>JAJKFI010000027.1:8621699-8712099 GCA_029204185.1 Lerista edwardsae | reverse complement strand
CGCCCCTGGGGCGCATTTTCATTGGGCGCCATGGGTGCCATTTGTAGCAGATCCGCCCCTGACCTCAGAATGCCAGATGCAGGGAAGTGGCAGCGAGACCTGCATACAAACTGTTCACAAGATGGCAAGGGCCTGAGGTTGAGGTTGTGTAGCTTGTCACTCCAAGACCTATCTAATCAGAGATGAGCATGTATCCACATTCCAAACAACATTTGGAACATGGATACAAGCAAAAGTAATGGATGCTTCGGCTCATGGATAAGTCATCTGTGCCAAATTGCAAAATATTATGGTTATAAAATACAGAGAAAATGCAATATCCCAGTAACAACAGTACTGGGCTTCAGAGAAGATGAAGAAATAGTACAGAGAAATACTTCAGCTCTTGTACAATAAAATCCATAAACTGTACTTTTATTTTTTTTATTTTGCATTATGAGCCACTGAAATTGTTACTGTGAGATTCACAGAAACTATATGTCTACTGACAAACCTATCTCCCTGTACATCATTATTAGTATACTACTAGTAGGAGAATACTATTACTCACCCACACCAAGCATAAAGAATTCAGCCCCCTTCTTTGACCACATGCTGTCTGCTTTGCTTCTTCCAAGCCTTTCTAGGGTTGCCAGATATCCAGATATCCAGGCAGTTTTACTATATTTTGATGGCTAAGGAAAGAATAACCGAACTCTCAGTCGTAGTTTGGACTCTTCCTTGCTTTTACCACACCCATTGTTTTTTCACCCTTGCTCGCCCTCCCACTCCTACAGAGAGTGACAAGCTGTGTCATTTGCAAGACTGCATTCTTACCTTTCCTTCTCTAGTGAAAGGAAATGACTGCACCTCTTTCATTTGCCCTACCCTCACCTAAGCAAACAACCTCCCCTTCCTGATCTCTTCTGACCGGCAGGTACACAAACAGTAAAGGAGCACACCATTCCCAGGGCTGTAGGAGGCTCTCCTACATTGCAATAAGAAGGCTCTCACACTGCTCCAGGCGCTACATTTTTTATGGTGATACTTGAAGGGCAATGGAGCCATTAAAGAATTCGCTGTCCTTAATGATAGATGTTATCCCTGGCATCCCAGTCTAATTTCTGTTCATTCTGCTACATTGCATTTTACCTTCAGTTTGCTGCAGTATTTTGTTTATTCAGCACTGCTGCTGCTATGTTGGGTGCTATTAAACATGTATTAAACACCGTCACTCTCCCCCCCTGCTCCCCCCATGCAACAATTTGCTATCTAGGGTACTTTTGTAACAAAAATTGCTGCTCTGATTCTGGTGTCCTAGTTTGTCTTTACTTTCTTTCACCTGTTTTAGACATTGAGGAAAGAGTTACATCAGTGGTTTTCAAACTCTCACATAAAGTTTGCACGGTTGTGTTTGTGGGGGTGGGGCGAAGGCAGCTACGCGATCCCCAGGAGTGTGTCACTGACTGGGGTGGCAGACATTGCAAGTGCCTTACTGGTGGCAGCGCCGGGCTCCAGGGTATGTAGGGAGCAGAGAGCAGGAGTCAACGAAGGACACTATGGGAGTAATCCTAACCTGGAGTTAGGCCAGCACAAATCACTTGTGCCAGCCCAGGAGTGTCGCAAATGTGCCGTAAAGCGTGTTTGGATCACTCTCCGAGTCAGGGAAGCCTCTCTGACTGAGAGCGATCCAAACACACTTTACAGTGCATTTGCAACATTCCTGGGCAGGCACAAGTGACTTGAGCTAAATTTCTTATGGATGCCAAAATAATTTGATCCTATGTATGAAAGAAAAAGTGTTCCCCTTCCGCAAAATAAAACTGGATTAGGATACTACTGCTCATTCAGTATCCTGTTGTTAGAAGTTCATGGTGAGCAAAAAATAAGAGGCAGTCAACCACTGAAAATCATGGGCAGAAGTATCTTCCTAACTCCTGAAAAATCATGTGAAGGATTAGAATGCAAGGAATAACATGGGGATTTATATGTTTGGCCTCCTCTGATCACTGCGGATAGAGTTTAACAAGTTCTGTAAGCCCTGGTCTGAGACACTGCATTTCTGCCTCTGTTACCCATGAGCCAGCGTAGGGGGGGATGCTATATTTAGAAGGATGATAAAGTTTGAAGCTGACAGTTGTCCTGCCCCTTTGAGAAGAAATCACAGAGAGGCAAGGCAGGCAACTGGCCTTTTCCCAGCTGTGTCCCCTTCCCAAACCTCTACTTTTTCACTCTGCGTTTCAGGTAGGCACCCTGTAAGTTGTACGGTCAAGAGAATACACTCCCAGCACAAACGGTAAGTTGCTGGTGGGCTCTCCTCGCTAATTATTTGGTCTTGCTGGGTCACTGTGTGGCAGCAACTCAGACCCTATTTATGGGCCATGGCTGCATTCCTGACATTTGAAACAAGCTGCAAGGGGGGGGGGCTGTATCAGGGCGCTTGAGTTGGAGGCCTTGTCGACTGAGATCTGGGCTTTTGTATAGCAAGAACGGTCAAATCAGTCTTCCTTCCTCCTGAGGAAGCAACTTCTCTGGGGTCCGAAACCAGGAACAGATCCTTGGGTCAGGTGGGGTGGGGGTATTTCTGTGTCGGTTGGGTGGCCACATTTGAAGACCCACTCTTGGATAAACTGAAAGTGTAAAAAAGGAATATATTTTAATATAATTTGTTGTTCCTTTTTAGTAATATTACAATATTTTCAACATGGGTCAAACAGTTAGAGTGCCATCCTATTGTGGCACTAGGCTGTCAGCCCGAGGCTGTCGCAAACATGCTGTAAGGCACATTTGCGCCAGCCAGACGGACGCTGGGCCGACACAGGCAGCAGCAGCAGCCCAGCGAAGCCGTTAACAGACGGAGGTAAGTCGCCCCCATACCAGCCGAGTTTGGGGGGAGGAACTGGGAAGGGGGTGGGTGGAGGGAGGCCAGTCCTGTGACCAGGGCGGCCTGGGGAGGGGGTAGAGCCAAAATTCAGCAGTTATGCCAGATCTAAACCCTCCCTGAGCCTCACAGCCAGTGATGTCATGCAGGGGGTACGTGGGGGTACGCGAGTACCGGTTTCTAGGATTACAGCTGGCCCCGCCCATTCGCCCACCCACTCGTCGACTCCGCCCTCTGCAACGTTTGAATTTCCTGCATGTTTGAGTTGCCTGCATGTTCTCAGAGCCAGGCAGGCAGCGAGCGGAGTCTTTCCTATCCTTGCCACTGAAAAATGAGTTGCTCTGGGGTTTTAACATTATGCCAGGCCTCCTTAACATGTTCTGGGGGTGCTGTGGAATACTGTTGCAACTGTTGGGTCAGTTTAAAATCATCTGAGGCCTCAAAAAGGGCTTTTTTCATGTCACTTCCTGCCACGACATCACTTCTGGCTTATGACGTCATTTCCGGTGGGCGGGTCCCGACACGTGCCAATCAGAAGTGAGTACCTGTTCTTAAATCATTTAGATTACACCACTGCTCGCAGCCCCAGTTCAGGTCGCTGTGTGCTGCTCGAGCTTGAGCCTGCTAAATAGCATGTGCAGATCTGAGCAACCCTATAGGGGTGGCTAGTGATTACCCTGGGGTAAGGGGACAAATATCCCCTTGCCTTGTGGCAAGCTGCAGCAGCCTCCTAATCTGCACTGGATACAGCATAGGCCTACCAGCCTGCCTGTTCCAGCGCAGGTTAGGATTGCACTGTTAATATTTTTTTAAGCTGAGTATTTGAGCCTTTGGCATATGCATATGCTTCTTTTGATTGATTGCAATAGTGGTTCCCAAGCTCTGTGTCTCCCCAGGGAGCCATGGAAACCAGCCTGGGGATCCATGGAAACTTTGCAAAAAACATGATGCCCTATATGCATAGGATTTTAGCCCAACGGGGAACTGCAGCCATTAGTCAATTCGGTCAAGGGAGCTACCAGTTGAAAAAGTTTGGGAACTACTGGCTTATAATGATACGCAATGTGTGCAGCTAGTGAACTGGCCAGAAATATAGATGCCCTCTCCTGCTCTCCATGAACAAGGCCATTCTCACTGCACCCAAAGCTAGAGCATCCAGGCAGATGGAGACTACCTTGGAAAAACCTCCTCCTGGGGTAACAGGGAGATTCAAAATCCAGGGAGTCATATTATAAACAAACAGTAGTGGAACGCAGGCAGTCTGGGAGTTGTGGCAACCTGCTCTCTCCCATCGTGAACTCAGGCAGGTAAAATGGTAAAATACAAGAAATTTATTAAAAGGCTGTAAGGATATCAAAACAGTGGAGAGAAAATACAAATGTAAACAGATAAACACTGATAAACAGAAGATGTAAAAAGGAGAGACACAGCAAAGGTTGGCATGGATATTAAACTGCAAGTGGCCAATTAATGACATTATTTCTCTGGGTATCTTCCCTACCTTTCTTAAACAGTTCCTTTGTGGTTCTTACAGCCACAGTGAGCATAGCAGGAGGGCAAACCCCTGTGAAACATCAGATACTTCCTATATTGGACCCAGATAAATGTGTAAAGAGGAGGCACATGGCGCTGGTTTTTATAACGTGGGCATTAACAAGGTTTTAGCTATGGGACTGGATATGAAAGTCACCTGAGCCCAGGGCTGGCCTTAAGCCAATGTGATCAATGTCATCATTGGGCCCCCAATTTTTTTTGGGGGGGGGGCTGCATCAGAGCAGCAAGCGTATCACCGGCTGCAGCAGCTGAGATTTCTATGAACTGTAGGTCACTAGGGCAAGCAGAGTAGCTTTATCTTGGGCCCTCTCACCTGCCCCAATCTTCAAACTGCCCAAAATGAGCCTCCTGGAAGCAATTGGCAATGAGGTATGTGTGTTGTTCTTGAAAGATAGAACATTTTCTGTAAATTGTAAAAACCTTCGGGTGTGTGCATAAAAGTCTGCCTATGTAAACCGCCTGGAGTTACAGTCATTAGAGAATCTAGTGATCTTAAGAAAGGCGGTATATAAATATATGGATGATGATGATGATGATGATGTCATCATGTCACCACCTACTATTTCCAGGTGCTGCATGTGGCACCACAAGCGCTCTTCTTGGTGAGTGGGGGGGCCCCACCACTCCTGGGGCTGGCCCTGCCTGAGCCGCTTGTGTTTCCTACTCCTGGAAATTCATAGTCCAATCATCTGGCTCAAAATCATTTCTTTTTGGTCACCATCAAGAAGAAGGGTTATTGGCTTCTAGAGTCCAGTCATGATCATTGAACGGTTCATTATGGGAAGCAAATCCCACCTTTCTGTTGTAGGCACCTGTTTCTCCTCTCAAATCTACTACCAGGGCTGATCTGCTTTGTGCAACCTGGCAAAGAGTGCCCTCTACCTTACTATTTTCGGACATTCTGATGCTCCCAATCCTACTGTCTTCCCAGTTTCTGCAGGTCCTCACAATAGCCATGGCAAGTGGTGGCATGGATTCAGATGGCGAGCAGATCGTGCCCGATGGAGAAGAGTCTGGTGTAAAAGCAGTGCAAGCCCACTATCTTCGCAGTCCCTCTCCCAGCCGGTGAGTGCTTTTGCCCAGTTCTATATCTTCCTGATAGTGTGGATCAAATTGCACCCTCTTTCTTTGCCGCCTTTTCTGTGGTGTCTTCCTTGTCCATAGGGAAAGACAGAGCCTTATGGCTTCGTACTCCTTTCAGCAGCCAGGATGGGGAGCTCATGCATTATTCATCTCATTGTTTCCACTGAGGTTTTTCCACCCAGGGGTTACTGGGGAAAAGCATTATTGAAGTTTGGTGAGGCAAGACGGAAGAAGCAGAGCCCACCCAAGCTGCAGTCATTGATATCAGTTCACATTTAGGATCTGTGGCAACAGGATAGTTGGATCATGTACAGAAGGCCCAGTTCTTGTTGTTGTTATGACAGTCAGGCTGCAACACTCTTTTAAGGTTTTCTCTAATCAATTTGTTTTAGCCTATCAGAGGAAGTTGTTCTCAACTCCCTAAACCTGTGATGTGTATTTTTCTCTTTCAAAACAGTCTCATCTGCCCTGGCGATTCCTCCCTGCTGCCTTTTTTTGTCTTAATGTTTAAAGTTGCAATACTGTACTTACACTCCCTGGGGAATAAGTCCCACTGAATCCAGTAGGCCTTAGTTTGGAGTAAACATGCACAGGACTGTGTGACACATCAAACTGTTGCATATGTTGCAACAGTGTTGCATATGTTAGAAAAAATGCAAGATACAGTTCTTGAAGGTGGGTTCTGTAAGTTTGCACCCAATGTATCTGGTTTCAGCTGATTCTGGGAAATGGTTTGTTTTTCTATTATGTGAATCCAGTGAGATTTGCCCATGTTAAGCGTTTCCATCAGCAGTAATGTTTGACCACACAGGATTGGGATGATTCCCAAGGTACAAAGAAGGTATTTGTCAGGAGAAACATGAATCTCGGTCCTGTTTTTAAGGTTCTTGGCAGAGCCAAGAAGGAGAACATTGTCCTGCCCTTCTTAGTGAGTGTGTTAGATAGCTGCTTTGGGTGCCTACAGGGGGAGAAAGGCAAAATAGAAATGTGGTTGGCAAATAAATAACCTCCTTACTCAAATATTACTGTTATCAAGGCAACTTTTTAGTCCTTTCCATACGCTCAGTTAGCATATTGTGTTATTTAGGGGTGGAATCTGGATTTTAGCGAGGGGGGTGGAATCAGGATTTTGCCTTGTATCTGCCCCTGACATTAATATGAAGATCTGAATCAAATCTACATTGGAACAATTGTATACATTATATTTATGTGTACTTTATGTTTAGCTCGTAACACTTTATATTTAGACCTTAACAAATACATGGAGGTACAGGAGCAGATGCAGCCGGCATGATTTCTCCTTCCCATTACATTCACTGAACGTGTGAAAATGGATCCTGTTCTCTGAAGCGCTCTTGTGGTCCATTCCTAAGAGATATTACAAGATGAATCATGCTCTATAGCCCAAATCCATTTCTCTTTTATCTATTTGTTCTTATGATTGGCGACGAGACTGAGCACTGCTAGCCAAGCCATCTGTCTCTGGTTCAGCTTAGCTACACTTGGCCAAGTTCACTTTGCCTTTGCATATGGCTCATTTGCATGTACATTGTAAATGAGCTCTGAACTCACTTGCGATGGCTTTAAAAAATGTTTCTGAATCCTTTAAATACATAGGCTGGGTCTGTAGGCTGGGTGTTCTTGGAGTGCCAACCCACCCAGTAGAAGAATCTTTGAAGACTCAAATCAAAAGGTGCTCCCCTCCTGCTGGTGTTTCCTGGGAGCATAACTTTTCTATCTACACTTTTATCTACCTATACTTTTCTATTTAGCAGAACCAGAGGCATAACTTAGGTGGAGCCTGAGGGGCACGTGCCCCAGGCTCTACACTGGGGGGGGGGAGGTCATGTATGCTTCCCAGGCACTGCCCAGTCAACTCTGGGTTCCCCCTGATGGGCAGGGTGCTGCTCACACCCATTCTGGCATCTGGAGGCTTCCAGTCTGAATGGCACCTGAGGCAGGATGCCAAATGCTGTCCCCTTACCTGGTGGTGTGTCGGCTTATGCTCCTCCACCACTCTAGTCCACCTCTCTTTTCTGTTCCTCTCTTCCTTATCCAATTCAAGGAGTTAGAGGAAGATGATCAATGAAGGTGAGCAGGTGGATGGAAGTGGGTGTCCTCCCACCTGTCTGCTGCCCGAGGCGATCCCCTCAGTTGGCCTCATAGATGGCCCTGCTGTGTCCCAAGAAGTGCAGTGCATTTGGAAGCCAAAAAGATAGAAAACAATGAGATAAGCTTGTGGGAGAAATGTGGAAACTCCAACTTCAGGAAAACTGTGCTTCATGGGAAGGTGTCGATATGCCATTTCACACATTTTGCAGGGGCAAAACTGGGTTTGGCATCAAGATTTATGTTCAGCAGAGAGCTGCAGCCACTTGCTGCTCCCTGATAAGTGTCCCAACATGGTACAAGTGTTTGCAAAACATGTTTGCCACATGTATTCTTTCATATTTTTAGAAAAAATATGGAAACCATCCTAGGCTGCCATCCTATGCATGCTGAACCAGAAGAAAGTCCTGTTGAACTTAGTGGAACTTACTTCCAAAGAAACAAGAATAGAATGTATATACTGTACCTAAAAATGTAATGTGTGATCTTTTATCATTTATGCATTATAGCTTATTTCACAGAAACCATTAAAAATGCACTTACAAAAAAACTGTATGTGAAAATGTGTATATACATTGATAGTATACTAACCTTTTTTGTTGACCTCCATGCTAAATGAAGCACCTCATTTTTTTTTAATTGGTGATTTTTTTTATTGGTAATCATTTTAATTGATTCATTGGCAGAGAAACAGGTATTTAGAGCTCCCTTGGAGCAAGGAGATGCTGAATTCCAGTCTTCCCTCAAATCCGGTCAATATAATATAATGTACATGATCTATACATCTGTTTTGCTGATTAGGCAAATTAGGTACACTAAATGAGTGTGCCTAATTTGCATAATTTCCAACAGGTGTTTCATTCTATCTCCTGCAAAACACCAGAGGAATTTAGGGATCAGGCCATTGAAAAGCTATTAACCAACCATTTTCCACTAGCAGCGGAGAAGGGCAATTTATCCAACCTGTTACACTTTGCTATGAACCCAGAAGTCCTTGATGGAGATGCAGTAGTTCTTTCTCTGCCCATCAACTATATTACTTCATCTACTGTAACTGCCTAGAGCAGTGGCTTCAAACGTTTTAGACCGGAACCACTTTTTAGAATGGTATTCATGTCGGGACCCACCGGAAGTGATGTCATTAACCTGGAAGTGATGTTGTGGCGGGAAGTGACATTATCAAGCAGGAGGGGCTGTCATTGTAATAATAAAAACCTTCACTTGAAAATTCAAACTGTTAAACACTCACAAGATCTTCTACTGTTTCCGTAGGAAGGCACGCAGGTGGTTTGATAGGTAGCACCATCAGCAGAGCAATTTGGAACCTATACTTTTATGAAAGGAGGCAACACTGCTTGTCCGTGACAGAGGATTTTAGTTCAAGGCATCACTGAAACTGACATTCTCTGGTTCTATACTGGAGGGAGCCTCTTTAATGGTCCAAGGTGTATCTGGAGGATGCTTTTGGCAAGACCATTTTTTCCACTCACGTTTGCATTCCAGTATTGCAGGAAATCCAGGGCAATGTCTTCAGTATGCAGAAGTTGACAGTACACTTTGATTCTAAGTAATCTCTGGATTTCTAGGCAATACCTCAGCCTATCCTCCCTCTGCCCATCCCTCCATCTTAATACACATTGACCAGACTCAGCGCTCCAATCTCCATTGTTTTATGCACTTGACCTGCTAGGCTGCCTCGCCTTCTGTCTTGTCCCAGTGTTCTCAGATGCCAGTGGCCTGGGAACGTTGCTGCCCGTATAACATTTCATGACCAGTTGCTATGGAGACCGGTTTTGATTAATGCAGCTGTCAGATGGGCCTGTGTGTTTACAGCACTCAGAGACATCAGGACCCTCTAGCGGATGAAAAGGAAACATCTTTTTCTGTAAAGAGACAGTATACACACTTGGCTCCTTAGCTTTGCCATAATGGTGAGCACAGGCTTGTCAGTAGCAGGGGTTGTTTTTTGCCTTTGGCAAATCATTTCTTGTTCAGTTTTTCTCTTCTAATCCTGGGAAGAGGTGTTGGCTGGCAATCTTAGAGTTAAATGAAGATAGTTGCAATAGTTGTTCTCAACTTGATGCCTGCATGGTGCTTCCTTCTGATTTCGAGCAATCTCTGCTATTAATTCCATGTTCCGTTGCAATCCAATCCAATGACCTTTACTGGCATACAGAATACTATAACTTTTATTTATGACTGTTATGTAAAAGAATTTTACAGCCCCATCTATAAAAAAATAGAGGTTTACAATCAATACCTTGTTGTTTTTTATGTTGGTCCCAGAATGGGACATTCTCCCTAAATATTCACTGAAACAACTAGGTTGTTAGAAAAGCAGAAAGAGAAGATGCAAGCCAAACCTCCCAAGCAAGGAGTTTTGGAACCTGGGTTCAAAGAAGGCCCTGGCCCTCCCTTGGGTTCTCACCTGCAGCCAGATGGAACACAAAGGAGGATCTCCCTGGAAAACTGAAGCATTTGGGTAGAGTCATATGGGTGGAAATGGGCTTTCGATATTTTGGTCATAAATAATTTATGGCTTCAAAGATTGGAACCCGACGTTTGAATTGGGAGCCAAAAAAAAAAGTTTGATATGGATATGGATAGACATTAGGCTTCCAATCAGCAGTCTGGAGAGATGGCAAGAGTTGTGGTGGCCCTTACGATGCGGTGTGTGTGTTTTCTGACATGCATGTGCAAATGCAAAAAAAATCCACACAAAAAAAGATACATAGGAAGGGGGAGATTTTTGTACTTCCTCAGGCATAAATCAGGTTTGGGCTAGGGTTGCAAGCAACTCTTGCAGGAATTAGTTTTGCATTTTTATACATTTCTTCCACAGGGTAAAATAAACATCCAAAAACTGGGAACCCCAACATTGATTTTCCTTAAATTAATTTTATGTCATTATATCTGCATCACATTTCGGGAGGTGGCATATGTAGAAGAATGGGTAATTATGGAAGCACTACAGGGAAGGGTAATTCTTTTGATCTTTTATTATAAAAGCAGTGTTTAAGGAAACGAAGAAAAACTCACCCTGACAGAGACTCTCTCCAATTCCCCTTTTTACCTACCTGCCCTACAAATATTTTTTCTTACCGCCCAATCCTATCTGAGGCTTACGCTGATGGATCTTGCAATCTGTCAGTGTAAGTCCTGGACTGATGATGGAGTGTGTGTGAGTGTGGTGGGGGAAGCTGCTCTGTTGTTCAGCAGGCTGTGGCTGCCAGAGAAAATGGCTGGAGGCCACTTGTGGATGACAGCAGCCCACTGAACCTCTTCTGTCCTGCACCATTACCAATACATTGGTGGTGGTGGGGTCACTGGCAGATCGGGGCGAGGAGCAGGTCAGGCTGGGGCAGGAGGGTGAGGACCTCGGTGGTAGCTGAGATCCCCCTATCTGGCCCTAACCTGTGTGACTCTCCTCAGATCTATGCCAGCTCTTTAGCTGTTGTGAGTCTGAGGAGACCCACTGGAAATCAAGAGGCCTATGGAAATGCAAGTAAAAAGGATTTTTACTTATTTGTCCATCTATAGCATGTAATGCAGCTATGCCTTGTTGACAGCGCTGAATGGTCTGGACCAGCTTGGGTAGGACTGGGCCCTTAAATTGCTCTTAGAAGTTATCTTGAAAGAGTACAAAGTTAAAGATGTTGGAGGAATGGGAAAATGTTGTCTTATGCTGCTTTCTTTGATCAACAGATATTCAGTGATATCAGACACAGACACTGAGAGCATCTTCATGGAGCCCATCCACCTGTCATCTGCTGTGGCTGCTAAACAGATAATCAAAGAAGGTAGGGACAGAGAGAAAGGTAATGAAGACAATGGGCTTATGGGGGATATTTTGAGTAGGCATCATTTTGGGAAAGAGGTTCAGACTAGAACATCTCTGATACCTTCCAAGTCAACCACACTGTAATACAGGGAGATCACTTATAGCATATCTGTCTTCTGATGAGTCCGGCTGGTTCCACATTAGAAATTTCATCCACCATTACCATCCTTTGTCCAATCATTTTTTAGAAAATATTGTTCACAACTAGTATTCCAGTGTTTGGAATGTTATTCCCCATCCTTTATTCAGTTTTGATTGACAATTCAATTTTTAAAAAATTATAGCATTGAGCCTATTAAGCCTGTACAGGCCTACTGTGCCTTTAATTATAAGCTTCTTCCTTGCAGCTTTGAAATCAGATTGGTTCCTGTTCAATGTGGCTATTGAATTACCCCTTAATTAATTAATTTTTATTCCACTCAGAGAAGGAAGTTACCATTACTTGTTTTCTTCCATTTTTTCGTATTCTTTTTAAATTGCAAAATAGCACTGGCAAGAGGAAAGAGGAAGAGTAATTAAATTGACAACCTCTATGGGGAGCAAGAGCCTAGCAGTTCATTAGTACAGGTAGAGGATCCCTTTTCTGGACATCCAAAATCCAGACTATTCTGAAATCCAGACATTTTTGCCCAAGACTTCTTTTTAAACTTCCTGTATTGTGAACACTAGAAGGTCTTTTACTCATTCTCATATAAAGGCTATAAGTTCTATTCTCTGCTCTGTGGTGTGTGACATTGTTTAAAAATGTAAAAGAGGCTAGCAGATGTCCAAGTAGATAACAGTGAAAAGAGAATATAGTAATGCAATTATTCCAAAATCCAGATAAATCCAAAATCTAGATACTTTCCTGTCCCAAACAATCTGGATAAAGGATAACCTGGATAACCTGGATAACCTGTAATTCAGCTTCTATTGAGTAGGAAGTAATTAGAGGTTCAAACTGTAACAAGGAAGCTTCTAATTAAAGTTGCAAGTGTCCATGCAAAACAGAACTTACTTCTGATGTAATGATCTAAACTGTGGACATGGAGACAAGCTTTTCTATACTAGACAGTATAATGATCATTTTTAAAATCCAGCTTTAGTTAACTGTGGAAAAGCAATGCATTAGGGTCTTTGATGTATCCCTGTTTTACATTTGATTAGATAAGAAGTCATCGTTTTCTGATTTGCATTTAACTGCAGGCTTTTGGAAGGCAAAGCAAATGTTGCTTAATCACCTGCACTAAAAGCTAACTTTTTCTCTGTCTCTGTGCTATTGGAATTAGTTTTCAATTTATATCATATTGAAATAAAATGGAATGATAGAATGCCAAGACTCATCAATCCAATGAGATGATAACCTGAGCCTGAGTGTTGCATGTAGCTCAGACTAAGCAGATGAACTTTGTACAACAATCTTTAAGGGCCCTGTTTAAAGTAACCAGTGGCAGAATTTTGCTTGGAATTTGAACAATGACATTGGTTCATTCCAGAGCTGAAAACAAAGGAAGTGAAAGTAGACTCTGAGTGTCCCGGGATGCTGGAATCTGCAAAGCAGCTCTTGATGGAAGACCTGTACAATCGAGTTAAAGAAAAGATAGATGACACTAGCTTGTTCAACACACCGTGTGTCATGGACCTACAGAGGGCACTTGTGAAGGACCGACTGGAGGCACCAAGGGATGCAATTGATGAGGTCTGGCCAAATGTCTTCATAGCAGAAAAGTGAGTAGGAAGACCTTTTCTCCTTGAATGACATTCTGAAGATTTGGCATGCCAAATATTATTATGGAAGTTTGAGCACTAATCCTTCAAATCTCAATCAGCCCATCCCAAGAGAAAGTGACAAGAACAAAACACCAGTGCAATAAAGGAAATTATCACAGGCTGGTGGCCTCATCTCACTATGCTTCTGTGAAACCTACAGTACAGGTGTGGCCCAGTACCTGCAAGAAATGTGTTCCTGCCCCCCTCCCAATACTGGAAACTGTGGATAGGGAGGAATACTATATAAATAGCAACCCCCTGCATGCTCCTTAAGGGTGTAATCCTAACCTGGAGTTAGGCCGGCACAGAAAGGCCAGCAAAATTTGGCCAGCACAAGGGACACTGTAAAGTATGTTTGGACCACTCTTGGTCGGAGAGGCCAGAAAACAGATGTGCGCCATCCTCTCTGACTCCGAGTGGTACAAATGCACTTTACCGTGTCCCTTGTGCCAGCCAAACTGTGCTGGCCTAACTGTGCTGGCCTAACTCCAGGTTAGGATTGCACCCTAGTTTACCTTCATTGATTTGAGAAGCACTTGCAGTGTGATGTTCTTGTTTAACCAACTGAAACTAAACTGCTACATGTGCAGGCAATTAGCCTGCACGCTACAGAGAGGCTACTAGCCTGTTCGGCAGTTCAGATTAAGCAGGATGTTTAAATAAGAACATTGTGCTACAAGCACTTCTCCAATATAAGAAAGATATAGCACTTGGGGCGTGTGGAAGGCTGTTATCTGCAAATAACTGAAACCACGGATAGGGAATGCACAATAAGGGGACCCGCCTGTACATTTTTTATTATTTCTAGTCTTTTTTTTTCTGTAAATGGAGTAATAACTTACCCATCTGATGTTAACCCACCCACCTCAGGGTGTTGATTTTCCACCTTTTTGCATGCACTAAACTATCTATGTCAATTTCTTGAGGAAAGTTAGGTTGCCTTTTTGGGCTTGTTATGGCCTAGCCCTAGTCCTATTTGGACAGTGCACAATGGCTGGCATGATGTCCATTATATCCTAAACCCATCCACATGCCAATGGCACACTGACATCAGCACACAAAAGACATCATATCAAGCCGGTCCTAGCAAAGCAGTGCTGGTGAAGCCTCAACACCCCCAGGGTCCATGGAAACACTGACTCAGTCTGTGCTCTAATGGAGCAGCAGCCTAATGTTGGCACACTATTGGTGCATCTTCACTATGGCAGTGGCATGTCATCAGTGTGATATCCATTTGTCAATGATGTGATGTCCAAGAAGCAAATCATTGCATCCTATCGGCCCCAGCACTGGCAACCAAAGAAAAACTGTCATAGTGAACTGACATGCAGGGCCAATAAGCAGCTGACGTTGGGGGGAACACCCCCTGCTAGCCACTAGGAATGAGCAACACAGCAACAGGCATCACCCCATCCATGGCAAGAATGCCACACACACAATCATAATGATGCCACAGCACCCCCACCTCCTATTGAAGTTACAGTGGCATCATCAGCAAAGGTGTAAAAGCAAAAAAAAATTGCTAGGAGCCCCTTCACCCAGTTCCCTCACTCACACCAACACATACACCCAAGGAATACTTTTTGGGGCAGAGCTGAGCAAGTATAGAAAGAGAGCTCCCTTGGAAGAAGACAGCCATGTAAAATCAATGCACACCAAGGGAGATATATCCACCAGCTGGAACATGCCAGTGGATAAGTTACAAGGAAGCCTCCCCTACAGCACACAAGCAAGCAGGGTACTTGGTAGTTTACAGCACAAAGATGCAGGACTTTTTCTAACCAGGGAGGCACTCACCTTTTGCATGACTGGCCAGAAATTTTCATGGAAGAGACAAAACAAGGAAGTGGAGGCAGGTCTGGAAACCCACACCAACTATTCCACAAAGTTGCTCTCTAACCACCCAGCCACAGCAAAATCTTAGCTAGCTACTCTTTGGCAATGCAAGGAAACAGTGAAATAAATGGATCCTTACCAGGCTCCTTTCATATGCGGTCCCCTTAAATGAAACAGGAAGTCCTGCACTTCTTATGTTTGCTAAACAACCATGCAGTGGATCAAGGTAGGGGCACAAATCAAAGCAACTCTGTTTACAGCAAGCTAGAGTGATATGGCAGCAGGTTCTTGGTGAAGGGCACTTCAAATCTTCTGCTCCCCCTCCCCCTCATACCACGGCATCATAAGCATTTACAAGAGAACCACTCAGTATCCCAATGAAGTGCAGCAACCCTCTGAACATCACTGAGGGGCTTCCAGAAGTCAGGCATGTTGTAACATTTTACACCCTACACAGAATTTTACATACCTCCACTGTTCTTGGTGTTTCTGATATTACCTTAGCACCTGAAAAGTAAATCACTCACATTGTCTGTCTGCATAACTTTGGCTAGGCTTGCGCCTCACCAGCTTCTCATCAACTCAGCTCCTTTTTGGTGCCTGCTCTTTTAGACACAGGTCTCTCTCAAACATGTTTATAAGTCTGACTCTAATCTCTGTTTCTTGATCTTGAAGGAGTGTTGCAGTAAATAAAGGTCGCCTAAAGAGACTAGGAGTTACACACATCCTGAATGCAGCTCATGGCACTGGTGTGTATACAGGACTAGACTTCTACAATGGTATGGAAATCCAGTATTTAGGCATCGAAGTGGATGATTTTCCAGATGTGGATATCTCTCAACACTTCCGTCAGGGTGCAGAGTTCCTTGATGAAGCACTGCTAACCTATAAAGGTAAATAGGGGAGTTTGTCCTACTCCCTTTGCTGTACTTGGTCATTATCATTTCATGATGAATGTGATGCAGATAATGTGATGTTGTTAATTAAAAAGACCAGTGTGAGGCAGATAATGTTATGCAGTTAATGAAAAAGTTGCTGTCCTTCAGACAGTATTTTTTAAATATTCCTATCATCCTTTGGAAAGATAAGATTAAAAAGAGCACATTTATATTTTGTCTACTAGTAGAAATATGACATATTTGAGGCCACAGAATTCCCAGTAATACGGGGAACAAATTCCCCCCAAAGTTTGGAGCATCATTTCTCAATGGATGTGACCAAAACTTTACATAAAAACACAAGAATAGATGTATTACTCCACGCTTGACCTATATATTTTGAATTTAGTTTTTGTTTAGTTTAGTGTTGTATAGTTTGTTTAGTTTCGTGTTTTGAATTTGGTGTTTTGTAGTGGTGAATTTGTTGTTTTATTAAAAAAATAAAAGTTTAAAAAAAGAACACAAGAAGAGCCCTGCTGGATCAGGTCAAGGTCCCATCTTGTCCAGCACAATGGTCCACCAGATGCCTCAGGGAGCACTCAAGACAACAAAATACCAGTATCCTGTTACCACTCGCTTGCATCTGTTAGGCTACCTCTGAAAGCTGGAGGTTGCATGTACACATCAAGGCTTATAACATGTGATGGACTTTTTCTTAATAAATCATTCCAATCCCCTTTTATAGGCATCTAGGTCAGGTGCCACACACAGATGCCACACAATATCCTGTAGCAAGGAATTCCACAGTGCTGGTTGAAGAAATATTTTCTTTTCTCTATTCTAACTCTCCTGCCACTCAATTTAGGCTGTTTCCTGGTTCCAGTGTTGTATGTGAGAGAAAAGAACTTCCCCTACCCACTCTATAGTCAATTGCAGTGAATTCAAATTGGAGGAAGATTCTGTATTTTCCAAACACTGACTATATATCCTGCCCCAGTTCCTAATATGCAGGTATTGCTTTAATGAAGCAGTTTTTAACAAAAATGTGCATTTGTGTTTTTTTTTTCCCATTGCACTAGTACATACTAGGAGAAAAATTCTGATTTATTATTTTTTTAATGCAAAAACCTTTCTCTCAAAAATTAATTTCAGAAAAAATCTCTGAAGAACAGCAACATGATTTCTATAGTTTTAAATCAATAACTTCAAAAGGAGAAAGCAGAGTTGGTTTATTTTAGATTAAAGTGATTTAAATAATGATTTAAATTAGCAAGAAGAAAAGGCTGACTTTAATTCACTTTTAAATACTGTATAGTTTCCCACTATTTCATATATTTCCTAGAGAATAGTGCAAATCTGCAGTAAATCATGTTTATTATTTATGTTATAGTATATAGGATAGTCTGACTTTGTACAATTTTTATGCTTTGTATAACTTTTAGTATAATGTTTTAGATAACAATGCAATTCTATGCATAGTAAATCCCATTGTGTTCAATATTTAGTCCAAGAAATATGTGTATAGGATTGCAACCAACACACTTATCTTGAAGTTCACTTAAGCTCATTGAGGCTGACTTATGTTTTTAAATCAGATTTAAATTTTAAAAATCCAATTTTTAAATCAAATTTTATCCATTCTGCACGGAAATTAAAAGGGAGGCTTCTGTGCAGCATTGCTACAGGAGAAACTTTCATAAAATTTCATTTACTGTATGAAATACTAACTGCTTTGAGATTTCGGGAATAAAATATGCTATTTATTTACAGCAGTGGTTCTCAAACGTTTTAGATAGGGGCCCACTTTTTAGAATGGCACTTGTGTTGTGACCCACCGGAAGTGATGTCATTAACCTGGAAGTGATGTCATAGCCAGAAGTGACGTCATAGCCAGAAGTGACATCATCAAGCAGGAAGTGCCATCAGTGTGACATAATCAAATGTCACTCCCAGAATGCAAACAGGCATTCTTGGAGACTGTAGCAATTGCCCAACCGTGAAACATCTCTGACAGAATGCAAGATGAGGACAAAATATTATGTAAAAGTACTGAACTAAAAGCAATTTAAAAAAAACCTCATTTGAAATATAGCAAGGGTAAGGTCTGCAGTTTCCAAGATGGCTGCTCCTAACTTTCCACGACCCACCTGACATCAGGTTGTGACTCACCAAGTGGGTCCCGACCCATAGTTTGAATAACACTGAATTACTGTGTTTCCAGCTTTGGTATTAATGATAACCAGGTGAAACAAACACTGAAGTAAATTCTGAAGATAAAAGAAAATATCTACTGTTCCAGATGCTGTTTCAGAAGTATCTTAACATGGCGCTAAAATGTGGCTAACTACCTGTATATTTTTATTTCTAGGAAAAGTCTTGGTCAGCAGTGAAATGGGAATCAGCCGGTCAGCAGTGATGGTAGCGGCTTATCTGATGATCTTTCATCACATGACAATCTTGGAAGCCTTAATGACAATCCGCAAGAAGCGGGCCATTTACCCCAATGATGGGTTCCTGAAACAGCTCCGGGAACTCAATGAAAAGCTCCTAGAGGAACGGCAGGAGGAAGCTGAAGAAGATTCTGATGAGGATGAAACAGGTAGTCAGAGTTCTGTTATTAGAGCTGGAAGCCGATCCCTGCAGTCTGGGGCAGAAGATTCTGGGAGTATCATGGGAGCTAAAGTCCACTCTATCATGGTGGAGGAAGAAGACACCACAAGCCTCTTGGGAAGTGTTATGACTGCCTCCTCTATGGGAAAAGCAAGCTTGGTTTCCAAACAGCCTACTCTTATCAGTGAGGAGGAGGAAGAGCAGCTTTATGAAGAATGGAGGAAGAAGCAAGGCTTGCCTGCAAGGGAACTTCCAAATGAGGATGGAGAAAGCAAACCCGAACACTGTGCATTTCAGGAGCAGGAAGAATCTGATGAAGACATGAGTCGGATGATCCAAGAGTGGCAGAGCAGAAATGAGAAGTATCAAATGGAAAGCTACTTATTTCCTAAGGAGGAGGCTGGAGGCTCTAGCATGGAAGGAAAATCATACATTGCAAGTGACATAAGTGATACTGAAAGTGTTAGCAGCCAAGAGATCAGGATCTTGAAACAACAGCTGGAAGCAAGTGGCATCAACAGAATGAGGAGAGGGCGCACAGACTCCATGTCTACAGAAAGCACCTGGGATATGTGGAATGAAAGAATGATGGAAATAGAGAATAAAGCTGCTCAGAGATATAGTTCCAAAATGAAGTACGGTGGTGAAAATATAAAAGCTGAAAGTGGAACAAAGGAGAAAGATGTGGATGAGGAAAGTATATTATCTGAGACTAGCTCCTTTTATAATTTTTGTCAAAAGCATAAAGACAAACTGACTCCATTAGAAAGGTGGAAGATCAAAAGAATCCAGTTTGGTTTTCACAAAAGAGATTCAGAAGCCTCTGAACAATCCAAGGACGAAGAAGGCAGTCAACAAAATAAAGATGCCATGGAAGAAGAGAAGAGCTTGACAGATGCCAATCTGACGGCTTACCAAGCTTGGAAAGCAAAACACCAAAAGAAGTTGGGCAATGAAAATAAGGATGAGATTGTGGAACTTGCTAAAGGTGAAGATTCTGCTTCGGCCAAGAGAAAGCAAAGAAGAATGGAATTGCTTGAACACTCCAAGAAGGTCCTAGAAGAAAGTCAGTCTCTCTGCAGCTGGGAGGCAGAGAGCACAATGAGTGGAAGCATCCCTTTGTCAGCTTTTTGGCCATCTACAGCTTCTGTCAATGGTCAAGAGGATTCTGCTTCAGCACTGAGCATGCAGTCTAATCGCTCATCATTCTCTCAGGCTAGAAGCAGTACTGGAGCTGTGCCAAGTGTACCCAATCTTCCCATTGGCCCAGAAGACACAATATCAATAGCCAGCATTCAGAACTGGATTGCCAATGTGGTTAATGAAACTATTGCTCAGAAACAAAATGAAATCCTGATGCTGTCCCGTCCATCATCAGTATTGGCTTCTAGTGTGAAATCAGGTGATCCTGGTAGATATCTGGATGATGACAAAACATCTCTGCTCAGTGCACAAAGTGGCTTATCTCTGTCTAGTTCTCTGCTTCGCCAGCAGAACCCCCAATGTGCTGACACTCAGTCCATCCTGTCTTGTAACACTTCAATGAGTGAAAGGATGGGAGGGTCCAACTTGAGCAGGAAAGTGACGCAAACAAGCAAGCCTCTTTATAGCCTCTTTGCTGATGAAGTTGACCTGAAAAAGCTTAGCAGAAAGGAAAAGGAGATGCAAATGGAACTGAGAGGGAAAATGTCAGATTACCAGACGGAGAAGATAATCAGTAACAATAAACGTAGCACTTTATTTAAGAAGAAAAAGATCAAGGGAGATGATGAGGATGAGACAACAGAAAATTACACAGAAAACACAACTGGTGGCATTAGGAACCCTTTGCAATCTGATCTAGACAGAAGCGACACAGCATCTGCTCTCTCAGGCCAGTTTGCCAGTATGGGTGCTGTGAGATTACAAGTAGAAAACAATGTAAATGAGTGGCTCAGAGGGTTGAAAAAAGAAAAGTCCTCCTACCAGGACAACACTGACAGTGGTGGAGAGAAATACAGAAGATCATCCACATTCAGAGAGGAGGACACTGAAGCATCTAGCTATAAATTCCACAGGTCTCAAAGAGACAAAATTGATAGTTCCTCAACTTATCAGTGTAGCGATGACTTGCAGAGAACTTCATCACGATTCTCATCTGCCTCTTCACAAGAAGACAAGGAGGCGTACACATTCACACGATCAAAGATCAGTGAGTCAAGTTCCAGAGAAGAGAGTCCAGAGCCTTATTTTTTCAGACGAACTCCAGAAACAGCCCATGGCTCAGAATCGCCTGAACCAACTACACAGAGTCGAATCAGATCACATCACTTGGAAGAGCATGAGGAAGAGTCCAGTTCAGATGCGTCTGAATTTGGAGCAAAGAGAAAATTTACCCAGAGCTTTGCGAAATCTGAAGAGAATGGAGAGAAGGAAGAAAAGCTGGAAGAAAGGAAAGAATGTTTTGCATCAAGGCAATCGTTCAGACACAGGCAGCGCACCCGCAAGGAAGAGGAAGAAGAAGGAATGGATGATGATGCAATCATTGCTGCCTGGAGAAATCGACAAGAAGAAACAAAGGCTAAGCTTCGAAGGAGGAGAGAAGAGTGATTTGGAGTAATCTTGCCAGCCCCAGGCTGTCTTCTCCTGCAATCTTCTAAGTGTCAGAAAGAAACTGAGTCAGAAACGTTTCATTTTGATCAGTCACAGTTACATTTCCCATCATTCTTTTCAGTTAGCAAAGTGCAGTTTAGTCCTACAGATAATACTTTATCCTTAATTCTCGCCCAAAGAGGGGGAGGAAAATAGCTCTTCCAAAGAAAGAGACATTGTGTGTCAATATTGTGTTCTCAGAGTGCAGATATTTTTCAAGTGCTGTCTTAGGAAATTTTTCTCTAACAAAACAGTAAAAATAGCAATCATAGTCAAAGCAAATATTAGAAGCCCAAACATTTATCTTAGATTTGTGTTTGCTTCCGTTTTTCTGAAGTCACGGAAGAGCCACCCATTAACATTTTCTTTTCATTTGGTCAGGATTAGAACTGCAAGCAAATCAACCTTCACTCCCAATTTCAAAGTGCAGCGTTGCTAGCATATATGCCTTGTTCCCATGTGGGAAGTTCAATTAAACTCTTAATATGTCTTTCCTTCCAAAGCTCAAACGATGGGTCTTCTCTGCCTCTTACGACTATTCATACAGAGAAAACTACTGGAGGAGTAAAGTTAACCTTTGTTCCCATGACAACTCATAACTGAGCAAAATACCAGGCATTTATCACATGGGGAGAATTTGCTTAAGGATTTTAATTTTGTTTGCTATAAAGGCAACTACAACAGAGACAGAAATTTACCTTTGCAACAGATCGGTAGGCGTAAACTTATAAAATGTATGCTGCGACAGTGGGTACCCCTTTGAAACATAAATGCATCTAGGCTACATTTTGGTATATGCAGGAAGGCTCTTAGAACTTCGGTACTAAAGGGTTTGCTCTGTGTGAACTGCATGAGTCTCCTGCCAAAGAAGGTCAAGCAACAAGGACAGCCTCCTGTAAGAGCTTCTAGGTCAAACCTGCTTCTTGGTTTGACCAATAAAGACGTTGGGTTTGCTGCCACTTCTTCCCTTAAAATCACTCTGCCCAGCCTATCCTTTTTTGTAACTTGCTCAGCCTTGCTAGTTCCTCACCCAGTGCCTGTTCAGCTAACCTTACTGCAATTAGGGGGAGCCAGATCTGACACTTAGTCCCAACTGAAATTAGCATTATCCTCCCTAAATGCAGTGACATCTTTTTTTTTTTTGCGCTTCCCCATATAAATACATGCACACATCCACGTATTTGCATGTGCACCTAACGTCAATCCATCATTCTTCAAATGAAATGAATTGTTTTAAGACAAAAGGGCATTTGATTCTTTTTAACATGGGCAGAAATGATTCAGCCTCATCTGCCCTTCTTGTGCTCCCACCTCCCTCTGCTCCCTTTGGAAACAGGTTTAAGTCCATCCACTTTCATATTTTCAAACAAAACTCATGAAAGGGCCATAAATACCATGACTCGTTAAAATGAAAGCTGTTTTTTCTTCCTCCCACGAGACCCCTTCCTGCGAGAGGGGCAGAGAGAGTTCAACTCTTTGAAGAAGAATTCTTCTGTTAAAAGTCGCTGCGCCTGAAAGCTGTCTTCTGGGCTTTGTTCATAACATCATCTTGACCAAGCTTTGCCATGGCTCCTCTCTGAATTGCTTCTGCAAGTGCGAAGGAGGATCAGCAGTGGTCAGAGGAAGCAATTTGGTTTGCACATTGACATGAAGCTGTTCCTGGAAAAGACAAACATACAGGAATGGATTAAAGAAAGGTTACCTACCCTAAAAAAAAACATACAACCCACACATTCAAATATAGAAATCTTTATACTGTACCATATCTTGTTGCTCACAAGATGCACAAAATCAAAATTAACAAACTTGGGAGAATCAATTACAAGATATATATATATATATTTAAATGACACTCCTTTCTGCCAATCTTCATCAAGGATTAGCTGTGATGATTTGCCCCTCCCATGCAGTACTTCTAGGGACAAATTGTTGAAGAATAAATGGTAGGTGGTATCTTCTTCACCCAACTAGTCTGTTGATTTGAGCAGCATAGTGGAGAAATGATACAGTTGACAATATTTTTACGTATGTTCTGGGGTGAATATTTTTAAAAATGCATACCAGGTTTTTCCATCGAAAATGCTCAAAATGACTTCCAACAAGAATTTTTTTTTTAAAAATTACAAAAACAGGAGACGAATTGAAGACAGGAAGTGTAATCTAATAATAATAAGAAGTTTTGGAACCAATAGCCAGGGAGATACCATGAGGCAGTTCTGCTCTATATCTGACATGCAAGCAATACCTTACTTGAAATTATTTAGTGACAAAATAAAAAACTCTTTTTTTCTTTCCATGTTGTGACACCACAGAACTACTGGACTATATTGGAGAGGCCAATCATAAACAAGCAACCATTTTGGATTGCAAATACAATATGGTTGTGTATAAAGGTTTTAACAAGACAGAGGGTCCCAACTTGTATAGCAGTATCCACTTTGGCTCCAAATCTGCCTAACAAATGGGAAGAGAAAAAATAGTGTCACTATTGTAAAAAGAAGGGGCATTTAGAGAAGGTGTACTGCCACAGAATAGTACCTACGATAGGAATAACTATTTGGAAGGCTCCCCAACCACCAGCTGTCCAGGTTGAGGGATATGCACAGCCAGATATATCCACAGCCATGTATCCACAACCAGATCCAATCCCAGTTGCCATTATTGTAAACTAGTATACTGTTCAATTGGAAGATACACAGGAGCCTCTACCACTGTTAAATACCATGTTAAGAACATTCCTTAAGCAAAGTAAGTATGATCTCAGCATTGAGCTGGAGCCTACCACTGCAGCTCTTCAAGCATACACAGGTAAGCAGATTCCATTTTGGGAATCTGTAGAAGTAGATGTCTCCTATGGTGGAGCCAGCCAGATGAACTTTCGTAGTAGCTCCAGGCCACAGGCTATGCCTCCTGACTAGCAGCTCACTCCTAAGCTGCCCAATCCCTGTAGAAGAAGTGGTGTCAAAACAGCGACCACTGCAACCTATGGGTGCTGTGGCAGCTGTAGGAAGTTCCTTAGGGGAAGGGCATGAACATCCCCTTCCCCCGGGTAGGGACAATGGCCTGGCAATGGGCCTTCTCAAGTATGTGTCAGATACTCAACAGACAAGAGAACCTCTGTGTTGGGTCATACAGCCCAACTCGGAGGTTAGGATTCAGCTATGGAGGCCACCGCCAGTCCCACCAACTGCCTGGGCCTGCTTCGCTCCTTTCAAAAAGAGCTCACCAGTGGTGGCGGTGAGACTTACTGCTGGCTGGGTCATTCTGGCGCTGCCCCCGCACCAAAGATAAGCCCTTACTGCTGGCACCAGAAGTGCCTTACAGCACTTCTGAGACACTGGCGGAAAGGGCTTACTGCCAGCACTAGGCCTGATAGGATCGGACCCTTAATGTTGTGAGATTAAACTGTGTGAAGATGATCTCTAAAGCCATTCTGCTGCCCATTAACAAGGTGTGAAAAGACACACACACACACACACACACACACACACACACACACACCGCCACAACCTTGAAATAATATTCACACTGACTTAGAGGAGTTGAGAGACTAGAAGGTTCATAGCCTAGTTGATCCAACAGTACAATCCACGTTTGACAGCCAGCATAGTTTCCCACACACTGCAAGCCAAAGTGGAGGTAAAGCTCATGCAACCAGAAGCAACTGGTGTCATTTATCCAGTCTCTTATTCAGAATGGGCTGCTCCAACTGAACAAGTCTTAACAGGATAGATCAGTTGAAGAGTGCAATCCTAAGCAGTGCTGGTATGGTGAGGCTGACGGGCCAGCGCCATATCCAGCGCTGCTTAGGAGACGCTGGAGCCTCCCCGCAGCAAGAGAGCATTTGCTCCCTTACCATAGAGGAGGCTCCAGCCTCCCCTATGTGCTCCTCGGATCTGCGCCTGCTCAACAACAGGCGCAGATCTGAAGAGACTGCGCAGCCCAAATCAGGGCCGTGTGGTCTCCTGGGCGGGCTAGGATTCTGCCTTATGGCCAAATCCAGAGCCCACTCTCCCCCTGCCCACAAATACATGAAATGTTACAAGAAATGTTAAATTATAAAATTTTATTTAAACCAGAGATTTTTTTTACTAAATATTCTAACAGACATACAAGACTTAACTAAGAGATATATAATTATACACAGTGATGTCATTCAGGGGGAACAGACCAGAACGGGCGTTCCGGATCCTAACGGGCTCTGTGGCTGGTTCCGGGTTCCCGACAAGTGCCAATCAAAAGTGAGTTCCTGTTCCTAAATCATTTGAATGACACCACTGATTATAAATGTTGTAATGGCAGCAAGATTACTTTTTGCACAAAAATGGAAAAATGAAGAAACTCCAAATCTGGAACAGGTTAAGGTAAAATTTATGAAGTAGCTGAAATGGATATTTTAACTGAAAGATTAAAAGAGGGAAAGATAAATAAAATTAGACATTATTGGAAACCTTTTTATAATTGGATTGACATGCAATATTGAATGACTTAAACATGCTCTAAGAATAATATTAGATATGTAGATATTGTAATAGACAACAGCCTTGGAAGTTTCAATAATTGAAAACACCTTTAGTTAGTCAAGATTTATGTTGATACACTGCAGTGGTTACCTTTCGTGTGTACCTTGTGAGAACCTCCCGCTTTGTTTTCTGTAACCCTTACCCATACCATTATATAAAACAATAAAACATTTATTATAAAAAAAGGATTGCAGCCTAAGTCTTGTTATTCCTGTACTGGAGCTGTGAACAGAGTGGACCACCTAATGAGTTTATGGCAGAGATGAGTTTCAAAGCGGGGAAGTAAGTCCTCATTTGCAGTTCTTTAGTACACCACTGCATGACACTACGTTTAGCCTCACCACTGCTTGTGGCCTCCATAGTGTTGCAGATGTCTAGGACTGGAGTATAAATGCTTTATAATTAATAGAACACTTCGTACCATCTGGTTCCCAGACACGCAGGGATGGGTTTTCAAATCAAGCTCTGAAATATTAGCCGGCAGTGATGATTGAGAGGGACACAAATCCAAGGATTATCAAAATAAACAACAATAGATATACTTAAATAGATTGCAGAAATATCCTTATGGTTTGTAGATTATTATATTTTAGGTAAATACTTCTGCTTTCCATTAGCCATGTGCAGAAACCACTGGGCAAACAAAATAGAATTGGCTGCTCCATATAATGAACAGTGAATATTCCCCACCATGGGAAAGATCACATCTCTCTTTGATGGCTGTTCCTTGTCTTTCTATATTGCTTCTCACATATACAAATGACAGCTGTTTGTCATAGAATGAATGCCTAGGAATACTGCATCCTTCCCCATCCCCCTGCCTCATGAAAATCATAAAAGATACAGAAGAAGGTCAGCTAAAGGGAACATGAAGGCCTGTCCCTCTGTGATAGAAAAGAGTAATTTATTGATAGAGAGGAGAGTCATTACCTCTTGGGTAAAAAAAAAAAAATCTAACTGGGTTCTTCCTCTTTAGTTAAACAAAAGGGGGTGGGTAAGAGATGCCAAAAACGGGGAAGAAATTCTAAAGGAAATTAGGATTAAGAAACCCAGTGCTCCAATTCTGCAAGAAAAATAGAGGGCTAGAGAGGTAACAGTGAAAGCCAGACCACTTGAATGGCTCTTTGGGAATGACAGTAAGTGCTTGTACAGGAGATAGGTACTAATTACGTACTTATGTTAGATAAGACATGAAAGGAATGATAGAATTGAGCTCTTTGACACCAGAAAGAAAGGTGGCAGGGTGTCAGATCCGAACCCCCATCCCCAGGCTGCATGGCCCTGATCGGGGCACTGTGGGATGCTCGGACCTGTGTTTGCTAAACAGCAAGTAGAAATACTGTTGATTAATTGAAATTCAAGCAGCCCCTTGGGATGCCTGGGGATTACCCTGGGGTAAGGGGACAAACATCTCTTTGCCCTGCAGTCAGCTCCAGAGGCAGCCAAACCTGCCTCTGTAGGACAATTTGAAATTTACCCAGGACAGAAGGTTGAAATGTAGGGCATGTCCTGGAAAAAAAGAGGACCCCCTGCATGAATTCAACCCTGCAGCAGGAGGGCCTCACAAGACCTGCCAAATGTGACCAGTGACATCCAGGAGGTCTTCTGAGGCGCGGGGATGATGCATGCAGCATCCTTAAGCTTCAAAAGGCCTCCCAGACATTTACAGAGGCACTTAACAGATTGCCAGCAGGCATAAACATACTCCTGGAGGATTTGATTATCCATGGAAATTGGCATTCATAGAGGGGGAAAACACTAGGTTTTTCAGGAGCCTGAAAAAGCAGCCCCTCCTCCTCACCTTCAGAGCCATTTGCATCTCTAAGAGCAAAGCCTCTGAGCCAACTCTCCAATCTGTGAATGGCTCTGAAGGCAAAGGGGATGGGCTGCTTTACACAGGAGTTCAGGCTCCTGAAAAATGTAACATCTTGCCCCTCCCCAGTAATACCATGGCCATAATTCTTTGGGAAAAGGCAGATGAAATCTTGAAAGGCAATGTGTGCATGTATACACATCTTTGTAAGTGTTTGGTGTGACTGTAGCTTGATATTCCTCTGCTACCACTAGTTTTTTATATGTGTATGGAATTTGTCCAGTTTGGGAAGCTAATATCTCCTGCCAATTTTGCATATCATTCCTCCAATTTGGTATTGGATAATGCTCCAACTTTGTGGCTTGATTTGCTTTTCCTTTACTCTTCACAGATTGGCAGTGCAATGCTACGCTGCACATAGCGTCGAAGCAATGTCATTGTGTCAAAGCTACGTCATTAGCGCTGACATGGGGGTGCTGAGTGGCTCCTCTGCGTCAGCACTAAAGCTCCCGGGTCAATGCTATGAGTTGCGTCAGCCTGAGAGCGCCGATGGAAAGCCTCCCTCATGCCGACTGAAGCCGGTTGGCATGAGGAAGGCTCCGTTCCGACCCGGGATGGGGATTGGCAGGGGGGAGGTGTTATATGCCATCTATAAAACGTATATATTTTCTTTAAATGATGTAGCTTTGGTAATTTTAATGCTTGTTTTCCATACTCTATCCCATTCATCATGTCATGCCCAAGATTTTTTGCCCATTTGATCATTGCCTCCTTCACAGTCTCATCTTCCATTCTGATACTTAAAAGATATGTGTACATTCTTTTTATATATTGCTCTTTCTTTTCTAAAAAATTTTTTGTCAAAGTCAGTCTTTTCCTGATCGATTCCGGTCTTTAGGTCCTCCTTCAATCTCAATTTAATTTGTGTTTCTGACCACCAATCTAACCAAATATTTTTATCTTCTAAATGTTCCTTCAATAAGAGTTTGTTATCTCCATCAATTAATTCTTCATAGGTCTGTTTTGATCTTCTCTGAACCATTCTAGTTTTGTACCTACTTCCAGGGGTTTAACCCAGGTTGTATTTTAAGATAAACTTTATATCTGATCTGCTCCCAGACCCATAGAAGGGCTTTTCTTAAACAATGTTGTTTAAAATTGCTATAGAATTTTGCTTTGTCATAAATCAAGAACGCATGAAGACCAATCTGTAAATCGTCAGTTCACTGGATATGCCCACTCTCTTATCCAATTTAATGCTGCATCTTGATAATATAGCAGCCTATCAGGAAGTCCGAAACCAGCTCTGTCTTTCTCCTCCTGTAATAATTTAAATAATAAATTTTGATACAATTTGATCTATTCCTTGGAAGAATTTTTTCTTTAATATAATAGGGATTTTCTGAAATAGAAAAAGCAATTTAGGTAGAATATTCTATATACTTAGGCTGCAATCCTATGCACACTTACCCAGTTGCAAGGTATCAAGATGATACTTGTGAAGTGCTTTCCACACTCAAACTGCACTAAACAAATGCTGTTATTAAGCAGGATTTTACACTGTGGCTACCATGACAGTACAGCTTGCAAGACTCTACTCTGCCTGCGTAGATTAATCTCTTCCATATATCAGTTAGAGCACAATCCTACCCTGGAGTTATGCCGGCACAGTTAGGCCAGCAAAGTTTGGCCAGCACACGTTTGGACCACTCTTGGTGTCAGGGAGGATGGCGCACATCTGTGTGCTGGCCTCTCTGACTCCAAGAGTGGTCCAAACATACTTTGTTGGCCTAACTGTGCCAGCCTAACTCCAGGTTAGGATAGTGCCCTCAATGATGTCTACTTTGAAAACAAAATGCAAATCAACTGATCCTAACATTTTCCCACTAGGTGGCCAGACATTCCATAGACCTATAAATGAAAAAAAAAAAAAAAAAAAGCCGTGGGAATGCCATGAAGCAAGTAAATTTTCCACTCCCCTTTGGAGAAAGATGATGGAAGAAGCACTGAAACAGTAGACTCTGATACACCATCTGCAGGGACCAAATGGAATTTGACTGATTGAGGGCACAATCCTAACCAACTTTCCAGCACTTGACACAGCCATTCCAATGGGGCATGTTCTGCATTCTGCAGTGGAGTAGTAGTCATGGAGGCCTCCTCAAGGTAAGGAAATGCAGCTCGGAGCTGCATTTACCTTACCCTGGTGCTGGTTGGCTGGTTAGGATTGTGCCTTGAGATTTGTCATTCCTCTTTTGGATACATGTTGACAGTTATTAAGTTGGCAATGGGTTATTGCTTAATTACCTGTTGATAGAAGAGCTATTGTAATGCTATCTGAATACCACTATCCATATGATTCTGAAACTGCTGTTAACTTGTACCCAACGTTGTCTTAATTTGAAGCCCCAAGAATGAATCAATTCAGTTGACTTAGAAAGCAGAATTCATGTATTTTGAAAAAATAAATACATTTTCATATTGCTTTTCTGGTGCTCAAAATGATTCACAATAAAGAATAAACCACACTAACAAAAAAGTTAAATAGATTAAAAACATTGTTTAATTAATTAACAATTTAATTAATTGAGCTTCATTGGGAACAATTAATAAAACATCAAAAACAAAACAATTGTAAACAATTGTAATTTATAAACTTACTTGCCACGTGCAGAGTGGACACCCCAAGTGTCCCTACCCCAATGGAAAAGATGTATCCTCACAATTCTTCCCTGATGGTCGCACTAATAATGCTGTACCAATTATTTCATCAGGCCCAGAACATGCTCCATCTTTTATTTTATTTTAATTACTCATGAAGATGATACATGTGGTGAAATCTAATGACAAAACATCCCACACATTGAATGGTTTTCAGGTCATTCTCCAACTCCCAGTAATGAGATGGATTTTGAAATCTGGATGCTGCATATACAATAGTGACTGGAAGATTTGAAATTGCCATCAACAGGAGTAAAAGAAAATAAATAGGAAATCTGTCCTCCTCCAGTTTGGAATATAATCCTGCAGAGAAATGCTTTACTGCAAAAGAAAGTTTGTAAGACTGGCTCCATTTTCAACGATGACCAAACTGCATGTCCAATTTCTACATATTTTCCAGAAAGTCCATGAATATTCCCTGTGAGGATGAAACAGTTGCTGGAGAAGGATAATAGAAAAGCAAGTATTGACACCTGCAAATTATGATGTGCAAGTGGTGCAGCAATTTATTCATGAATACTGGGATGAATCTCTGATTATTCAGTTACATCTAAGGACCAGACAGTAGACAGAATGAAGTTGTAAGAAAACAATCTCATCCTTGTATGTCATGTTAAGTGACAGTTGAATAGATGCACTTCCCATAGCTAAAGAATTGTGTAAGAAACCAATATACAGAATTGCAACCAACTGAAGCAGTCCTTCAGGTCAAAGAGTTCCTTATTTGGGATACAGTGTGGTTACTACCAAATTTCCCAAGGAAGGATGAAGAGCAGAAAAGCTGAAAAGTTTTTGTCTAGTTGTGTTAAGCCCAAAATCTGAAAGTATGCTGCACTTAGTACTGTTGATGCTAAGGCCCTACAGAAATTATTAAAAGGATAGAAAGAATGGAGGAAAGCAAGCAGGTAACCCTGTCTGCAGATAAGGTTAAAAGTTCTTGAAAGTGTCAGGATGTCAACGGTGTAACCAGAGGCAGTGCCACCGCCTGCTATGCCACCTGATGTTGTGGCATAACGCAATGTCATGACATCATGTGACACCATGATGTAATTTCAGAGGACGGTGGCAGGGGATTCACAATGTGGCTACCACCACCACCACCCCAGCAGCTTCCTAGTTGGCCAGCGGCTTCTGCTGAGCCACTGCAGGCCCCCTGAGCATAGTGTTGTGCTTGGAGGTTTGCAGTGGCTCGGTGGAAACCAATAGCTGCTGCTCAGTGGTACCCTCTACAAGTGGGCCCAAAGGACATGCCCATCAGAGGCAGAGGAAGGGTGTAGCGGGGGGTGATGAGAGCAATGAGCGCAGCAAGGCGCCGCAGCACAGAAAAACCCGTGCGATTTTTGGCTCTCCCTTGCTCCCATATCACTCCTTAATGGAGCTATTTCAGGTGTAGGGAGGCGTGGCTGGGTGACACACAGGGGTGGGGTGACACGCTGGGGGTGCAGTGACATTGCCCTTCCACCGGGTGTGCTCGGAGCCTCATACGGCTCTGCTTGCCATACCTTAGATATGCCACTGCAGGATGTTACTTGAAGAAGAACGACTTCAGATTATAAAGAAATAATATTTTCTGGATCTTGTGGTTGAAAACTCAGCTTGTCAGGATAGTTACTGTATTCTGCAACAGAATCACAGGGCAGCTGCAGAATGTAGACTCTTATGAAATTACACTATCATTACATTATGTGTATGATTGCAAAAGGGGAGGTTGTAAACAGGTCTGCTGAGGATGCTGGTAGGCCACAGGCATCTCAACAGCATCACCAGGCACGATGCTTATCCTACGCAGAAGAGAAGAAGCTTTTTTCTTGCTTGTAGGATCTAAAGTAGTTCACTGTCCTTGATTGAAGGAAAAGATATTATGAGATTGAAGTGGAGATGGAAGATGCATTTACCACCCCAATGAATAATTGGCAGTTCTGTATGATGCTGTTGGGATTATCAAATGCTTCAGCGACCTTCCAAAGCATGATGAAATGTGTTGTGAAGAACATCAATCTCACTGAAGTCATGGCATTCCTGAATGACAATATTTTCAGAAACCCTTGAGGACCACGAAGTAAGGCTGATTAAGGTTCTTCAGCATTCAGTGGAGCATGGATTAATGCTGTCAGCTCCCAAATGCAAGTTCTTCCCAGCAATGGTTACATACTAGGGACACGCTATTTCATAGCTGGGTACATGACCTGATGCTGGCATATTGCCAGCTCTGAGGGTCAAGGCCCACAAGAGAAGCAAGGAATCCTCTGGACACTAGAGAAGATTTGGAGAGGTACACAAGTATTACTCTACTTTTGACATAACCTGTAGTGGGGAAAGTACATTGCGGGGGGGGGGAGGATACTGTGCCCGGAGAAGGAGTTCGTAAGTAGAATGGCCTGATAAATGTCAGGAAGCTTTTGAAACCATAGAAGTAGTACTGTATAGTACATACAGTCGACAGCTTGACAATATTGAGACGAGCACTGGAGAGGGAAAATTCAGATTGAGTACATATAAACAAATGGGGATTGAGTACAAGTGAAATAAATTATCCACAAATACATTCGTACAAGTGAAAGCATAAGCATAAATGAGCTCTTCAACTTCAAATGAGCTAAAGGAACTTTTGTAGTTGATAAATGAGGAAAAATCAATACAAATAAGATCAAAATACAAGACGTTTTGCCATGAAATAAAAGCAAGGTAATTTGAATTGCAGAGGGTTAATGCCACAGATCTCACGACACTGAGGATAAAAATGCGCCAAGGGTACAGCAGAATATTTCAGAATGTTATCAAGTAATAAACCTGACACTGCAGACTAGGAACAGCTGTCATCTGCTACATGTATGGCTCTGTGCCAGACACATTCAGTTCATGTTGTGACACAGACCAATGGTTGAGACACTAGTGGAACCACTGATTCATTATTGAAATATTAGAGATAGCAGTGCAATACCAGATGAATTATTGAAATCATACCTGTAGCCAGCAAGTTCAAGTATACTGGAACACAATGTTGAAGATCGGAGCTTTACAGAGTCAGGAAGCCATAAACAGAGTAAGATCTAAACACATTACAAAGAATGCGTGAGCTACGCTCTTTCTTCTTCTTTTTATTAACTTTTAACTAGTTCAAGGGAGGGCTTGTGAAACATCCCAATGCCGCATTGAAGGTGTAGATGGCCTTTATCTTTTAGCCTCCACTATGGTTTCAATCCCAAGTGTGCATCCCAGAATTGGTTTTCAATGGCAACTTTTAAAAAAAAATGATAAATAGCACATGGTGGGGGGATGCATTTGGACTGGAGCGATGATGGGTGGACTAGGAGCTAAAGCCGCCAATTCTCTGCTAGTTTCAGGGTCTGTCCTTGTGCTAACGAAAAGTGAGCAAAGTGTTCTGAGGCACAAGGAGGCCACGCTAGAGGTCCTTTGCGGGCTTTTGCAGATTTAATTATCCATGGAAATTGGTATCTACGGCGAATTCTGGAATGGAACCCACTGAGGCCCCACTGTAGTTTGGCCCTAATTTAGCTAATAGGCAGCCCAATACTATCCAGTGCTTGTGCAGTGCTGTATCCATCCCTGGAACTGAGCAGGGCAGTGGTCTCCTCGGGGTAAGGAATACGTGTTGCGCTCCAGCCTGCCCGATGGGGCTACTCGGATCTGCACAAGCAAAATTACCTCCTCTGTCAACCCTGCCCCTCTCCCGGGCCTGAACAGCCCTGTCCTTCCGCACCCCAAAACACCCCCAATCCTGCCTCTATTCTGCCTCCTCTCCCCACCCTTGCACTGCTTGGTACTGTACTTACAGTTCCGTTAGCCATTGGGCTGGATTCAGTGCTGGAGGGATGGTGTAGGCCTTTCTGCTGGCACTCCTTACTTTGGAGTAATTGCAAAAGTGCTTTATGGCACATTTGCCCAGATGCTGCGCAAGGATAGAATTGGGCAGAGAGTAGAGGTTTGGGGCCCATCCTATTCAATTTTTCAGCACAGATGCAGCCTCAATGCAGCCCCAACAAACGTTCTCTTACCTTGGGGAGCCCGCTATGGCTGCTCCCTCACTACACGATGCAGTGCATGCCTCCTTGGCCCAGCTGCTTCAGTCATGGATAGGGATGGGCCCTGCTGAGGCTGTCACCTCAGGCAACAGATTGGTTGGGGGGGGCCACCTCCATTTGCTCACTAATGTCCATTCCTCCTCCTCCTGTTCTCTGGACTGGAAAAAGGAGAGGGGAAGTGTGAAGAAGTGGAGAGTGATTGGAGCACCGGAAGACAAATGTCAACAGGACAACTACTCCGAATGGGACGTGTCCGCTTTATTTCAGGACATCTTTCCCATGACATGAAACAATGGCTGAAACAAATGTCCAGGTTAAATCTTGAAGTAACAGGATTTAAGTTCGGAGTTTGTAACAGGGAGTTCTGGTCTTTCAAATGAAAATTATGCCTGGCGACCAAAATGCTGAAAGTAGTTAGCGGCTGATGGCATAATAGCACAACAGATGAGGGGATGTATTGCCTGATGTTGCCATGAGCGACACAAGCAGGGCCGGCCTTAAGACAATGTGACCAATGTCATCACATTGGGCCCCGCACTTCAGGGGGCCCTGCACCAGTGCAGCGAGCAAATCACCTGCTGCTGCAGCCAAGATGTCTGTGGGCTATAGGTCAGTGGGGTGAGCAGAACAGCTCTGCCTTGGGCCCTCCCACTTGCCCCGGCCTCCGAATTGCCCAAAATGTGCCTCCTGGAAGCAGTTGGTAGTGATGTCATCATATTACCACTATTTCCATGTGCCCCACTTTATGTATGGCACCGCAAATGCTCTTCTTGGTAAGTGGGGGGGGGGCGTGGAGAGGGTGGGGGCCCCTTGGGAATGCCCCACAGTGGGGCCCATCATTCCTAGAGCCAGCCCTGGACACAAGGACATGAAAAACAGAGTATGCTTTGCAGAGGTAGCACAAGTATGTCAAGTACAGGACTTCAAGTAGAGTGGTTCCCAATCTTTACATGAAGAGGGCGGCACAGGGGGTGTGGAAACCTGGCAGCACCCTTCCAGGTTTGAGTTTTCCACTGCTGCAGTTAAAAAAGGTTTTTTTTCTGACTTACCCAGAGATAGCAAGAGTCTGGGTTTTGTGGGGTCTACAGCCGCTGCTGCCTCCATCGCTGCTGTCTTACTGTTGGTGGTCACTCCCCTTAAGGGGGAATTAGGTATTTCTTATTGCCCTTGGGAGGGGGGCATGACCCCCAGGTTGGGAAATATTACTCAAGCAGACGCATCTCAAGAGATCAGTACAACCTCACTGTAAACCACAATATACTGTTACTCTATTTTAATTGTAGCTGGCATGCAGGAATACTCTTTGCCACTGCAAGAGCTGCTCCCCTTCACCCACCCACCCACCCTGGTAGGCATTCTTTGACTTTCAAGGTGAAGGGGACACCTGATATCATGGTTTTCCTCCTTCCTGGCATGGACCATTTCAAAATGTTCAAATGCCCCAGCCCCCAACACTGCACTGAGGTATCCAGCAAGTTTAAAATGGCCAGCGCCAAGAAGGATGAGGCCACTGCTCTCTTCCCCATTGCCCAATAAGCCACAGAATGCTTACCAGATAGCGGGCTGGATAGCAGTGACCTGGTGGAGCATCACTGGGCACAAGTCCTGATAGTGGAAGCCACTGTATCAATACTGGATTATGCAGTATCTCACATTTGAGGTGTTGTCAACAAGAGGAAAAGACCTCAGATTGAAAATGCAGTAGTGTGTAGGAAATTCTGCAGTCCTAAACAGAATGTTTATGATTGAGAGACATTCAGCATTTGTATAGCACTTTTTGAGCACTTCACATATGTTCTCTTAATATGTAATCCTTATAAACTCTGTACAATAAGTACTACAATCCCCATATTTTTGGCTGGGAAGCTGAGGCAGAGAGGGAATAGTTTGTCTAAGGCTATCTAGTGATTGGCAGAAGCAATATTCAAAATGGGTAAGTCCTGATTCATAGCTTAGGGCCCAATCCTATCCAACTTTCTAGCACTGATGCAGCCCTGCCAATGGGGCAAGAACTGCATCCTCTGGAAGGGGGAGAAGTCACTGAGGCCTCCTCAAGGGAATGTTTTTTCCTTACCTTGTGACTGTATTAGCACTGGAAAGCTGGATAGGATTGGGCCCTTAGGGCGAGCACCATAATGCCAACGGTGCACACTTGTTGTGCTAAAAGTGTTGTGAACATACTATACTGTAAAGCACGTTTGCAACACTCCTGGAGGAGAGAGCACTGGCGCTAGTTAGCATCCGACTTCAGCGCTAAGAGGAAAAGCTGCTGGTGCTCCAGCAGTGGCGGTGATGGGTAAGTGAATTTGGGGTGGGGGAGAGGTAGGGAGTGGGCAGGACTGGGTGGGGGAAGGAGTGGGCCTGCATGGGCAGTGGGACCAATGCCCTGCTTTGGGCCAGGCAGCCTGACACGGGGCTGCTCCAGTCTCCACCGGCAAAATAGCTGGCAGAAAATTGAGTAGACCCATTGTGGGGGCTTGGGCTTTCCCTTCTGCAGCTGCCATGTATCCCATAGGATGCAGCGGTAGCCATTTTGGTCCCGCTACTCCTCTGAGACCTGGGCAGCTCAGGATAGGGCTGCCGGCCTTCTCTCTGCATTTAACAAAACAAATTTGTTAAACAAATGTTAACAAATGCATTACAGAGCTGAGGCCAAAAGTAGAAAACAACTGCAAGCTTGGGGACGCTGAAGACTATATGCTCAGAGACAAAACTGTGTTCAGTTTGACTGTGATAAAGGGCTAAAAGAGCAATTGCTAAGGGAATCTGAGCTGGGTTTACAAAAAGCAATTGACATCAGTCCCTCTGAGGTCACACAGGCACAAATTGAACTCATGGTTGGGTCATGTGATGACAAGTTCCTACAGACCCTAACTCAGAAGGGCATTCCCAGTGCCAGAAGTGAAGCTAGCCAACAGGAATGTCAGAGCACCATTCTAACCCAGGTCTTACCCACAAAGTACGTTTGCTTGGGCTAAAACACAAAGACACAGCCTTCCAGAGACCACCCTGAATTTAGAGTAGCATGTACAGTAGAATCGTGCTACTGTGTCATACATGTGGAAAATCAAACTACGATGGCTCTGTCAGCAGGACAAAGTAGGATGTGAATCATCCTTTGTAACTGCAATGTCACATAGCATCAAAATGCAACCTCCACTGTTTTAGTATTTCGCACTGTACATGAGAGATATTCCTACAAAGTTCAAGCTGGACACTGGGCTGAAAGTCAGTGTTTTGCCAGCATGCAGGTTGTTGTAAATACTGTACAGCATAAGGTTATTTTCTGATTTGCATCAACAACCATTTGATACAGCATTCATAGTGGATGGTGGCAGCAACATACTCTTTCGGTATGAGTGGATTAGACCAGATGATAGCAATGTTCGGTCCAGAGAATCAGTGGTGGACCTCGGGGGCAAGGGAGGTAAATGCCCTGGGCGCTGGCCTAGGGGGCAGTGATGCTGGCCGACCCCACCCCCACCAAGCGCAAAGCTGCTCCAGGATGTGGCCTCACTCACGCATCTAAAACTAGTTGCACGAGGCTGCTTCCCGGAGCAGCTTCTGGCGGCTACCAAGTACTGCCTGTCCTCAGAGGGGCCGCCCCTCTGAGGGCGGGCAGCACTTGGTAGCTGCATCGCTCCAGGAAGTGGTTTCATGCGGCTAAAACTGGCTGTGCGAGGCTGCTTCCCAGATAGGCCACCGTGGCCCTCTGATACACAGAGGAATCTTGCGCCCCTGAAGGTTGCAGGAGCACAAGATTCCTCCATGTATCGGATGCTCCGAGTGCAGCTTCTAATGCTGCGAAGCTGCTTGGCTTTGCAGCATTAGAAGCAGCACCTGTCCCTGCTTGAAAAGGCACAAGATTCCTCTTGTTTATCAAAGGCTCCCAGCAGAGGTGATTGCGGTGATGCAATGATGTCACCACAATTACTTCTGGGGTGCGGGGAGAGGACAGTGGCTGACTGGGGGTTGGACCCCTGGGCAGGGAAGCCCCCAGAACTTCTTTTGCATAGAATTGACTACTGACCAAATTCGTTGCCTAGCTGACCAGTATTAAAAGGCTACTGAGTATGATCAGATTCATTCTACGGCTTTCATGGTCAGTATAGCTATCTTTAAAATTAAAATTGTCCAAGTTTTGTGATGACGGTCTATTAAAATCTCGCTGACCTGACATTTCACCCACATCTATGATGGGCATTCTCAAAGGATGAGAGAACAAAGACACTCCAACCGTCCTGTTGGATGTGATCAGATTATATGAACATAGTACTATGTTTAGAAAATATCCATAGAACCAGAGGGATGGCAATAGAAATACCTGCAATTATTCCTCTTGTAGGTCAAGAATTGTTTTCAAAGCAGCAATCCTAAATGTGCTTACTAGGGAGTAAGATCCATTAGACACAATGGGACCTCCTTTTGAGCAAATGTGCACAGGATTGTGCTGAAAGTTTCTTTTTGAAACTGAGCAATGTAAGTTCCATTTCTATTGTGAACATGAAAACAATGCATTATACATATATTCTCTCTACACTGGCAACTGGCAACTTTTGTGCAGCTGGTCTGTAATTATAATACAATCACAATCACCAATCAATTCTCATGAGATTCTTTATACTGGATTTGGATATGGGAAGTTCCAGTGCCTGTCAAATGTGTGGGTGCCTACATGCATTTTCAGCACATTTCACTTTAAAATATATCCAAACTGAGGGCATAGTCTCCTTCCGCGTTATGGACTGTGATGTTACAGAGTATATGCTAGCTCATGGGGTTCTTTTCCTATTGCACTGGTTCTTAAATCTTTGTGTACTGTGGACCCCCTTCTGTTGCTCTTATTCTCTGCAGACCAAAGACTTCTAAATTAAAACTTACTCCTTCTACCTGCCAGAGCAGCTGTTCAGTCTACTGCACCTGAAAGAATGAACATGCAGGGTGAACAGAAACAAAAAAACATGGCTAGAAAGTGTCTTGTTATGTCTGCACATTCTCTGAAAAGCGGCAGCCCGAACGTACCCATCAGCCCAGAACTCTAGGGCCTAACAAATATCTCACAGATGTATACAACACAGAGTATGCTGTAAGAAGCCAGCATGTCTGTCTCAAATCAGAGGCTCCAGCAGCCAGTCTCCCGTACCGCAAGGTCATCTTAAGCTGGAGAGAGATGTGTCTTGCTGTTCTCCAGTATCCCATTCCCCATGAAAATGGTGGGGAAGGTAACTGCAGAGAACGAACCTGAAAGGAATCAGGCGATCCAATAGGGATCCTGCTGATCCTCTGAAAGAATTCTCCTAGACTTGGCTCCCCAGTCTCAACCTGTCATGTAATGCAGAAGTATGATGTATACCGCCCTGCTTTGCCTTGCCTGCAGTGGTGGGATTCAGGGGGTTCGCCCAGGTTCTATAGAACCGGTTGTTAAGTGGCCGGGCCCTGCCCACTCGCTTACCTCGACTGGCTTCGGATTTTTTTTGGCTCCGGCTATGACGTCATAGAACCGGTTGTTAATTTATTTGAATCCCACCACTGCTTGCCTGGTAGCTGATCACCAGCCTATTTTCGACCATTTCTAGTCCTTTTGATCCTTGACTTCCTGTGCCAGAACTGGACATCCCCACTGAGTCCTGTCTTGGAACTTGGCCAAGGCCTGACATATTCACAAACCCCTTGTGTTTAGTACAAGTGCACTGGAGTGCAGAAGGAGCTGAGTTTTAATTTGCTTTGCCTCAGTGTTTACTGTGGAAAGGGCATTCAAAACTTTCCTCTATTATTTTTGTTTCGGTTTCACAGATTACCTAAAAGCATGCCTTTGGTTTATGAATCCCTGTCCTATTATATTGTTTCGAATTACTTCCCTGATGTGGCCCCAGGATTATTTAAAAAAAAGAGAGAGAGAGAGAGAGAGAGAAAGATCTAGGAAGGAAAAACTGTGTTCAATTAGGTGAGAAGAAAACTGAAGGGAATAAAAGGCGCAGAGCCAGCAAATTGCTTGAGATAACAATCTTTCCTCTCCGTAACTAAGAGGATTAGCTGAACTTTCTGTGTAGCACCAAAACAGGCAATAAGCAACAGTGACTTCCCCTCTTGCTGGCATTTGTACACTCAGAAGTCATTTTCTTAATGATACACACACTCACCACTTTCTGATACTATGGCAAATTTGGGAATATGCATAATGGGTTCCCCATTTTTCCTGTGACTCAGAGTGCAATCCTAACCTGGAGTTAGACCGGCACAGTTAAGCCAGCAAAATTTCGCAGGCACAAGGGACTCCATAATGTATGTTTGGACCACTCTCAGAGTCAGAGAGGCTAGCACACAGACATGTGCCATCCTCCCTGACTCAGAAAGCGGTCCAAACGCACTCTACGGTGGCCCTTGTGCCAGCCAAACTTTGCTGGCCTAACTGTGCCAGCCTAACTCCAGGGTAGGATTGCCCTCTAAATGAAACACAATACACAAAACATCAGGCACTGTGTGTTCTTTCCAGGAAAACATCCCATTTTCAAGCCAAATAGTAAGATAGGGCTGTTAAGATTATTTGGCAATACAGTACATGTCATGCCTCATAATACACTGGGATTAAAATCAATGGATACCTTAATCAATGGAAAAATAGCTTTAAAGATCCACTTCCAGGTTTCTTGCTCCTCCATTGTTGCCCTAGAATGAATTGGTACAGATGCTATACTGCATTCAGCCACTAGATGGATTTTGACCCTTTTTTTCCTTGTTACAAGGCATTTAAAGATGGGCCCAGGTATCCCATGATGAGTCAAATCAGTGGATACTGAATCTGTGGAAAATGAGGCACAACTGTATACTGTTCTTACTATTCTACATGGATTGTCATTCCATGAAAATCTATGGCCAACTTTTGAATGGCTGAAGCTCTACGCTTTTCAACCTTTTAATCTCACAGCACACTGACAACGCGTTGTCAAGGCACACCATCAGTTTTTTGACAATTGACAAGGCACACTGTGCTGCCAGTAGGGGGCTCACATCCCCCAATGGCCCTATTAATAAACGAACCTCCTCAAACTCCCACAACACAACTCCAGACCATTTGCGTCACGACTCACTGGTCGAAAACAGCTGCTCTATGCCATGGAGAGAAGAAACACCATGATGGGCAAATCAAAATCAGATTCCAGCTGAAAGCAATCAATAAAGAGACAGTTCTTTACTATCCCTTAGTCATGGATGCCACTGAGGGCAAAATCCTAAGTAGCACTCGAACAGGCAGGCCAGGGGGCCTGCGCTGTATCTAATGCCACTTAGGAGGCAGCAGGAGCCTCCCTGGCGCAAGGGCATGTTCATGCCCTTGCACCAGAGGAGGCTCCAGCATCCCTGCTGGGCTCCTTGGAAATAGCAGGCGCAGGTCCAAGGAAGCCGTGTGGCCCAAATCTGGGCCACGCGGCCCGAGATCTCGGATGCAGCCTAATGGCCGCATCCCAATCCCACCCACCCCTTCCCGGCTGGCATGCCCACCCCCTGCCCAGAAATGCCTCCCGCCCGCCGCATCAGCATTATATCCCCTTTTGGATTGTGCCCTGAATCAAACTCTTTTAGCTCAGGATGTATTTAAGCAGGATTTTAAAATATCAAAAGTCTCTTTCAGCCAGTGCTGACTGGCAAGATTAGTTTGTTGACAAAAAAAGAAAAGAGAGGAGCAAATAGCAGAAACAATGTAAATGTATTCTTTTGTCACTTTTTGGGGGGAAATGCAATCTTTTTGCCAAGTTATATGCCACACCCACAGAAGAACAAAAGAAGAATTGCTTTGCTAGACTTGATCAAAGGCCCGACATTGGTCTTCAACCTTAACCAGCCAGATGCTCCCAGGAAACTCACAAGCATGGTATGATAGAGACCGCTTTTCCCCTAACCAAGTGTAAATGAAGACACAAAGAAACCTAACAGTTGGCTATTTTGGTGAATAGCCATGGCCCATTGATAGACATATCAAAAGAGGTGGCTCTTTGGCTAGCTAGCAGGAGTTATAATGTGCAGGAATTAATTCCATAAATTGACCTTACACTGCAGGTGCTTGTATAGCCTTCTCTTTGTTATATATCTACTGCCAGTCAGATTGAACTGATCATCCTCAGGTCTGGAGTTATGGGAAAGAGAAAGAGAGAATTTGCTTTCTGGTCTCCGTAGTACTCATAACTTTTCAAATGTTTGCCATCATTACCCATAGTTCTCGCTTAAATAATAATAATAATATAATAATAATAATAATACATTTATTTATATACCGCCTTTCTTAAGATCACTAGATTTCTCTAATGATTGAACTCAAGGCGGTTTACATAGGCAGACTTTCTCACAAACCCGAAGGTTTTTACAATTTTACAGAATGTTCTGTCTTCCAAGAACAACACTCATACAGATCTTTCTTTCTGGATTTAGCCTTCTTTCTTTAGCCACCCGTCTGTCGTCTGCTGGCTGATGAGGCTTCCCTGCTGCCACCAGAGATGCAGCTGATTTCAGCACACTCCTCCTCCCACGAGGCAGCTGAAACTCAGCTTTTAATCAGCCGCAGTTTCCAAGGTCTGCTGCTCGCAGAGACTTCCGGCAGTCCCAAGCTCACGACCTTGAGATCTTCAGGTGTTATCTTTGGGCAAACGGAGGCATTAACCCTCTCGGCTAAATCTTCTGCCCATAAATAAACAAAGAAAGTGTATTTATGCATTTAGTAAGAGGAGGTAGAGCAGGAGATGGGATTTCAGTTTCCAGCACAGATATCTTTTCTCTTCCTTGACTACTAGTCCTTCTTATTCAGCTCATTTTCTGCTCTTCATGCTCTTTCCTCTCAGCTTGAGCTCTGCTACTACCATTTCTTGCAAGCAAACACACCCACATACCAGTAGTCCTTGAAAATGTGCCTCTTGATAATAAAATATTCAAATCATCAAATAAAGTGCAATGGAACGACCACCAGAGGTGGCAAACGCTGCCCCCTGCTGATGTGCCAAGCTCAGCTCCTCCCACTATCCCATGTTCTGACCCAGCTCATCGCTCTCATTTCCTCCATATTTCTTCTTCCTCTCTGCCCCCCCCATCCTTTTCTAATCAGGGAGTGGAAGGAGAAGGAGGCTCAAGGGAGGCAAGTGTGGGGACCCCCTACCAATCTGCTGCCTGAGGCTTCAGTTGGCCTCATGGATGGGCCAGCCCTGAATGGAATGCATTTTAAAATGCACAAAAGTAAATACAAGCAAAAGCATTTTCGTTTACAAAATGTATTACTATCATAAGAAGAGCCCCACTGGATCAGTCCCATCAGCTCCCAGTGTCTCACAGTGGCCCACCAGATGCCTCAGGGAGCACATAAGACAACAAGACACTTGCATCTCGTTGCCACTCCCCTGCATCTGACATTCAAGGGTAGCCTACTTTTATGGAGGTTGCACTACCTATCAGGGCCTGAGGCCAGGTCATGGGAATTGAACTCTGAGGGCACAATCCTACCCAGCGCTGGAATCCAGCACTGGTCAGGAAGGCTGGACACAACAACATTGCGTCGACGCTACGGGGCAGCAGGGATTGTGCTGTGAATCATTCTACTGAAGTAACACTAAGAACATAAGAAGAATGGTTCAGGCCTGCTGGTTCAGGCCAAAGGCCCATCTAGTCCAGCTTCCTGTATTGCACAGCGGCCCACCAGATGCCTCAGGGAGCATACAAAACAACCAGATACTTGCATCTCATTGCCACTCTCCTGCATCTGGTATTCTGAGGTGTATCAGAGATTCTTCTTGACTTGCTTTGGTATAGGTTTTAGTTTTTCCTCCATTTAGACAAAGTAAGGTAAAGGTTTCCCCACGAGCGAATGGTCTAGTCGTGACCGACTGTAGGGGGCGGTGCTTATCTCTGTTTCAAAGCCTGTATAGCCGGCGGTTTGTCCGAGGACAAGCTTCCGTGGTCATGTGGCCGGCATGACTATATGCCGTAGCGCACGGAATGCCGTTACCTTCCTACCGAAGTGGTCCCTATTTATCTACTTGCATTTAGGTGCTTTCGAACTGCTAGGTTGGCAGGAGCTGGGACAAGCAACAGGAGCTCACTCCGTCGCGCAGTCTTGAATTCCCAACCTTCTGGTCGGAAAGCCCAGCAGCAGCGGTTTAACCCACTGCGCCACCACGTCCCAGACAAAGTAAACACAACCTAAAATATAGTCTCCTAAACTCTGGCTTTTGGGTGCTGTTGTTTTTTAATACTAAGGGACATGTGTATTTGAGCAGAGGGGGAAAAAAAGTATTTTATAATAGAAATACTTATCCCCCCCCCCCAACACACCAGTGTACAGAGGAAAGGGCACTACAAAAGTAAGCACTGAGAGACAAAGAAGTAAGGTGGTCTTGTAACTCAAAAGCAGCTGACGGCCTGCTCTGTGATGAGCAACTGCTTTTGTGCCCATCCCCTTTTAAAGAGACATGAAATGGGCGTGGAATGGAACACAGGAGGCTTTGAACAATAGCCAGCACCACTCCAGGAGTTGAGGCTAAAGGGTGAAGGATACCGTATCAAATTGAAATTACAGAGGAATTCCAGATAGGAAGAATGTAATTACCCAATTGGAATTTAAACTGTGAAATTAAAAAGAAATATTCAAGGATGAAGGGGCAAAAAGAATCCTTAATCTCCACCCTGGCTAGGCTGTGTGCCAGAGTGGTCTTTAGGTAGAGAAGAGAGGAAAGGAAAGAACCTGATTTGGAATAAAAGTGGGGGAAAGGGATAAAAGCCACTTTTTCAAAGGAAACCCAAGTCCAGCTGTGTGTTTGTTTCACAGTTCATGCCTGTTTCAGAAAAAAATGTTTGTGTCCCTCCTCAGTTCTAAAACAATTTGATTTCCCGATGCAGAAAATCCAGAGAATTTATCTTATTCAACATACCTGAGCCTTCAAAAAATGATAGGCATGTCTTGCTCTTATTATTATCGGATCTATTTAACACAGTCAATGTGTGACCAACTTTAATGGGTGCAAACTGCAGCCAGGGGGTGTGAATGTGGATTGTTTGTGGAGTTGATCCTCATCAATAAAGTTCTTATTAAAAATGAATGTGTGCATTCTCACAATTCCATTAGGGGTGACATTACTCTAAAGCAGGGGTCTCCAGAATAAGGGTCACATTGTATATTTTACAGATTTTCGCAGGCCACAAAAAATCAGTTTTATAAATGAATGAATGAAATTTAAATGAGTTAATAACTTGGATCTTCTTTTGCATGTTGTTATTCAGAACAAAAGAGAAATGTGACTTTTACAAAGAAACAAAGCCGTGCTTAAACTTGAGAAATGATCTATAATGAATAAAAACGTCAAATATTTTAAGTTGCTGGGGGCCAGATAAAATCTTGTGGTGGGCTGGATTTGGCCCCCAGGCTGCAGTGTGGAGAACCCCTGCCCTAGGGAGCCATACCTAAGAGAACACATACTGTTAACAGTCTGACATAACTAGCACCTTACCACTGGTATTTTCCTTTTCAATCACTAATGTAGATTTGAATGGCTACTTACTCACCCACCCACCCACATATGTTATATGTCTTTTAGTCTGAACATCTGTGACTTAAAACCAAAGGCAAAATGCAAAATCTATGGTATATAGACTACTATCTTAGTACAGCAATAGAAGCAACTTCCTTCTCTAACATTAAAGCATCTTTAGCCCTTCTTGCTTCAGTAGCTGGACAACTATACAAATACAGTGATAGAGAGTGGACCAGATATAGTTTTGCTGCCCAGGGGTGAGGAATTTTTTTCTTCTTCTTTAAAAAAAAAACTCTCCGGAGAAGTTGATTCAAGTGCTGGTGAGGGAGGACATATCCTATTCAGTGAAAAGTATTAGGCTTTTTTAAATGAATATGTAAATTATCTTGAAATTTTAAAGCATTGTAGTCTTACTAATGTAGGTTTTCGATATTTGTATTGTAGACCAATTTATGTTTCATATGTGAATATGCCCTCAGAGACACAAATGGGACCTAGAAAAATACTGGACAAAAGTAGCAAAGAACGTTGAATGCATAAGGATGATTTCAATGAAATAACAATGAAATAATAAAGAATTGGCAATGGATGTGTGTAACATTTCCAAATTTTATAAAAAGTTTTAATTATTTAAAAAAGGGGAAAATGAAAGGAAAAGGAGTGGAGGGGGATGCAATTGCACCAGGCAACAAGCTTTAAGGGGGCAACAAGCTGAGCTTAACAGTAGCGGCTAAAATTGGCCAAGCTATTAGTCAGAGCTGGAGCAGGCTCTGACTGCGCCTGGGGCGGGGCTGCGACGAAAGACATCACCGCGCTCTCTACGCAGCCTCGCCATACCCCCTGCTTCTGGAATAGCTTCATTTCAGAGCAAAACAGAGCCTGCTCAATGGGGCTGCTCAGATCTGCACTAGATTTAGCTGGTGCAGAATTGAGTAGCCACATGTAGGGTTTTCAAGCACAGGACAGAGGTTAGGATGTGGCGGAAGCCTGCTCCGCCCTCCCCTGCCCCTCCCAAGCCTGAACTGCCCCATCCCCACTCTCCCCCTGCCCCTAAACACCCCCTTTCCCACCTCTGGAATATCCTCCCACCACTGTCCCCGTCTCTCTGTCACCTGCTGCAACATTCACTTGCTCCTGCAGCTGTGGGCAGGATGCGGCACCCTCAGGACAGTGCAGGCCTTCCCGCCAGTGCAGCTTACTTTACAGCGCTTTTATGACACCCAGTGCCAGTGCTGCAGCACCAGTGCTACCCAACAAAAGGACTGGGCTTTAAGTAAAACAGAACAAAATGAAACTACAGAGAAAAGCCAAGGAGCTTCCACGGGTGTTATTACAGTACTAGCCTTTTGTTACCCGGCGTTGCCCGGGGGACAAAGTATCCCCAGCTTCTATTAGGAGAAGGAATGAATACAGGGACAGAATCAAGCAAAGGAGCATAATGAAATTGTCACACTCACTGAACACTGTCTGCAGGTCCTGTAGTAGGATAGCACCGACGTGTGAGAAACAGGAAGAGGTGGCCAGTTAGCCCTCTGGAAATAGGTACCTTTCAGATCCGACTGGGTGTTGGAACTCTCTGGATCATGCTCTTTCCAGCCTGGGCAACTCAGGCAGTGCAAAGCAGTGTCACTTTCGTTTCTGAGGTCTCTTCCTGTGTATCAGCTCAGTGAGTGCAATCCCAGCTCATGACCTGCAGAATCCTTTGTGACCACAGGGTGGCAGCACACTTTCACTCCAATACAATCCCCTCACTGTCCCTCCCCCCCCGGGGGCTGTAGGGGGTCTGACCCCCGCAGTGTTTCTTTCCAGGCTGCAAGGTGTATTCCTGCCAAGTTTCCTGCGGATCGGTCCAGGCGTTCCCGAGCCTATGCATAACATACATACATACACACCCGCATACATACATACATACATACACACAAACATACCCACGTCCGTTTTTATATATATAGATTAGCTGCCTCTTGTAAGAGTAATCAATCTTACTTCTAATCAGTAATCAATCATTTTGCTGAAGTTTTATGGTAGCCATATATTAACAGGGCCTTGGGATCACAGAAAGGACTATACAACATCCACTCCTGTTTATAAGATCAAACTAATCCTTTTAAGGAAAAAAGTTGCTAGGGCCTATTTTGAACAGATTTTTTTTTTTTTTTTTGGGTGGGGGTTGTCAGAAGTGGTTTTACAATGTATCCTATCCCTAAAATCTCACACTACCCTGCCAACATATAACCAGAAAAAAGGGAGTCAAAGGGTTATTAGAAACTCCATACCACAGCATATCTAGTTATTAATAACAAAGGACCTCTAGAAGCGCACCTGTGTAGGCCAGAGAGGAGGGTGCTGGCAAGCCGCGCCCATGAAAACAGCAATATGCGCTGCTGCACCAGGGCAAAGGTCTTATTGGTGATTGAGAATACTGCACTGAGTATTCAAAATCCCACAGTAATCAGTTTTTACTTAACCCCAGGTAGGCTGCCTAATCTCCTATGGGTCTCCTTGGACCTTTGCCAGCCATTTTGCTGGCGTATGTCTGAGGAGAGAAAAGGAACGGGGAGGGTTGACACAAAATTTTTCCGGGTGGTGAAAACCAGAATGGGATTGTGAAGAGCTCCAGAGGGATCTCTCCAAACTGGGGGAATGGGCAGCCAAATGGCAGATACGTTTCAATGTAGACAAGTGTGAAGTGATGCACATTGGGGCAATAAACCAAAACTTCACCTGTAGGCTTATGGGTTCTGAGCTGTCTGTGACAGATCTTGGAGTGCTAGTAGACAACTCAATGAAAGTGTTGACCCAATGTGTGGCAGCGGAAAAGAAGGCCAATTCCATGCTTGGGATAATCACAAAAGAGGTTGAGAATAAAACGGCCAATATCGTTATGCCACTGTACAAATCGATGGTAAGGTCACATCTGGAGTACTGTGTACAGTTCTGGTCGCCACACCTTTAAAAAGATATAGGGGAACTAGAGAAGGTGCAGAAGAGAGCAACCAAAATGATTACGGGGCTGGAGCACATCCAGTAGTGTCATCCTGGTGGAACGGCCCGGTACGCTGTTCCGCCAGTTCTGCGGACGGGCTCGGGCCGCACCGCCTCTCCCGAGGACGGGCGAGCTGCTCCTGGGCCCGCCCTCCCTCCCTCGCGTCCCGAATCGCTCTGAAATGGAGCGATTCGGGTGCTATGAGGCGCAGGGAGGTGTGGCTGCCCTCCACCATAGGGGCGGAGGGCTGTCAATCATCCGGGCGTTCCGGTTCCTGGCGCGCCCGGATGACGTCTCTGGGCACATCCCATATGAGGAAAGGCTACAGCGTTTGGGGCACTTCAGCCTAGAAAAAAGCACCTGAGGGGGGGACAGGTGGTGGTGATGGTATCTAGCCTAGATGCTTTTAAAAGGGGACTGGACAGATTTCTGGAGGAAAAGTCAATTGCAGGCTACAATTGATGGTAAGTGCAATCTCCTTACTTTAGATGTAGGCTACCTCGGAGTGCCAGATGCAGGGGAGTGGCAATGAGATGCACATATCTAGTTGTTTTGTGTGTTCCCTGAAGCATCTGATAGGCCGCTGTGAGACGCAGGAAGCTGGACTAGATGGGCCTTTGGCCTGATCTAGTGGGGCTCTTCTTATGTTCTTATGAGGATTCAAAAAGAGGGGATAGAATCCTGGCAAAGGTCACTGCCGCTGGGAACCCCACCCTCTATATCCCTCCCTGCCCGTGACACACATTCACTTTCCAACTTTCTTTACTCTATCAAAGGTTATGGGCCAAAAAACAGAGAAACTGAAAATACAACTGTGATGTCACTTCCTGTTGTGATGTAACTTCCAGGGAAACATTTTGCCCTCTGCACTGGGCTACATTTTCATTTGCTACGACCCTGCCACATACCTTACCCAAAACAAGGCATGTTGGTCCCTTTTGGAGTATATTGCATTAGTAGCCTGCTCTACAACCCATGGAAAGGCAAGGTCTGGGCTGAAATGTGCAAAGGAGTGGCAACAGGATGCAAGCATCTTGTTGTCTCATGCGCTCCCTGGGGCACCTGGTGGGCCGCTGTGAGATACAGGAAGCTGAACTAGATGGGCCTTTGGCCTATCCAGCACGGCTCTTCTTATGTTCTTAAATCCATAATTCCCATTGCATTCCATACTGTATTCCATTCAAGTCCCTCACCATTGGTGATTGTGATGCCTATCTAATTTCTTACTTTTTAAATTCTACTCCAGTGAAGTTTAACTTTCAGTATTAGAGAAGACAAAATAAACTTTATACAATGGATCAAATGTATTTTTACAGAACTTTTTATTGTCTGAGAATGTAGATACACTATTTGTATCTTTAGAGAAGAGACCATTTATTTCCTGTAGGAGGTTTCTTTAAAGCTATAATGGGCCACGATTCAAGCTATGATCTCCATATAGAATTGAATGTTCTATTATTTCACTTTCCTCTTCCTTTTATATTAATTGGGGATTACAGTAGTTTTACTTTGTATTTGGGGAGTACTTGTCTTGAACATACTGCTCTAGCTCACATTTTAACAGACTCAACCCATCAGATGCTGCTTTCTGAAGAGCTATTTCTGGTTGACTATTGTACTTAGAGATGTATTTACATACACATTTACAGCCAGCACAGTGTAGTGGCTACAGTGCTGAGTCTGAATGTTGGAAACCTTGTAGAGAAGATGCTCCAAGCCCTTGATCATTTGGGATATTGACACTAATTATCGTGGGCATCTGGAGAGTACTGGTGGCTGATGCAGAGCAGTAAGAATGATTTAGAAGAAAGGGCACAGTGGCACATGCTGCTAAGATCTGGATGTAATTGTGCCTAGTGTAGGTGGAAAGCACTCTCTGATTTCCATCAGTTCCAGCAGCTGCAGTCTCTTGTGCCATATCCTGTGCCCTCCCGGAGAATCCACCAACCATGAGGAGTGGCTTTTTTTTTTTTAGCACGGGGTGGGGGATGTGCAACAGGAATAAAGAAGCAGGGTTAGGATTAGGGTTGCAGTGCAGTGCTATCCTAAAGATATCTACACAGATGTAAGCCTTCTATCCTTGGCTGGTGTGTAGTGGGCAGCTGTGCCAGAGTAGGCTCCTCAGCATGCTATGGGCTGGCCAGGGACCATGCCATGATGGAGAGGTAAGTAAAATGGTTTTTTTACTTACCTACAATGCTGTGCCATAGTACCCAGTGGGCCAACTTAGATCTGTGCCAGCCCTTTGGAACAAATAACAAATCCGAGTGGGCCCAAGAAGGCATGTTGAAGCCAAGTAGAGAGCATAGAATATAAGTGGTGCTGCTGCTGCTGATCTTCCCCCAGATCTCCTCGGACACAACCCTGACTGGCCCTGATCCCCATCAGTGCCTCTCCCCACTCCCACTGCCAACTTAGTGGTAGCAGAAGTGGCTTGGTGCTCCGGTGGTATGCAGAAGCAGTCACCAATCATTTGCACTGGTGCTCCTATTCTGTGGCTGTTGTACTAGTAGCCCAGGCCTTCTAGTGACGGAAGGAAGTTCTGTCAGCAGAAGGCCTAGGCAGGCCTGGGTTGTGAGTCTTGTTCCATAGGTGAATCTCCGCTCACAATTATGAGGATTCACACCTAAGACTGACTTAGGGCACAATCCTAACCAACTTTCCAGCACTGGCATAGCGGTACCAATGGGGTATGTGCTGCATTCTGCAATTGGGGGGGCTGTCTCAGAGGCCTCCTCAAGGGAAGAGAGTTTGTTCCCTTACGTCAGAGCTGCATTGCCCTTACCCCGGTGCTGGAAATTTGGTTAAGAACATAAGAAGAGCCCCACTAGATCAGGCCAAAGGCCCATCGAATCCGGCTTCCTGCATCTTGCAGTGGCCCACCAGATGCCTCAGGGAATACACAAGACAACTAGATACGTGCATCTCATTGCCACTCCCCTGCATCAGGCACTCCAAGGTAGCCTACCTCTAAAGTAAGGAGGTTGCACTAACCATCGTGGCCTGTAGCCTCTGATGGACTTTTCCTCCAGAAATCTGTCTAGTCCCCCTTTAAAGGCATCTAGGTCAGATGCCACCACCACCACCTGTGGCAAGGAGTTCCACAGATTAATTACCCGCTGGGTAAAAAAGTACTTCCTTTTATCTGTTCTCACTCTCCCAACAATTTTAGTGGATGTCCCCTGGTTCTGGTATTGTGAGAGGGGGAAAAGAACTCCCTCTATCTACTTTATCCATCCCATGTATGTATGTCTCAATCAGATACCGCAGCCCAAACAGCCCTTTCTAACTAAGGAATTAAATCAGATAATAGTTAATAAAGAAGATGTTTTAGATCAAATTGATAAACTACATATAAATAAGTCACCAGGCCCAGATGGTATACACCCAAGACTTATTAAGGAACTGAAGAATGAAGTTGCTGACCTCTTAACCAGAGTATGCAACTTGTCCCTTCAAACAGCCACGGTGCCAGAGGATTGAAGGATAGCCAATGTCACGCCTATCTTTAAAAAAGGGAGAAGGGGGGACCCCGGAAACTACAGGCCTGTCAGCCTAACGTCTGTTCCAGGTAAGATGGTGGAAAGCCTCATCAAAAATAAAATCCTAAAATACATAGAGGAACAAGTACTGCTGAAGGAAAGTCAGCATGGCTTCTGTAAGGGTAAGTCTTGCCTCACAAACCTTTTGGAATTCTTTGAAAAGGTCAACAGGCACGTGGATGTGGGTGAACCTGTGGATATCATATACCTGGATTTTCAGAAGGCGTTTGACACAGTTCCCCACCAAAGGCTGCTGAAGAAACTTCACAGTCAGGGAATAACAGGGCAGGCCTTCTTATGGATTCAGAATTGGTTGAGGGCCAGGAAACAGAGAGTGGGGGTCAATGGGCAATTTTCACAATGGAGAGAGGTGAAAAGTGGAGTGACCCACGGATCTGTCTTGGGGGCGGTGCCTTTCAACTTGTTCATAAATGACCTGGAGGCAGGGATAAGCAGTGAGGTGGCCAAGTTTGCGGATGACACAAAACTTTTCCGGGTGGTGAAGACCAGAACGGATTGTGAAGAGCTCCAGAAGGATCTCTCCAAGTTGGGGGAATGGGCAGCCAAATGGCAGATGCGTTTCAACATAGACAAATGTAAAGTGATGCACATTGGGGCAAAAACCCAAAACTTCACCTATAGGCTTATGGGTTCTGAGCTCTGTTACAGCTCAAGAGAGGAATCTTGGGGTGCTGGTGGACAATTCAATGAAGGTATCAACCCAGTGTGCGGCAGCAATTAAGAAGGCCAATTCCATACTAGGAATTAAAAAAGGGGTTGAGAATAAAACAGCCAGTATTATCGTGCCATTGTACCAATCGATGGTAAGGCCACACCTGGAATATTGTGTGCAGTTCTGGTCGCCGCACATCAAAAAGGACATAGTGGAACTAGAAAAGGTGCAGAAGAGAGCGACAAAAATGATTATGGGGCTGGGGCACCTCCCTTATGAAGAAAGACTGCAGCATTTGGGGCTCTTCAGCCTAGAAAAAAGGCGCCTGAGGGGGGACATGATTGAGACATACAAAATTATGCACGGAAGGGATAGAGTCGATAAAGGATGTTCTTTTCTGTCTCTCAAAACACCAGAACCAGGGGGCATCCGCTAAAACTGAGGGTTGGGAGAGTTAAAACAGATAAAAGGAAGTACTTTTTTACCCAGTGGGTAGTTAATCTGTGGAACTCTTTGCCACAGGAGGTGGTGATGGAATCTGGTCTGGATGCCTTTAAGAGGAGATTGGACGGATTTCTGGAGGAAAGGTCCATTGTGGGCTACAGGCCATGATGGATTGTGCAACCTCCTTACATTGGTGGGCTACTTCAGAGTACCAGGTGCAAGGGAGTGGCAACGGGATCCAAGCATCTTGTTGTCTCATGCCTCCCTGTGGCACCTGGTGGGCTGCTGTGAGATACAGGAAGCTGGACTAGATGGGCCTTTGGCCTGATCCAGCAGGGCTCTTCTTATGTTCTTAATCAAGTCCCCCCTCAGGCACCTTTCTTCTAGGCTGAAGTGCCCCAAACGCTGTAGCCTTTCCTCATATGGAAGGTGCCCAAGCATTGTAATCATTGTGGTCACTCTGTTCTGCAACTTCTCTAATTCTCCTATATCTTTTTTGAGTTGTGATGACCAGAATTAGTACTCCAGATGTGGCCTTACCATCAATTTGGTTAGGATTGCACCCTTAATTAATTAATTAATTAATTGATTGATTTTTCACCTTCCTAAATACTGTGTTATCTTCAGCAAACTTGGTCACTACTCATCCTTGACTCTAGATGAGTTATGATCTACTCTATGATCAGCTCAAGATCTAGATCATTCAGTAGCAAGATCCCAAGACTGTTTACTTCCATTTGTGAATTACAAGAGTAGGTCCTATCATTCCCCTTCCCAAAGAATCCCATCACATGCATTTACGCTTCAGGAAGTTAAAAGCAAGTGTGGGATCTCTACATACATCACATCATTAAATATTATTCTCTTGAATGGGAAAAACCAAGTGAAACAGGGTTCTTTGGTTTTTCAGACATAACTTCAGGAATATTTTTAAATCCCAGAATATAAATGACAACAGAGGCAGCTGCAGGTAGGAGGCAATATAGAGATGCAGGGTGCAATCCTAGCCACCCAGCACTGGGGTAAGGTCAATGCAGCTCTGAGGTAAGGGAACAAACACTCCCTTACCTTGAGGAGGCCTCCATGACTGCTCCTCACCTGCAGGATGCAGCACATGCTCCATTGGTACAGCTATGTCAGTGCTGGTTAGGATTGCGCTTGCAGGATTATGCTTGCACCAATGCAGTGACTTGACGTCATGCACCCTCCCCACCAAAAATCAAATTCACGCACAGAGACTCATTCTGTTTCAAACTCATGTCTCTATGTAGCAAACACTGTCTTTTCAGAGGGCATTTGGGGTGTCCTGTTAATTATGCTGTATAATGCCACTGATTCTTTGAACTACACTGTTTTGCATAATAACACTTCAATGTTTTGTTTTGATATGGTACTAAATTGTGATAGTTCACAACTATAGCTGTCTACCCAAGAATAAGTCTCATTGAGTTCAGTAGGGCTTCTTGTTGTTGTTTAGTCGCTAAGTTATGTCCGACTGTTCGTGACCCCATGGACGACAGCATGGCAGGCCTCCCTGTCCTCCACTAGCTTCCGGAGTTCGCCCAATTTCATGTTCAACGCTTCGGTGACACTATCTAACCATCTCATCCGCTGCCGCCCCCTTCTCCTTTTGCCTTCGATCTTTTCCAGCATGAGGGTCTTTTCTAAAGAGTCCTCTCTTCTCATGAGGTGGCCAAAGTATTGGAGCTTCAGCTTCAGGATTTGTCCTTCCAGGGAGCAATCAGGCTTGACTTCCTGTAGGATTGACCGGTTGGACCTTTTTGCAGTCCAGGGGACTCTCAAGGGTCTTCTCCAACACCCTAATTCAAAAGCATCTATTCTTTGGCGCTCTGCCTTTCGTATGGTCCAGCTCTCACAGTCATACATTGCTATGGGAAAACCATAGCTTTGACTATGCGAACCTTTTTCGGCAGGGTGAGGTCTCGGCTTTTGATTAAGTTGTCTAGGTTTGCCATAGCTTTCCTCCCAAGAAGTAAATGTGTTTTAATTTCAGGGCTGCAGTCACCATCTGCGGTGAACAATCTGCGGTGATCTTGGAGCTCAGGAAAATAAAGTCTGTCACTTAGGGACAGACCTAGTCAAAATGGCACCTGGGGCACCCATGGAGGTATTATAAGAAACAGGAGGAGGCATGATGTCATTTTCTTGAAGCCATGGGTCAACAAATATGGCTGACTCTGATCATTGCCGCCAAGGAGGAGGATTGCCACGAATTCACGAATAAAAATCTCCCTGCAAATGTGTAAAAGTTAATATCAACCTTTTTAATCATGCCTGCGTGTTCTGCATACGGGTGTGCGAATCGCTGTACGAAAAATGGGATTTAATTTCCACGGAAAGATTCATGTATTCACATTACATCGGTTCAATAAAACTACAATTCAGTGAAACAGTGAGTGCATTATTTTTGAAGCTGTGTAATTTCTTGTTGTTCCTAGCAGTCTTATTCACCATTTTCAGACACCCACTGTTAATGGTCTAGAAGGTAAAAAAAAAAATATTTTCCCCCGTCCTTTTTTCCCCCTTCCCTTTTACACTTTTTTTCCCGCCTTCCATTTTCTACTGTAATATTTTCGAAATTCTGAACATTAACAGAATTTGTTTTATGGGGGGGGGATGAGTGTAGAAGTTTAAAAAAATACTCTAAATAGTCTAGAAGTAAAAAAGAATTACTCTCGTATTGACAACTACTTGTGTTATAAAGAGATTTTAATGTAATTTTCCTATATATTTATCTAATTTTTGCCCATCCTCCCCCCTTTTTTTTCTTTCCTTCCCGTTCACACTTTATTTCTGCTTGTGTAGATTTAAATAAAGTCTGTCAAAATAGTGCAATCTGAGTTAAAATAGACAGCATTTTTTCAGGTATGTTCAGTAATATAATTATGAGGAATTTTACCTTGTAATTGCATATAAAATCATAATAAGTTTAATAATGCTTCCAAATTGCGTATATAACTGGGGGGCACATGCTAATCTCCCATGCAAATTGGAAGCATTGCATGATGGTCTCTGCTCACATGTGGCTTTTTCAGACACTGACTCAGATTTTTGAAAGTGGAGACACAGGGATTTCAAACTGAAGTCAGCAAACATAAAGAACCAACTACAAAAACAACAACAACAACAACAACTAAGGCTGAGCTCACTGTGACCTTAAAAGTTATGAAGATGAAAGATGCCTTGGCACTGGAAAGATGTTTCCAATGGGTAGGGAAGGTCTGTAGTACAGATGCCTTCCTGACCTACAGAGTGTTGGTCTATCTGTGGCTGGTCCCAATGGGCAGACCTGGGCTCTGGAGCCTAGGTCTACCCATGCAATGTTGCGGGGCCACTGGTGCCCCCCTAGATGGCCCCAAGATGGGGCCCAGGGCTCATGCCTTCCTTAGCCCCTCCTAGATCTGCAATTGCTATCACTGCTTCCATTTCTTCTCCTTCTATTTACCAGGACGTGATGGGAGTGGTTGCCATGATCTTAGTTTTTTTTAATGTTGAGCTTCAAGCCAATGTTGGCACTTTCCTCTTTCACTCTCATCAGAAGGTTCTTGAGGTCTTCCTCACTTTCTGCCATTAGAGTGGTATTGTCTGTATATCTGAGGTTGTTGATATTTCTCCCAGAAATCCTGAATTCCATCTTGTGAATCATCCAGCCCAGCCTTTCTCATGATGTACTCTGCATATAAGTTAAATAAGCAGGGTGACAGTATACAGCCTTGTCGTACTCCTTGCCCAATTTGAAACCAATCAGTTGTTCCATGTCCAGTTCTAACTGTTGCTTCCTAGCCCGCATACAGGTTTCTCAGAAGACAGATATGGTGGTCTGGTACTCCCACCTTGCAAATAGAACTTGCCACAGTTTGTTGTGATCCACACAATCAAAGGCTTTGGCATAGTCAATGAAACAGAAGTAGATGTTGTTCTGAAACTCTCTTGCTTCATGATCCAGCAAATGTTGGCAATTTGATCTCTAGTTCCTCTGCCTCTTCGGAAACCAGCTTGTACATCTGGTAGTTCTCGATTCACATATTGCTGAAGCCTAGCTTGTAGGATTTTGAGCATCACTTTGCTAGCATGTGATTTGAGTGCAATGGTGCGGTAGTTTGAACAATCTTTCGCATTGCCCTTTTTTGGGATTGGAATGTAAACTGATCTTTTCCAGTCTTGTGGCCACTGCTGGGTTTTCCAAATTTGCTGGCATATGGAGTGCAGCACTTTGACAGCATCATCTTTTAAGATTTTGAGTAACTCAGCTGGAATGCTGTCACCTCCACTCGCTTTGTTGTTAGTGAGGCTTTCTAAAACCCACTTGACTTCACATTCCAGGATGTCAGGTTCGAGCTCACTGACCGCACCATTGTGGTTATCAGGAACGTTGAGATGGGCCTTATAGAGTTCCTCTGTGTATTCTTGCCACCTTAATCTCATCTGCTTCTGTTAGGTCCTTGCCGTTCTTGTCCTTTATTGTGCCTACCTTAGCATGAAATTGTCCTTTGACATCTCCAATTTTCTTGAAAAGATCTCTAGTCTTTCCCATTCTATTGTTTTCCTCTATTTCTTTGCATTGCTCATTTAGGAAGGCCTTCCAATCTTTCCTTGCTGTTCTCTGGAAATCTGCATTCAGTTGGGTATATCTTTCCCTTTCTCCCTTGCTTTTTGCTTCCCTTCTTTCCTCAGCTATTTGTAAAGCCTCATCAGATAGCCACTTTGCCTTCTTGCAAATAGGGCTTGCTTCCAGGTAATTGTGCATAAGACTGCAGCCTAAGGCAATCTAACCAGGCAGTCCCAATGAAATGCAAATAACTTACTTCTAATTAGAAACGCATAGGACTCCACCATAAGTCGCCTTGTGAATCCTTATCGTTTGAAATGCAGGATATAAACATTTGAAAACAAAAACGCACCTTCACTCGGGAGAAAGCCCCTTCGCATACCGTGGGGCTTGCTTCGGAGCAAACACGCGTAGAACCGGGCTGCGTGTGTGCAAATTTAGGGCAAGGGAAAGACACGAGATAACGGTTCTGGTATTCCATTCCCGGAAGAGGCTGAGCAACATATAAACAAACAAAAATCGCTTAACTCAAGAGCTTTGCAGTAGTGTACATCCTTCTCATGGAAGATAAGAATGTACACAGGAAAGGAAAGGTGTAAAAGTTTGTGCAGACTGCCAAGCGGGCGGCTCCGACTCCGAGGGAACTGGGCACGCTTCCCATTTCGAAGACCCTCTAATCGTGCAGCCTATTACAGGTCAACTCCATTCAGAAGTCAACTCGAGTGGGTTTATTTATTCCCAGGGACGAGCGCACAGGGATTTCCTTCTGATTAAACATTCACAGGCTCGCACTGTCAGTCTCTATCGAAATGCGCCACCTCTAGAGCAACGAAGTGGCACAAGGGCGCGTGCAGGTGTCTAGAGCCGGCACCCGAGATGATCCCGCGCGTGTCCTATCCCCCGCTCCCCCTCCTCGCTCTCGCCTTTCCCGCAGAGCTGACGTCTCTGGATCGAGGAGGGGAGAAAAAGGCGCTCATGCGCACCAGCCGTGTAAGGCTGCAAGGGAGAGGGAGTGAGCGGGCAGCTTGGCGCCTGCGCAAAGAGGCAGGCGAGTGGGGAGGGGGCCGCCGAGGAGCAGCCGAGCAAGGGAGGGTTTATCGGGCGGCCGATTTTGATTAAAATATTCAAAATGGCGGACGGAGGAGCAGCGAGTCAAGATGAGAGTTCGGCGGCGGCGGTGGCGGCAGGTAATCATTACTGCATTTTACATATTCATATTCATACTCGCACGCGCGCCCCCCCGCCGCCCGCCTTCCCCGCTTAGCATAATTTATTAGTACTCAGGATTATTATAATTAACGGCATAGGAGGGAGCTGGGGGGGTAGCTGCTGTGCGGGGAGAAGCGAGAGGCAGCACCAGAGCCCCCCACACGCGCGCGCGCGGGCACGGGGAAGGGGGGCGCACCGGGGGGGCAACGGGGCGCATCCCCCACCCTCGGCCCCCGGAGCCCAGCTAGGCCGAGCGCGGTCGCCACCATGAAGCCGTTTTACATATTCATACGAGAGAGCGGCGGCAGCAGCAACAACGACCCCGGCGCGGAAGCGTGTGTGTGGGGGGGGAGGCGCACCCGTGATGGGGGGAGGAGAAGGAGAAGGACCCGCCGCCACCTCGCCCTCCGCTCCCCAAGTGGGGCCGCACCCCCGGCCCCTCTGCTGCGCATTGGACGGAGGGGTGTGTGTGTGGGGAGGAGGGAATCCGTGCCTTCGGAGAGGGCGGCCGCCCCGCAGCCCCCACCTCGTCCCTGAAGACAGCTCGATGTCCCCCGAGGCCGAGGCCTCTGCGCGCCGAGGGGTGCTCGGGGTTGCGCTCAGGGTGGCGGGTATCTGGCCTAAGGGGCGGAGGCTGATGAACTGAAGGGATTTGCCCTCCCTAAGGCGTGTTCAGCGTGTGTGTTATGTTTGCATTTGCGGAGAGTCCCTTCCCTGCAAGAGGTGGGGTGCCCCATAGGGCAAGTGAGGAGTGGAGGGTGGGAGGGAGTTTGCCCGCCACCAGAAACCTTGGGCTGCCCTGTCAAGTCGTTTCCTTTTCCCTCTGCGAGGCGGAGGGAGCACTGGAGGCTTCTTTGACTGGTTTGTGCCGGGTCATGGGGTGGAGGAGGGAGAGGAGGCGTAACAATACCTTGTCCCCCCCTTCCCTATATATTGGGTGACAGGGTCAGGGTTGTGGGGTGGCAGGTTAGCCGCCAGCGGAGAGCGGCTGCGCTCTCATTCTCTCCTCCACCCCCTTGTTGAGTCTCGTTCCTTCGCTCATTTGAATAATGTCTAATTCGGGGAGGTTTATATTATTGAAATGGCCGCCCGGTTTTCCCCGCCTCTCATGTTTAGTAATTCAGGCCTTTAATAACAGCCACTCAGAGCCCAATGCCGTGTTTATATTTTACATTCGCCCCATGTGCTTTTGTGGTTCAATATGATTCTTCTTTCTCGCTCTCTTGCCTTTTTACATTTTCTTGGCAAGGAACAGGGCCTTGAGATCAAACCCAGACTGTATGGAAAGGAGGGTGGAAAACTAGGCCTGGACTCTTCTGGCAGGCGCTTAGGCCTCACTCTCTGTGGCTTGATTTATTTACTAATAACCAAAATGCCCCCCTCCTAGCCCGGACAGCGAAAACAAAACTCTCCTGGGGCACGAGCAGTGTCAGATCTGTTAACAGCTGTGCTTTCTTTCCCTCATATGCCTCAAATAAGGAGCTCATTTTTAATTTGTAGCAACAACAGAACTTTTTGAAGCTGCTCCTTTCAGATTAATGTGTGCATGTGGGGGGCTTTTTTCTTCCTTTGTCGTGATTGACTTTTTTAATTGAGAAAAGAACAGTTTCTCACTTACATGGGGGAGGGTTGTGAAGCCCGGGTAGTCTTAAATTAACAATTCAGTCTCTTTCAGAGTGTTTAATACAGCATGTATTGTGAAGCACTGAGGGAATGGGTGACAGTGCAGACATTGCAGTCACACTACAAATTTTGTACAGCATTCAGAAATGATATCAAAATATTAAGGTTACAAATGATGTGTACAGTATTGTGAACTACTGTTATTTTTCCTTGGAAGCTAATTAACATGGAACAAAACTAAAAATGATGAAGTAGTGAAAAAGAATATTATATAAGTAAAGAACAGGAAAAAGATTCTCCATCTTGTCCTGATGGAATTAAAAGCAGTTTTTAAAAGTATGTTATAAAAGGGCAGAATATCAAGTAAGATGGTGGCTCTCTTTTTAATTATTTTAAAGGTGGCATCTTTTAATATAGTTAGTAAATTTGACAGCTTTATGTAGTTCTCATTAGTGACCATTATCTTCAGTTTGTGCAGGAAAATATCCTGACCACACAATATTTTATAGTATCTAAATTTGATTAATATTAACTAGTTCTTGAAGCATGACCATGGTGACAGCTATCTTGTAAATTTCATTTTAAGATATTTTGATTTTTAAGTAATTAGCTTTATCATTCCCTTTCCTGTTATCAGAAAATAGAAAACAAGAATGTTGCAAGACGGGCCTGTACAGGCTTTAACCAGACAATTCGGTCACCCCTCTTGTATAGCAGCAGCATGGCTGGACAAAAATGTAATATGATTTTATGCTTTAAAAACGTGTTACTGCACCCACTTTGCAAGATGTGGTCAAGCTGATGATGTCACAGACCAGAGGACAAGGTGCCGTTAATTTGATTTATTGACGTGGAGTTAGGTGTAGTGGTAAAACCTCCTCATAGGGAAACCATTTATCTGAGGACAATTTCCTTTATAGCTGCAATTTAACCACTACTGTGACTGTCGACATTTTATCCTGAATGATAAAAAATGATATCACATCTTGCAAACAATGTCATTTTAACTGACAATTTAATAATTTTTAAAGGATGGATTGCTAGATGCTGATTGTGTGCTGCTTAGAAGACCTGAGTTTTATAAACCCAACATTCCAGCTTTTCCATTTTTAGACCAAATCTTAAAGCTTTGTGTATTTATGGTTGTACTTCACTTTTGGAAGGAGCCTATTACTATAACTTATTTGGAATGGAGCGTAGACTAATTGTCATTTTACCAAGATATTTTCCCTAGACAGGGTGGAAGTTCATTTTTTATCAGCCATTGATTCTGATATGTGGTTGACCTGAAGTTCCATTATTGTGTTTCTTGTGGAGGGAAAAAGACCACTTGGTCTTCTTCAGTCCAAAGTAGTATGTTCTGTTCTCTCTAATAGCCCATAGGCTGCTTGAAAGAACATTCTTTTTCTAGTTTAATCTTCCCTGATCGTCAACTCAAAATCTGTCAGAAATTTTGCTGGCTCAAGCTACTGTTGCTGAATAACTGGCTGTGAAATTGATAAGGCCCTTGATGGGGCTTGTGATATTAACAGTGGAATTTATGAATTGTACTTTGAGGAAAAATTTCCCTGCTGTTATGCAATTTCAGTAAGACTGTAACATAGGAAGTCCCTTTGTCAGTTTCCATTGCTCTTAAAATTTCTAGCCCTTGTACTGTCAGTCTATAAGTTTGTATTCTGTGTGGCTTCTAGATTTCTATATTACTGTAATTTTGAAGGACTTGTGCATTTTAGCCTATACATGATAGCCTTGTGAGAAGTCACATATATAATGTTAAACTTGTGTATCTGTTGTGCTGTTTTTTTTTCATCATTAAAATTTAAAAAATACATGCTAGAATTCTAAACAAACTGAAGTCAGGCTTGACTGTGTTACCCTTACTGTTTCATGATGTTGTTTTATGAACAGAGTTTGTTTCCAAAAATGGGAAGTTGTAAATCACCATGCATAGCTTTCCTTGGAACATTTTAAATGATTGCAGGATCTTTCTGCAATAGCTTTAAAATACTTCAAAAAGTACTTCACTAGACATAGAGGGACTTCCTATGTTACAATCTGTTACATTCTTTCAGCAGTTAGAGGATGGAAGTGGCCTAGCAGTAGTTTGAATTACAGTACTGCCTGCCTAACTGTTGAGGGGCCATACCAGATTGTTTGGTATTCCTCTTTGCATTGTTCTGGGTATATCTTGCTGTTTCTGAGCTATCCTGGCCATTTTATGCCATGAAATTTTTGAGGTAGCTAGAAACCCATGTAGTATGTCAAGAGCAATGCAGTGATAACTGGCTGCACTCTTGCAATGGATAGACCAAGGATCCCTGCCATTCTTTATCTAAGCAATTGACTCCTGTTAAATTGTTTGTGCATACAGTTAAATTGCAGCTGATATGGAGTGCTTCATTGATGTAGTTACAGCAAGAGCAAACTACTGAATGAATTTGTATATGGTAGTGCCGCACCAGTGACTCCTGAAGCTGATGGGCTTGCCTCTACTTGAAATTGTGACTTATGGTATGACAGGGTTTTCTATACCACCAGCTTTTTTCAGTGTCATTTTGCAATCTTAAGAATGTTATCTTTTCAAAGAAAGCACCACACATACACTTTGACTTCTATGATGATTGCAGGAAGCATCCAGTGTTTTTGACAACTAAACTTCTCTGTATTCATCTATAGTTGCAGCAAAGAGAGACTCAGAGAGTGCAATCCTAACTTACTTTCCAGCACTGGGGTAAGGACAGTGCCGCTCTGAGGTAAGGGAACAAACATTCCCTTACCTTAAGGAGGCCTCTTTGACTGCTACTCCACTGCAGAATGCAGAACATGCCCCGTTAGCGCACTATATCAGTTCTAGAAAGTTGGTTAGGATTACACCCATAACCTTTGTTGATACTTTTGTAGAGAATCTGGTGGTGGACTCTTGAGTCACACTGATATACAGGAGTTCTGATATTATATACAGGAGCCAAGGTAAGGTTCCACATTTGCTCACCAAGCTTCATATGACTATTTTGCAATCCTCTGGTGAACATAACTCTTTCTCTTAATTTTGAAATAGCAGTTGTTGTTGCACTTACTCTGTGTAGTTGGAATCCTTTGCCAGCATAGGACCTAAACAGACCAGCCTCCCATAGCCCCTCCAACTCCAATGAAGGTAAAGGGAGCAGTAACTTGCTTGGATGCTGTGCTTGTGTTGCAGGGCCAAAGCATGTTTCATGTCTTTTCACCAGCTTTCACTGGAGATGGGAGGCAAAGAGCTGTGTTTGTCAGGAGCACAGTGTCCCTACCCTCCTTTCCAATGTCTAAGCTATAGAGCAGTTTAGGGATGATCCTCCACACACACTCTTAAAATATGGACTATAAGAGTTGGTTGTCCCTGTTCTTGCTCTTGTTCCCAACTTCCTAAAAGCAGGGCCAGTCCCTTTTGATGGCTTGTTGATTACAAGGGAGGCTGGCTACGAAGTCCATCCCAAATTGGTTGATACATGCTAGGAATTTTTGGGAATAGAAACAACAGTCTAAGTCCAGTAAAATTAGAGCTGAAGTTATTGTAAGCATCCTTTAGTTCAGCTCTGTACATAGTTGCATACCATAGCGTGGATGGTGGACAAAGTCCATTTGTACTGGGGTGAAATAACACTGTGTTCAACAAGAAACTCCATCACATAGAGTCAGACCACTGGTCCTTCTAATTCTGTATTGTCAGTATTGACTGATGAAGCAAGTTCTTTTTCACTGAACCTGGCCTGTCTATGTCCTTTGGCAGGATCTGGTCAGGATTTGAACCAAAGACTTCTTGCTTTTTTAGTGAGAATTGCACCCCTAGAGACCAACAAGCCAGATGTAAAGAATTAAGATCTTATTCTCACTTTAGACCGTGCTTTGCACAAGACTTGTTAAATGTTTTTCTGTTTTTCCTTTGCTTTTCAATTTTGAGTTAGCATTGACAGATTTTTCTTTTTAGATGAACTGTTTCTTAAATGCTTACAAGTGAGAGTTAACAGACTTGTCAGGCACCACAACATCTGGTATAAAGATCTCACTGTGAATTGGAGTACCCTAGGAAAAACATGTAGTCAGTTAATATGCAAATATAATGCTATTTTTTAAACTTCTTCCTGGACTGCAGTCCAAATGATGCCATTTTGTACAGCAGCCATCTGAATTGGGCATAGCACAAAACTGCATTTTTTAAAAAAAACATTGGGGCAAACTTATATGCCTATAGCAGACATTTCAACCATTATGCTGCAGCATTTTGGTGTGTTGTGGAAATTTGAGGGAGAATCATTTATTAGTTGGGCTACTGGGGGATGTGAGTCCTCTAACAGTGAAGTTTGCCTCATCAATTGTCAAAAAAAAAAAACCCGATGGTGTGCCTTAACAACTTTAGTGCCTTGCCATTATGCCACAAGATGAAAAGGGTTGAAAATCACTGGGTTAAGATGAGAGCCACCTTGTTTGTGAATGTAGTTTTAAGTGTACAGTGTGTAATAGCTACAAAACCAATATTGCAAGAAAATGTGGCCTTTTGCTTGGTTTCTTGTTTTTGATAAGTTCTGATGTTTTTGCCATGAGTGTGGCAATTATGAGGGCTAGAAACGTAAAGATCATAAGACACTAATTTTGTATCAAGAACTTTAGAGGAAAATTATATTTCCTCGGGAGACTCTTGCAATATTATGTAGATATGTAAAAGTAAATATGCATATTGCTATGACCGTTTGGCTCACTGTATTCTTCTGTTAGAGCTCTTGCTGCTGACTTCACTCATCCCTGTAAGAAAACAATATCTAAGCACAGCATTGGTTTGAGAAGAGGAGGCAGTTGGATATTTTGGGGGCATGTAATTCAGGGTGCAATTCTAACCTGGAGTTAGGCTGGTACAGTTAGGCCAGCAAAGTTTGGCCAACCCAAAGGCCACCGTAAAGCGCATTTGGACAACTCTTGGAGTTAGGGAGGATGGGGCGCATCTGTGTGCTGGTCTCTCTGACTCAGAGAGTGGTCCAAACATAATTTATGGTGTCCCTTGTGCTGTCCAAACTTTTCTGGCCTAACTGTGCCAGCGTAACTCCAGGTTAGGATTGCGCCCTCAATGTCTCCAGAGGTATGGGATGATGCCACTTTGTTTTGGTTTTTTTAAGCTGTTTACTCTACAAGGGTTCTGACTTCCCTTTAATATTTTTCAGCAGATAGCCTCAGTTGTTGTTAGTGGGAGGCAGCAATGATATAAGAACTGGGAACATGACATGATACAAGATTAAGTTAGCTAGAAATGGAAATTCATGCTTAGGGTCTTACTGTGGGTGGGTAAGTAGGAGAGGGACATTGAGAAAGGGGAGTAAGGAATGCTCACATCTCTAGCCTAAACTGCACTCTTTAGAGTAGAAAATTTCCTCCCCTCTCAATTCTAACAGTGCAGTGAAGGTAATATCCAGAAGGTGGTATCAATGAAATGATAGAATGAAAAGTAAAATGACAGTCCCCAGTAGATTGACACACAGCATGACTAGAATGAAAAATCAGTAAGATGATAGTGTGCCTTGTTGAAATGACATCAGAATGGTGTCTGGAACACAGTGACAGTGTGATCAAAGTGCAGAAGGTAAAATGACAAACTACAGAATGGAATGACAGTTCCCTACAGTAGGTTGACAGTGTCCAGTGTGAAATAGCATAGGATTATCCCATGGGCATTTTGTGAAGAATACAATGACAATCAGTTCATTGCTCTTCCACCCATCTCACTTAAACTTCACTGTGGGACAGTTGCTTCCCTCCAGGGATTTCCTTTCTATGACAGTTCTTATATTCATTTCCCATGTACCTTTCCTTTCAATTTAACCATTTTTCCTTGCCAGACGTCCCCCTGTAACCCTTTCCTTTCTGGTATTTTTCATTTAGCACTGAATTCTGTTCTGTAACATGGCTGACATGCTTCCTGTCCGTTGAGCTGCTTCAGTCTGTATTTTTAAAAACTTGTTTAGTTTCCCTTTAGTAATTGTTCGATCATAAGCTTTAGTGCATCATGTATGTGAGCCAAGACAGATCCCTCTGTAGAGATCTGAAGGCTTGAAACGTAACTGGGAAATAGACTAAACAGCATTTTTCTAGTTTTTCCCCTAGTGGCCTGTAATAGGAAAATTGACATTAGTCAAAATGTTAGAAAATATCTGTTAGGAAATACTATCTGTTTCAACATGTCTAGTAGAAAACTACTTAAACCAGTTCTTGAAATACAGGTGAGCCCCTGTATCTGCAAATCCGCCCCCCCCACATGCATTTGATACTTTTGTTTTTGTTTAGTAGTGCTGGTGTTTCTTCTTTAAAATTAGCATTCTTGCTGAATTGAAGAGCACCATGCAGGTTACCAGCCTGCATGCTAAAAGTAGACAAACTAAACATTAACAGGAAGTGCATGTTAACATTCAGCTAGTCTCCTGCCTGTAGCATGCAGGCTCACTGCCTGCATTTCATTCCAGTTCAGCAAGAATGCTGCTTTGTTTAAGGAAGAAACACCAATGCTATTAAAAAAAAGAGCTAAGGTTATGGGTGTGGGGGCTGCTATTTGAATAGCGCTCCCTCATATCCATGGTTTCCAAACTCAGGGTGGGTGAACAGGGCCTGCCTGTATTGCTACTGCAAACTCATGCTGCTGCAAGTCTCTCCAGTCCAAAACATTTAACATTGGAGATCTCTCATTGCATGTCATAATAGTATTTTGGTTTTTTGTTTTGCTTTGAGCAGCCAGTGTTGTCAGAGGGAGGGATATTTAGCTTTTCTCTTGTGCTGATTCCTCCAGTCTAAATCTCTTTGCTGCCCCAATATTGCTGTTAGCCTGCAGAGTAAAATTCAGATTCAGAACAGAGCTGTGTGTGATTTACAGCAGGGACTCTCAAACTTTCAGCTGGGGACTCATTCAGGGGACTGATCCAGATCGTTATTCAAGTTTGGGGTGCAGTTAAAGCCTTCCAACTAGTCTGTCAAAGTTCTGATGCAGATTGGGTCTCCTGTCCATCCTAGTTACACAAGGACAAGCAAACACTCCAGTGATAAAGTCATGACTGATGTTTGGTCTGGAGTGGTCTTGGTCTTGACTGATTTTTAGAGCACATGCTGTACATAATCAAAGTACAAATATAGGTTCTCCCATCAGGCCTACAGTCTAAGCGTCTAGGTCAGTCTTGTTCTTACAGTGGACTCCAGTGTCATAGAAAATATATACATAAGCATAAATAGATCTATACATATATACACAATAATTTTCACAACAAATATTTGTAGCTGTGAGGCTGCTTGATCTCATCTTGCTTGCTTTCTCTCAGCTGAGCTGTCAGTGAGAATTACCCAACCTAGAAGTTGCTTCATCCAGGTGTGGGGGTGCTTGTTGGGGGGTGGGGTGGGGATGGGGAGCATGCAATTATAGTACCACTGGGTTCAATGGGCAGATCAAGATATGTTGGTTGGCCACATATTGCCTGGAATATGGTATGGGAACCCTTGATGAAGGGCAAGAATATGGTGCTCAGCAAAAACGATTAAACTTAATAAGTTAAGCTTTATAATCAAACCAGCATATTTCACATTTTTAATGTATGTTTTAGTTTGATAAGTATTGTATATATTGCTCCCAAACTTCCTGCCTGGGAAAAGTATACATTTTTTTAACAACTTCAACATTTCTAGAAACTTTATGTCTATCCCTTTGTCATTGTGTGAATTAGGATAAATGATATTGTACCATTTTGGGGCAGGACTTCCCATACCTTTTTACATCATTTGAGCCAATAGAGATCCTATGCAATAGGATAGGATGAAAGTTGATCCATAGCAATCCTATGTTCCATTGGCTGCATAGCAGATTTCATTTGTGTTTATGTTAATCTCCCTATATCAGCCTCAAATTCATAGTCACCAGCTTTGTTTTGTTGAGAGCTGGCTTTGTTTTGCATACTTTACTATGTAATCAATTTGTGACTGTGGGCTTGCAAATAATCCCACAAAAGTTGTTGTTCATTACTGTTGCTGTAACATACTTTGTGTAGTGCCTTTCTGACTTGAACGAGAACTATTCTTTGTAAAGCTTTCCTACTTTACGTTTGTGAAGCTTTTATAGCTAGTTACAATGAACATTTTTTGTTGTAAGTGACCAAGCAAGTGACCAAGTGACTGTGCTGCTGGAATATTTGTGAATTAAATCTATTGAGCTTGTGGCTAACTTGATTATTACTTACCAGTGGATTTTAGATTATTGAAATCATCTCTTTGAGCACCCTTTAAGATACATTTTGTGATTTCCATTTATCATAGAGAAGCTTTCCTTGGCCATTGAGATAAAGGCATGTGTTAGCAGTTGGATTAATTTTTTTGTCTTGCAGTGCATTGCTATGGGAATTCAGAATGTGCACATTTTGGTGACCCAAACAGTTGATTGCTTGTTCTGTACCTTAAGGAAGTTTTGAGAGGAAACTTATTTTCAGTGGTTTTTTACCTTTTATTTTATAACAAACACTAGCTTTTTGTTACCCGGCGTTGTTTCGCACCCCTTCCCACCCCCCACGTTGGTGGGGGCCAAACCCAAACTCCCACGGCATTGGGAGCGTTGCCGCTCGCCTCGGCGACCCCAGAAACTACAGAACCGACGACGATTTCGTCCGTTTTCGATCGTTTTCATGCGGGGGCCCCGGGGCACTCCCACCCCCAGGGGCGCTAGGGGGGCCTGACCCCCGGAGTGTCTGTCGCCAGGCTGCAAGGCACGCAAGTACCGAGTTTGGTGCACGTCGCTCCAGGCATTCCAGCAGGGCATGGCGGACGTTGTGTCTTGCACCCCTTCTTGCACCCCACGCTGAGGGGGGGCAAACCCAGACTCCGACGGTGTCGGGAGCATCGCCGCTCGCCCCGGCAACCCTGGAAACTGGATTCGACGCCAGTTTTGGCCGTTTTCGACCATTTTCACGTGGGGACCCCCGCGTACCCCCACCTCCGGGGGTGCTAGGGGGGTCTGACCCCGTAGTGTTTGTCGTCAGGCTGCAAGGTGTATGCGTGCCAAGTTTCGTGTCGATCGGTCCAGGCGTTCCAGCAGGGCATGGCGGACGTTTTGTTTCGCACCCCTTCTCGCACCCCACGCCAAGGGGGGCCGAACCCAGACTCCAACGGCGTCGGGAGTGTCGCAACTTGTCCTGGCGCCCCTGGAAACTATGGATTTGACACCGATTTTGGCCCTTTTCAACCATTTTCATGCAGGGACCCCCGCGTACCCCCACCCCCGGGGCGTTGGGGGGGGCCGCCCCCCGCAGTGTTTGTGGCCAGGCTGCTAGGCTTCCGCATGCCGAGTTTGGTGCCAATCAGTCCAGGCGTTCCAGCAGGGCATGGCGGACATTGTGTTTTGCACCCCTTCTTGCCCCCCATGTCGAGGGGGGGGGCCAAACCCAGACTCCCAGCTGTGTCGGGAGCGTCATCGCTCATCTTGGCGACCCTGGAAACTGTGGATTTGACGCCGCTTTTGACCGTTTTCACGTGGGGACCCCCGTGTACCCCCACCTCTGGGGGCACTAGGGGGGCCCGACCCCCGCAGTGTTTGTCGCCAGGACACAAGGTGTATGCGTGCCAAGTTTCGTGTTGATCGCTCCAGGCGTTGCGGAGCCTATGCGAAACACACACACACACACACGCTCTTCTTTATATATATAGAAAGGCATCTTTTCCTTATGTGCTTCCTTGAGATCTCATTCCTGGAAGATGAGAATATAGCTCATCTTCCAGGAATGAGATCTCAAGGAAGCACATAAGGAAAAGATGCCAGTAAGAACATCTTCTAGAGCAATGGTTCCCAAACTGTGGACTATGACCCACTAGTGCAGAGGTTTTCAAACCGGGGCCTTGCAGTGCCCCAGCCAGAGAACCTTTGGCCTGGGGCATTGCAAGAGTGGGGAAGAGAGAAAGTAGCAGCGCTATCCCATGGACTCCACTTCTGCTTGGGGCAACAGGGGCTTCACTCTACTTACCAATTGAAGTGCTATCATCCTGGGGTTGCAGGGAACCCCCTTGGATGCCTCTGCTCTCCAAGCCTCGAAAAAAAATTTTTTTGGAAGATTGTAACACACTTCCAGTTTTATAACTGAAAACCAGAAGTGTGTTGCAACCTTTTAAAAAAATTTCAGAGTCTTGGGAAACTCTGTGGAGGCATCCACAGGCTCCCCACATCCCCAGGACGACAGCGCTTCTGTTGGTAAGTAATCAATGCCCCTGTTGCCGCAGGCAGCAGTGCGATCCTGGGGGGTCGCGCTGCTGCCTTCTCTTCTCCCCTATAAGGCCTTACAATGCTTTTCAAACTCAGAGAGTTTGAAAACCACTGCACTAGTGGGTCACAAAATAGCTGACAAGGAAAATATATTGAGCCCTGTGGAAACTGAAATGAAGCAGCATGTGCATATTTACTCTTGAGTAGCCAGACATGCCTTTGTCCACTTCAAAGGGCATGCCAAGGGGAATGCAGTGTCACCAGAATGGTCCTGATCTGATGAATGCAGGCCTAAAAAAACATCCTAGGCAAACGTGTCCCTGCTCTTATTGAAGACCAGATGAAGGGGAACGCAAGGCTTTCAGAATGGTTCCAATCAAATTAATATGGAGCTCAACAAATGCTGTTCGTTTGGCCCGTCCCCTGTAGTGTTCCTCATCATCTTAGGTCTTCCTCCCAGAGCCTCAGCAGAAACAGTTCCGCTAAAAGGGCAGAGCTGAGACAGCCCAATTATCACAGGGGGCAAATAAAGAGTTTCTGGGGACTGCATTGACTTGGTGGCCTAACATTTTATAATATTTGCTAATCTGTGAAATGATAAAATATGGATCATGGATTCTCTTGTCTTGCATGTGTTCTTTTTAGGAATCTGGATCACCAGTTCCCAAATTCAAGAGTCATGTGGTCTATCAAGAGTCTGGGTCTGTGGTCCATCAAGAATCCACCCAATTTTTGGTGGATTGCGAAACTGACAAAGCAGATTAGGCTATGTGCATGAAGGGTTAATCAGCCTGCTACTTGCAGAGAACACTGCTGCCCAATTGCCATTATAGTTAAAGAGACTAGAGTGGCTGGTAAACAGGAAACTTTTTTCTAGGTGGGACTAGTGCTAAAAAGTTTGGGGACCACTGCTATAGATAAATGGAAACCATTTATTAATCTAAGAAAATAATTTTGTACTTGTTCATGTTGGTTTTTATTTGAGATGAGATTATCAAACCCCAAAAACCTCCCAGATTTTATCAAACCATTCAGAGAGAGAATGCTTAGTTCCTTTCCACCACCTGCCTTCTATAAGAAATGTAGGATTGAGAAAACGGATGGAAAGCCCAATCCTAACAAAGTTGCCTGTACCGCAATTCAGCAGCACTGAAACAGCTACCACTGTATTCCGCGATGTAGCCGGAGGGGACTCCTTGATGTAAGAGTTGATGCCTTACCTTGTGTTGAGCCCCAGCCTGCCCAGTGGGGCTACTCTGATCTGGACCAGCTCGATTGCTGGCTCAGAACCAAGTAGCCTTGTGTAAGGCATTCAGACTTGGGATGGGGTCAGATCCAGTAGCAGCCTCTGCCCCCTCCAAAGGTCTGAACCACCCTTCTCCATTCCCAGTTTTGCCCCTTCTTGCCCTTTTCAGCTTTTAGCACCCCCATGCTGCTTGGTGGCAAATTTCCTGTACTCTGGAACTCCTTCTGGCCACTGCAAAGTGCTTTATGGCACTTTTCCAGCAACCATCTTCCTGACAGCATGCAATTTTCTAATTGGCCAGAATATTTGTGTTTGAGCTTCCACTATATTTTTCTTTGTGCTTTTTTTGATGCCTTCAGGTTCTATAAAGTGAATAAATCTCTTTTCTGTAATTGAAATTCAAGAGTTTTTTTGAAGTTCTTCTTTCTGCACTTTCAATTTGCACTTGCACTTTCAGGAAAATAGCAAAAATAAAATAAAATAAACAATATTGGGGGGATTGATTGTGTGAGCACTTCAAAAATCTTCTGGGGATTCATGAGCTACAAAAAGTTAACACCTTCTAGTATAAGAGAAATAATTTCCTTATTCTTTAGGATACCCTCTGTTGGATTTAGCATTATAGATCACAATTTCTCAACCAGTGGCACTTGTACCACAAGTGGAACTTGAGCTGCTGTCCAATTGAACACAAATAAAAGCTGATCCTCCTTGCAAAGCTCTGCCTCAGCTGCCTGGGGCTGATTTTGGCTGGAGGATCAGCTTCTATCTCAGGCAGGCTCCTGCTCACTATCAGGTGCTAAGCAGCTGGCTGGTAAGAGTGTGAATGTTTCCACCCTTCCCTGGGGGCTCCTGAGTAGTTGAACTGGAAGGGTAGATCCATGTGTTGATGTCACTGGTATTGGTGGTACTTGGGATGAGGTAGAATACCATGAGAAGTGGCACATCAGGGGACAAAGGTTGAAAAACAATGTTATAGACCAGTGGTTCTCAAACCTTTTAGCACCAGGACCCACTTTTTAGAATTATTATCTGACTGGGACCCACCAGAAGTGATATCAAAGCTGGAAGTGCCATCATCATGATGCCAGAACCTGCTGCTTTCCTGGGAGTGAAGCAATAAGTTGAATTATTTCTCAGCTGTTTTCCAACAGCAGTGAGAAAGAAAAAAGCCCATTTATGACCTTGACACAAGTAAAACAACCACACAGCCCTCCTCCTTTCCAGCATCCCGTCTTCCCATATTTTCAGTATGGCTGCTCTAGGTGCTTAGCGACCCACCTGAATTTGGCTTGGGACCCACAGTTTGGGAACCATAGAATATATAGTAAATGTTTTAATAAATTGAAGGACTTGAACCCTGATAGCCTTAATCTTGGCGTATGACCATCGTGTGGTTTGAACTGAATGCTCCATGTTTCCTTCTATAGTTATAAGGCAACACGGTGCAAGAAAATTCATTATCCCATGTTACTATTTGTATTAATTGAAGCCATTCCTTTGAACTTATTGGAATCTGTTAATGATGATGATTTGTTTCAAAGCAGGTGGGTTTCCTTAAGGTTTGCTGAAGGGTATTTGGTTTTTGAATCAGGTGTAGCACATGAATATGCTGAAATGAGCATAGGTTTTCTCTTTAAGCTGCTGCTCTGCTGTCAGAGAGATCACCTAGCAAAATCCCTGAATATTGTGCTGCTTTCAGTTAGTGAAAGGCTCAAGGCTCGGTACAATGAACTTCGGACTGGAGACCACTACAGCACTATAAAGCATCCTCGGCACGACTGGCTTTTACCATTCCACCGGGAACACTTGCAAATATCCCAACTTTGGTCTTTCAGCCAGCCGTGCACCGGAGTTCCATGCAGAAGTGGCTGGGTGCAAAGACTCCTGTGGGCTGTATTCAGCGTCTTTGCAAGTGTCTCTGCCAGAATGGTGAGAGCCATTTATAGAGCAGAAGGATGAAAGTAGACGATCCCAGTTTCAGTCTCTGGGTGGAGCTAGGAATGATTCCTGTTCTAAACCCTGGACAACTCCTGTCAATATTGATAATACTAGTTGTCTGAGTTAGTAAAAGGCAACTTCATGTCATCCAAGTTATTGCAGTGTAACAGCCCAATCCTAACCAAGTCTGGAATAGGCAGGCCAACTGGCCTGCCCCATATCCATAGCTAAGGGGAAGCTGAGAGCCTGTGAGCTAACTCATCAGCGTTTGGAGTCCTACAAAGTCCAGAGACATGAGGTTCTGGTTTGCTTCAGTACAATGACTGAGTGCCCAGGCCAAACCTGGATGGATCAGTTCCTTTGTACTCACACAGACACAAGCCTGTAAATGTATATCTTTATTTAAATTGAAATATGGTTATACAATCTTGAAAGGCATTTACTTACTTAAGAGAATATGTATAATACACATACAATGCTAAAGCAATAAAGCTAAGTTCCTAGACTTGCTTATTCCTAATGCTCAGCTGGACATTCTAACTGCAATGGCGATGGCCTAAACAAACCGCTTCCTGCCCTAGCAGCAGGCTTTTATAACTCAAAGTTAACTTCTGACTAACCAAATCCTTGGACCAGCTGAAACTTTTGGAATATGACCTCGCTGGCTGATACAAGGCTGGGCAATTCTCTCACCCCTTCCAACTGGAGAATCACCACTGCATCTTATTACTAATTGAAGATCTTGGTACCAGCTTAAGCAGGGTCACTTACCATGCCTCTCAGCTTGGCCATTGCAAGGAGGACTGATAAGAGACTGCACACTGTCTCATAACTCAACTTTCCCACAATAGTTTCAAAATGACTTCTGGCACACAAAATGGAATCAGGCTTTGCTAGTGATTTTACCATGTTCCTCACACTCCAATTTTGGCCTTTTCTAACAGAAGGGCATATATCCATTGCTTTTGTCAGTTTATATCTCTGAAAGTACTTTTTGGCACTGCTGAGCAGTAAATACATGATGTTTATAAGGTGGGCCAGCCTGGCAGCCCAATCCTATTCTGTACTGGTTTGGCTGGCTGCGCTATATTCAGCACAACTTTGAAAAGGAAATTATTTCCCTTTACCCCGTGTAGCACGGTGGCCACCTCAACAGGGCTACTTGGATCTGCGCCCGTGAAGTTACTGGCGCAAATCTGAACTGCCTGGTATAACATCAGGCTGCTATGGAGGGGAGTTGGGATATGGTCGCCTAAACTGGTTCCACCCACCCCTTTTGGGCCTCCCTCTCCTGCCTTCCCCAAATATCCCCCTGTTAACCCTCCCGCTACTCTCTATAAGCCTCTGTGCCAGCCACCCTCAGCGGTTGCAAACCTACATTTGTCAGCTGGTGCAGGGCCAGGATCTGGTGAAAGCAGGCTAGCGCACATCCTAATGCTAGCATAGCCTTCTCCCAAATCACAGTAAATGTGCTTTACAGCACTTTTGCGACACTGGAGCCCGCTGCACCGTCATAAGGTAAGTTTCAGATTGTGCTCTGAGTCTCTGACATTTTCCACTACAACTGTGATTACTGTATAGTAGGTGCAAAACCTGCTATCGCAGGATTTATTCAATGTGTATCTGCAGACAAGGCCTGACTTCACATGGGATAGCTTCACAGATTCATTGGCAGCAGTCAAAAGAAATTGATTAATGCATGCAACTGTTGTGGCGTAGTACAAACATTTTGTGCTGCAGTATGTTAATGTTTATTTACAAGCCACTTGACTAAAGTGATCAATCTTTTTTAAAAAATACAAAGAAACTGCAACCAATTAAAATGGGACTAATGCAAGTAACAGTAATATCAAACAGGAAATGAAGGGTTAATAGTTAAGAAAACAAGCCCTTATTGACTTCCTTTTAATGAATAGGAGGGGCATATCTCCAGGAGCATGTGACCCCAAAAGAAAGTCCTTTTCAGGACGTCCTTAGAGGTGACATCCTCTAAGTATAGTCTAGGAATGTAATCTTTAGGAGAATGTTTCCAAAAGTGTAGGGGGACATAGGAAGATCAGAAAAGAAACACCTCACACATTCTTTTAATAACACTCTTTTGATGTTACTGTTGTTGCTGTGCCTTTATATGCATGTCACTTTAGACCAGTGGTTTCTAAAAGAGGTGGTACCGCTATTTGTGGGGCTGCAGTGGCGGCAGCAGGCTTACCTAGGTGCCACTGAGAGGCAAGAGGGCAGCAGGGGGATGTTGGAGGTGGTGGGATTATGGCATCTCTGCTGGAAAATGGCACTCCAAGTTTTTGCCTCTGCATTGTGCTGAAATTTGGTGGAAGCAATTAGAATGTTTAGTAAACATGCCACTAGAGCTCTAGTCAGACCAGTATTTGCATTTTGAGAAACTATTGTCACTGTGTGCATCTTCGTCATTGAATAGAAATGGTAGAAATAGAACAATCAATGAAGAAATCTAGGCAATATAGGTTAGAGCAGCCATTTTCAACAATTGTGCCGCAGCACATAGGTATGCCGCGAGTGATCTGCAAGTGTGCCACAGGAATTTGGGGAAGAGATATTTATTATTAGGGCCATTGGGGGATGACCCCACCACCACCAGCACAGTGTGCCTTGTTAATTGACAAAAAGCGGTGGTGTGCCTTGACAATTTTAGCACCTTACCAGTGGGCTCTGAGATGAAAAAGGTCTCTGGTTAGGTCTCTGAAGATCTTTGGCTTAGAACAATGGTTCCCAAACTTTTTAGCATGAAGAACCACCTTAAAAAAAGTTTCACTTTCCCAACCACTCAAGCCTCTGTGGATATAATAGTGATGGGTAGCAATGCTCCCCACAAGAGTAAGGTTGTTTAACCCTTAATGTACACAGCCTAATCTGTCCTGTCAGTTTCATGAACCATCAAAAATTGGGTTGTGACCCACTGGTGGGCCACAGACACACAGTTTAAGATCCACTGGATTAGAGTATCTGGTGTATGGGTTTGTACCAGTACCAACAAATCAACAGCTGCCAATATGGCTCACGTGCGAAAAGGTTCTTTCTAACAAGGCAATGAACATATTGATTGAACATCTGAAAAAAGCACATTCTGGCAAGGCAGGCAAGAACGTAACTGTTTTTCATTCGCTTTGTGACAAATTTCAAAAGCAGCCAACATGGTCAAGCATGTTTTGCAGTGCATCAGGACAAGGTTTGCGTCTATCATATAGCATTTAATTGTTGCTTGCTGAGTCTGAAAACCCATATCCAATTGGTGAAGAACAAGTCCACAAGCGGTTAGTGAAGTTCTGAGTACTGTTTTGTATAAGCCACCACACAATAGAATTAAGAGAATTCTTCTCAGCAGCAATTCAGTGCAAAGGTGCATAGATGAAATGGCAGAAAATGTGGAAAATATATTTTGCAGCATGCTAAAGAGAACAGAATTTGCATTACAGATGGATGAGTCAACTTTTCCAGGTAATGAATCTTTGCTTCTCACTTATGTGGGCTTTATAAAAGACAAGCGTTTGACTCTAGTTATTTGCAAGGCAACTAAGAACAGATACTCAAGGGGAGCTAATACAATGTTGGTGAGCAGGTCTTTAATGACAAGAAAATTATGTTAACATACTTGCTTGTGCAACTGATAGTGCACCTACGATAGGTCGTTATTGTGGGTGTGCTCCTTATTTGAAAAAAAGCAGTGCTGGATGTCTTTGCCTTTTGCTATTTTATTCATTGCCAACATTTGGTTGCAAAAAACCCCTCAGTGTTCCCCTGCCCAAGTCATTACATGCTGTTGTTACTGTAGTGAATAAAATTAAAGCCATGCTCTCAATGATTGACTGTTCTGGCAGTTTGGTGGAGAATGGCAAAGATTTTGAATGTTTGCTGCTTAATACAGAAGTTGGCTATCAAAAGGTAACTATGAGATGCTTCTACGACCTTTTGAACATGTTGTGGAGATTTTTGAATACACAAATGCTTTGCTCAGTGATGTACTGAAAGAGATCACACATAACATTAGAACTATTCGCAAAGTTAAGTGAAATGAAATTGCAGTTATAAGAAAATTAGGTCAATCTTATTAAGGTCAAATCTGTTGTCTCTACATTTATTTCAAAGTTAACTATTCAAGCATTTCAAGCTATACCAATTTCCAAGCCTGAGCTAGAAGAGAAAGGTGGGATGATGATCTGCAAGTTTTTTGTGACCATTTAGATATGCTTCATGAAGATATGTCTAAGCAATTTGAGGATCTTCTTTCAGTGGAAATTCCAGCTTGGGTAATAAATCCATTTTCTGATACTGATTAAGTTGGGGTAGTGAAGGAAGAACTAACTGAGCTACAAAATGACACTGAGCTGAAGCCAGACTTTATCGTACCAAGCATTTTGGTTACTGAAGGAAGTATCTGATTGCATTCTATTCCTATGTTGTGGACAGTGGTTAAGAAGTTCCTTATTGCATTCCAAAATCATATTTGATGGAACATATTTTTAATGTGGTTATCCAACTTTTCTCCAATCCAAGAAATTGGTTACTTTGGTCCAGGTTACTAAATGTGGTGATTTAAGTGACTTATACCGGACTTTGGGAAACTGGTGTCACTTGCCAAGTCCATCCATTGTATTAATATAGCCGTGCCCCGGAATCCACTGATTCAGTTTTCACGTTTTCAGTTATCAACGGATATCATGGATCCTGGGACTCCTATTTAAAAGATGGAAAAAACAAATCTAGATCCTTATTTCATACTCAGAAAATTGACCTCGTGCAAGAAAATCCTTCCCTAGATTTTTTTTCTTTACTGAGCATAGAGGCCTAGCTCTTCCAGATCTTGCAAAGAGGAGGTTCCTTTTTGACCTCTGAGTACTCTACAAACATTTGCTTACACCTTGAAGGGGTTTCTTAGAATCTTCGAGAAGAGGGTGCCTCTTTGAACACCCTGTAAAAATTGGCACACCCCAATGGCATAACTAAGTGGGGTAGGGGGTACATTGCCCCAGGTACATTACCCTACTTTGAGAAACCTGTACATTGTTGGAAAAAGTAGGAATTCCTTACCTGGGAATATCCTATTCTGGGGTGAGGAAAGGGGGGGCACTCTACACCGATGGTATGCCCTCACTCCGGAAGACAGGGTCGGATCTAACAGATCTTGACTCCTCCCACGAGGGAGGGCTTCCCGCTCCCAGTTCGGATAGACGAGCCGGAAAAACCTCCACCAACGCTCTGATCTTCATACTGTGTCCTGGCCATCCGTTTGACTCCGTGGAACAAACTCAGCCAAAAACAAGGCCAAGATGAAAATCTGGAACTCAGAACTTGACAACAACAATAACAGCGCCCAGACGGGCTAAGTAGACAGAAGGAAGAAAACCAACAGACGAGAGGGAAATGGTAAACCCCCATCCCCACCGTCCCGGACCAGGTAGCCGATGTCCGATCCGTGCACCCGCCGAGCCTGAATTGTGGCGGGACGAGTGCCCCCCCTTTCCTCACTCCAGAGAAAAGTAGGAATTCCTTACCTGGGAATATCCTATTCTGGGGTGAGGAAAGGGGGGGCACTCTACACCGATGGGACATACCCGAGCAGTATAGAAGGGGCGGGTCAGGCGAGGCAGCACGCCTAAACCTTCACCACCTTCTGGAGCACTCTTCTCCCAAAACTTGCCTCTGCCGAGGCCAAGGCATCCACTTTGTAGTGCCTTGTGAATGAGTGCACCGATGCCCAGGTAGCGGCTCTACAGATATCACCCAGTGACCCTTGACCATCAAAGGCGGCCGAGGCCGCTGCTCCTCTTACTGAGTGGGCCATTACTCCCCCCGGAGAGGGTTTCCCAATGGCCTCATAGGCCATGGAAATCGCTCCCTTCAACCATCTGGCCAAAGACTGAGGGGACGCCCTTTTGCCCTTGGAAGCCCCCGTGTATGATACGAACAGGGACTCTGTCTTACGAAAGGACCTTGTGCGGTCTATGTAGAAATTTAAGGCCCTACGCACGTCCAAAGTGTGAAACACCCTTTCCTTCGGGTGTTTTGGATCCGGACAAAAAGTTGGCAAAACCAGCTCCTGGCCCCTATGAAAAACGGAGTTGACCTTGGGGACAAAGGTGGGATCTGTCCTAAGGACCACTCGGTCCTTATGGAATATGCACAGTTGTGGGTTGACGGATAATGCTCCCAACTCGGAAACTCTCCTGGCCGATGTGACGGCCACCAGGAATAGAGCTTTAAAGGAGAGTTCTTTGAGACCTACCGTGGCCATGGGCTCAAAAGGCTTACCCGTAATAGCATTCAAAACCCAGTTCAAGTTCCAACTAGGATACCTGTGAATAGTAGGTGGGTTAAGTAGAGACACTCCCCTAAGGAAGCGCTTCACATGGGGATGAGTTGAAATAGCCACGCTTTTCCCTGCCCCCAGAATACTACCCAAAGTTGCCACTTGCCTTTTCAAGGTGTTAGTGCTCAGGCCTTTTCGTAGTCCGTCCTGCAGGAACTCCAGGACGTGCCGGATCTTAGGTTTTGTTTCTCTGATTTTCCTACTTCTGCACCAGCAGGAAAATCTTTTCCAGGTTCTCTCGTATATCTTCTTCGTGGACTCCTTGCGAGAAGCGAGCAAGGTGCCTAGAACTTCTGTAGAGTAGCCGCAGGCCTGGAGAGCCTGCCGCTCAACTTCCAAGCTGTTAACTGAAACATCCCCGGTCTGGGGTGAACTAGTGGACCTTGCAGCAGGAGATCGGGGCGTGCAGGAAGACTCCAACTGGGATGACTGGAAAGACGAAGCAGCTCGGGAAACCATGGTCTGCGGGCCCAGCGCGGCGCTACTAGAATCACTTCTGCCTGGAAGTGCTTGATCCTGCGTAACACTTGCGGAATAAGCTTGACTGGAGGGAACGCATATAGCAGCCCTTCCGGCCACTCTGTGGACAACGCGTCCAGCCCCTCGGCCTGTGGCGTCTTGAGTCGGGAGAAAAATCTGGGAACCTGCCTGTTCTCCAGAGTCGCGAAGAGATCCAGAAGTGGTAGCCCGAACCTCCGGGAAATTAGTTGGAACACTTCCGGGTTTAAACTCCACTCGGATTCCACTATCGCCCTCCTGCTCAGCCAGTCTGCACACAGGTTGCTGGTCCCTGCCAGATGCTCCGCACGAAGAGAAGCTAGGTTCACTTCCGCCCAAGCCATCAGGGTGGAGGCCTCCGCCTGAAGGTGACGAGACCTCGTGCCTCCTTGCCGATTCACATAAGCCTTTGCTGAGGTGTTGTCTGTGCGCACTAACACGTGTCGACCTCTCACCATCGGTTGGAACGAGATTAACGCCAGCCGAATTGCTCTCAGCTCGAGGACATTGATGCTCAGAGATGTCTCCTGCTTGTTCCATGTCCCTTGACAAAACTTCTCCTGTAGGTGCCCTCCCCATCCGAGGAGGCTCGCATCTGTGGTTAGTATTAGCCTGTCTGGAACTGTCAGACTGGCTCCACGGGTCAGTCTCTGTGGCTCCAGCCACCACCCCAGACTGAGCTTGACCTTCTGTGATAGGCGAACAACCGCTGATGTCCTCGTCTCTATCTGGTGTTGAAACGGCCTGAAGAACTCCTGCAGGGGTCTCATGTGAAACCTGGACCAGTTGACGATGTCCTGGCATGATACCATCATGCCTTGTAAGGAAGCGAGGGTCATGACATCTGTACTGGGCCGTTCGAGCACTGAGCGAAGCAGGGCCAGCAAGGATGACTTCCTCTCCTCCGAGAGGGCCACTGAAAAGGAGTCTGTGTCCAGGAGAAGTCCCAGGTGAACCAACCGTTGGACCGGTTGTAGAGCACTCTTTGCAAAATTGATGACGAATCCAATTTTCTGTAAACAGGTGATGGTTTCCTGTAGATGTTGTCTCGCCTTTTCCTTCGTCTCGGCCTTGACCAACAGGTCGTCTAAATAAGGAAAAACAAAAATGCCCCTCTGGCGCAGATGGGCTACCGGGGCCACTACCAATTTGGTGAAAACCCTGGGGGCTGCTGCCAAGCCAAACGGCAGAGCCCGATATTGGTAATGCTGGTTGCCATAAGAAAAACGGAGATAACGACGATGGCGCATCCTGATTGGAACATGGAGGTAAGCCTCCGAAAGGTCGATCGAAGCCAAATAATCGCCTTTCTCCAGGATGGCCACTATGGATCTCCAGGTTTCCATCCGGAATTTCTTCCTTCTGAGAAACCTGTTGAGCCACTTCAAATCCAAAATTGCCCTCGTATCTCCATTTTTCTTCGGGACCAGAAAAAATGTGGAATAAACCCCCTGCCTCCGCTCTCTGGGCGGAACAGGCTCGATTGCCTTGATTTCCAGCAGGTGTTGTATTGCCGCCAATTTTGCCTGGTGTTTGAGCGCATTCTGGGAGTGTGGAACCCTCCAGAAGCGCCTCCTGGGTTTGTGGGTGAATTCTAGGGAATACCCCCACCTGACCGTGTCCAAAATCCAACTGTCCGTAGTGATGTCGTTCCACAATTCTGCAAACTCTAAAAGGCGGCCCCCGATATTTACAGCTGATCCTTCTCGCCTGGCGTCAGGCTCTAGGGTCCTTTGGGGGCTTGGACTTAGGGCCCGAGGCACCGGCAGGACGGTGCTTGTTTGGGAATCTAGGTTTATTCCACTTGGAGGGAAACCTGGAGCGATCTCTGCCCCGTCCCTCGTTACGAAAAGTGCGAAAGGAATGAGACTTGGGTCTGGGTGCCTCCTTCTTACTTGAGGGTAGCACCTTTCGCTTGTCCTTATCTTCAACTAATAGGGTATCAAGGGCCTCCCCAAAAAGCTTTGCACCCTTGAAGGGTACTGCTGCCAGCCTGGACTGAGAGCCGGCATCGACCTCCCAATTTCTCAACCAAATGTTGCGCCTTGCCGCTACACTAGCGGCCATGGACCTTGCTGAGAATTGAAGCATATCTAGCGAGGCGTCGGCTGAAAAGGCTGATGCCAAAGCGATTTTTCTAAGCGTACTCTTGGCCGTGGAAGAGAGCCCCGACTCAGACTGGGCCAGGTCTTCGGTCCACTGAAAGGCCGCCCTAGCCATGATCGAGTTTGCTGTGGCGGCCCTAAAGGCATGAGAGGACGCAAGGAAATCTCTTTTTAGAGCAGCTTCTACCCGCTTATCCACCGCATCTCTGGGGCCTCCATCCCCTTCTGAGGGAATGACTGCTGTGGAGGAAAGTGCAGCGATGGGCGGGTCTACTGACGGAACCTGCAGGGTGGTCATAGCCTGCTCCGGGAGAGAATACAGCTTGTTAATTGTCCTCTTATTGTGTCTGGCGATGGTAGGAAATTTCCACTCATCCTCCAACACCCTTTGAAAAGCAGCCGGGAAGGGCACAGTGGAAGGTTTAGAAGGGCCCTGTGGAAATAGGCTCTGAGAGGTAGAAGGCTTTGGTTCGTTGCACGCACTCTCCAGGTTAACTGTACGTGACGCCTTGGATAGCATTCTGGCGAAATATTCAGGCGGGAAAAGGCGGTCCCTGCGTGGTGCCTCATCCCCATCCTCCCCCTCTCCCGACAGCTCGCCCTCCTCCCGGTCAGAGCTAGAATAGCCGGATTGGTCAGAAGAAGAAGAATCACTGGAGGAATACCTGCTCCTCCTGTGTTTTCTCCTATGGGTACGCTTCGCAGAGTGAACCTTGGGCGCCCTCTGCTTACCCCGCTTTGTACGCTTAGCGATGGCTAGATTTGTTTCAGAGGAAAACTCAGCCGTGTCTGATAGGTCATCACGGCTAGAGGATCTGTGGCGCTTCTGGCGCTTGGCACGCCCCCCTCTGGCATGCTTAGGGGGTGCCTGGGCTGGCCCCAAACCCTGCTCTTTCATCACCTCCCTCATAGCTGCCCGGACCATTTGGGTGATGGATGCCTGGGACAACTGCTGAGGGACAGAGGTACTCTCTTCCTGCTGCGGGGCCTGCTTCCCCCCCGGCCTTCTGAGAAGAAACCGCCCCCTGCTCATCCTGCGGGTCCGCCATGTTGGGCCTAGCAGAGCGCGCTCCAAAAAGGCGGGAAAAAACTGAGGGGCTATGAACAGGGGCAACGGAGGCGCACACACTCACCAATCGCCCCCACCACGCCTCAGAACGGCCAGCCAAACCTCCGTGGACGACGACGCTCTTGCCCGGTCAGCCACAGGAGGAAAAAACGTTCCGGGCCTAAGCCGCACAGAACGCACTCGCCTGCCAATCAAGCGCGGCAACGGCCGCAATTCGCCGCTCCTTCGCGCTTGTTTCGCCCCCGCACTCTTCGTTCGGCGATCGGGGCTATCAGCGCCCGCGGCGACGGCCCCTTAAAACGGCCGCTGTTCCGCGGCACTGCCGAGGCCTCCTGGCCTTCTGCTGCGGCCTGGAAGCCTGCACTTGGCTCCTCCCCGCAGCGTTTGCCTCCCAAGCTCCGCACGCAGCGAGGGGAAAGGCACGCGGGCCGCTCCAACCTCCCTGCGACGCGTTCAGCCGCTCCAGAGAAGAAGATCGCAGATCAGGGGCAGGTAAGGGGGGAGGCGAAGAGTCAGAGGGGGAGAGAAGGAGATTTGAGGAAAAAAGGAAGAAAAAAGGAGGAAAAAATAGAATGGATCTGTTGTTGAGCTCAGCAGAGCTCAAGACCACGACCTTGCCTCTCGGAAGACAGGGCCGGAACTGGAGCGGGAAGCCCTCCCTCGTGGGAGGAGTCAAGATCTGTTAGATCCGACCCTGTCTTCCGGAGTGAGGGCATACCATCGGTGTAGAGTGCCCCCCCTTTCCTCACTCCAGAGAACATAAGTTTCCAATAAATGACGACTCAGGCTACAATCGTATGCACACATTCCTGGGAGTAAGCCCCAGTCAACTCAATGAGACTTATCTCTCAGATACGCTGGTCCAAGCTGTGTAGGGCTTTAAAGGTCAAAACTAGCACCTTAAATTTGACCCGGAACTGAACTGGCAGCCAATGCAATTTGCCAGAGCAGCGGTCTGACAGAGTCAAACAATCAACCTCCAGTAACCAGAGTCAAACAATCAACCTCCAGTAACCACATGAACAGCTGCATTCTGCATTAGCTGCAGCTTCTGGACCATCTTCAAGGGCAGCCCCACATAGAGTGTGTTACATGGACTACTGTGGCCAGATCTAACTGAGGCAGATGCAGCTGGTGCACCAGTCAAAGTTGGGCAAAGGCATTCCTGGCCGCAGCTGACATCTGGGCATCCAGGAGTAGCAGTGAATCCAAAACTGGCAAAAATGCAAAGAAATTCTTTTATTTCTCCACTTTCAGCAACAACAAAATTGGTGGAACAGTTTATTTGTGTCTCATCTATTACCAATAGTGCTCTATCGTATCAACAGTAGGTTATGTTATTTAAATGCTTACCTAGCGAAAATGGTCTTGCTTGTTATAAGCTTATAGCAATGTATAGGCTGCCTCTTGGCAGCCTGAACACTTGAAAAAACTAGATCAAGCTTAACAGGAAGCAGTTAACATCCACTTCCCCTTACTCTCAGTCTAGTTTTTCAAGCATTCAGGCTGAGAGGATCATATGCTTATGGCATCCCTGTAAAGCAAGAGCATTTTCACTTGGTAAACATTTAAATAATGTTTATGGGAGCTGGCGATGGTAGTGGTTGCATTTTCCTGTACCCTTGGTTTTCATATCCATAGGGGGTCCCTGGAACAGAACCCCACGGATACTGGGCACACGTACTTGGAAAACAGACTGCTGTGTGAAAAGCTCTAATAGAGGTAATTACTGCACTTTTCTAGTGTAAAGGTAAAGGTTTCCCCACGACCGAATGGTCTAGTCGTGACCGACTGTAGGGGGCGGTGCTCATCTCCATTTCAAAGCCTGTAGAGCCGGTGTGTCCGAGGACAAGCTTCCGTGGTCATGTGGCCGGCATGACTATACGCCGTAGTGCACAGGACGCTGTTACCTTCCCACCGAAGTGGTCCCTATTTATCTACTTTATTTATCTACTTGCATTTAGGTGCTTTTGAACTGCTAATGTAGATATATTTATATTACTGTACCCACCAGCACTTTGGATCAGTGCCTGCTACGTGATTGACTACTGCTGCCTTTCCTTCAACTTGGCTATGCTGGAAGATAAGAGCTAGTCCCAGGAGGATGAGCTAGGTTGTGACTTATCCTTGGGAATTACAAGGCTTCTTATTGAAGGAGGCATGGAGTATTAATTGTCTTACCTGCTGTTTCCTCTGCTAGAGTATTTCATGGTAGCAAGTGACTGGCCTCATGCTAGCCAGAACACACCATTCTCATTGGTGCTGCATTATTCAGAATATGCAGCTTCACTTGCTGAAATCACAGCACAGGGAGCTGTACTTTTCCACGCTGAACTTTTGAATAGTTTTAAGGACTTTAACCTTTAAAAAAATAAAAAGAAAAAACCCTTTTTGTCCTGGGTGTAAGTTTTACAGTGATAACAAAACAATGTTATAATTAATTTTTTATGAAGTGAGGCCAACTATATCCTTGCAAGTGTTTCCCCCCCCAAAAGCAGTGGCAGTGGGGAGTTTGGTGGTGGAGGGAGGAAATTAGGCTTCAGTAAAGCCCATCTCCTCTTACATGGATCACTGCCTTGTCGGGCGAAGGGGCTTGAGTAGCTCAGTGAAGCTGTGAGCTATGCCATGTAGGGTTACCCAAGATGGACAGGTCATAGTAGAGAGTTCTGACTAAATGTGATCCTCTGGAGAAGGAAATGGCAACCCACTCCAGTACTCTTGCCAAGAAAACCCCATGGATTACAGAACAAAAAGGCTAAACGATATGACACTGGAAGATGAGCCCCTCAGGTTGGAAGGTGTCCATTATGCTACTGGGGAGGAGCAGAACACGAGTACTAGTAGCTCTAGAAAGAGTGAAGCAGCTGAGCCAAAACCGAAAGGAAGCTCAGCTGTGGATGTATCTGGAAGTGAAAGGAAAGTACGATGTTGCAAAGAACAATACTGCATAGGAACCTGGAACGTCAGATCTATGAATCAAGGTAAGCTAGATGTGGTCAAACACGAGATGTCAAGAGTGAACATCGACATCATGGGAGTTAGTGAACTAAAATGGACAGGAATGGGAGAATTTAATTCAGGTGACCATTACATCTACTACTGTGGGCAGGAATCCCTTAGAAGAAATGGAGTAGCCTTCATAGTGAACAAGAGAGTGGGAACAGCAGTACTAGGGTATAACCTCAACAATGATAGAATGATTTCAATTCGGATCCAAGGCAAACCTTTCAACATCACAGTAATCCAAGTCTATGCCCCAACCACTGATGCTGAAGAGGAAGACGTTGACCGTTTCTATGAAGACCTAGAACAGCTTCTAGAATTAACCCCCCCAAAAAGATGTCCTTCTCATCATAGGGGATTGGAATGCTAAAGTAGGCAGTCAAGAGGTAAGAGGAATAACAGGCAAGTTTGGTCTGGGAGTACAAAATGAAGCAGGGCAAAGACTGAGTTTTGTCAGGAGAACACATTAGTCATAGCAAACACGCTTTTCCAGCAACACAAGCGGCGACTGTACACATGGACTTCACCAGATGGTCTCCACCAAAATCGGATTGATTACATTCTTTGCAGCCAAAGGTGGAGAAGTTCTATACAGACAGTCAAAACAAGACCTGGAGCTGACTGTGGCTCAGAACATGAGCTTCCTATTGCAAAATTCAGGCTTAAATAAGTAGGGAAAACCACAAGGCCCTCCACGTATGACCTAAATCAGATCCCATACAAATATACAGTGGAGGTGATAAATAGATTTAGGGGCTTAGATTTGGTAGACAGAGTGCCTGAAGAACTTTGGACGGAGGTCTGTAACATTACACAGGAAGCAGCAACTAGAACCATCCCAAAGAGAAAGAAATGCAAGAAGGCAAAGTGGCTATCTGATGAGGCTTTACAAATAAAATAGCTGAGGAAAGAAGGGAGGCAAAAAGCAAGGGAGAAAGGGAAAGATATACCCAACTGAATGCAGATTTCCAGAGAACAGCAAGGAAAGATTGGAAGGCCTTCTTAAATGGGCAATGCAAAGAAATAGAGGAAAACAACAGAATGGGAAAGACTAGAGATCTTTTCAAGAAAATTGGAGATGTCAAAGGACAATTTCATGCCAAAGTAGGCACAATAAAGGACAAGAACAGCAAGGACCTAACAGAAGCAGATGAGATTAAGAAGAGGTGGCAAGAATACACAGAGGAACTCTATAAGGCCCATCTCAATGTTCCTGATAACCACAATGGTGGGGTCAGTGAGCTCGAACCTGACATCCTGGAATGTGAAGTCAAGTGGGCTTTAGAAAGCCTCACTAACAGCAAAGCTAGTGGAGGTGACAGCATTCCAGCTGAGTTACTCAAAATCTTAAAAGATGATGCTGTCAAAGTGCTGCACTCCATATGCCAGCAAATTTGGAAAACCCAGCAGTGCACAAGACTAGAAAAGATCAATCAATCAATCACTAGTATGTATATACCGCTTTTTAACACAAAGTTCACAAAGCGGTTTACAGCAAGATCAGTTTACATTCCAATCCCAAAGAAGGGCAATGCGAAAGATTGTTCAAACTACCGCACCATTGCACTCAAATCACATGCTAGCAAAGTGATGCTCAAAATCCTACAAGCTAGGCTTCAGCAATATGTGAATCGAGAACTACCAGATGTACAAGCTGGTTTCCAAAGAGGCAGAGGAACTAGAGATCAAATTGCCAACATTTGCTGGATCATGGAGAAAGCAAGAGAGTTTCAGAACAACATCTACTTCTGTTTCATTGACTATGCCAAAGCCTTTGATTGTGTGGATCACAACAAACTGGCAAGTTCTATTTGCAAGGTGGGAGTACCAGACCACCATATCTGTCTTCTGAGAAACCTGTATGCGGGCCAGGAAGCAACAGTTAGAACTGGACATGGAACAACTGATTGGTTTCAAATTGGGCAAGGAGTACGACAAGGCTGTATACTGTCACCCTGCTTATTTAACTTATATGCAGAGTACATCATGAGAAAGGCTGGGCTGGATGATTCACAAGCTGGAATCAGGATTGCTGGGAGAAATATCAACAACCTCAGATATGCTGACGATACCATTCTAATGGCAGAAAGTGAGGAAGACCTCAAGAACCTTCTGATGAGGGTGAAAGAGGAAAGTGCCAAAATTGGCTTGAAGCTCAACATTAAAAAAACTAAGATCATGGCATCCACTCCCATCACTTCCTGGCAAATAGAAGGGGAAGAAATAGAAGCAGTGACAGACTTTATTTTCCTGGGCTCCAAGATCACTGCAGATGGTGACTGCAGCCATGAAATTAAAAGACGTTTACTTCTTGGGAGGAAAGCTATGGAGAACCTAGACAACTTAATAAAAAGCCAAGACCTCACCCTGCCAACAAAGGTTCACATAGTCAAAGCTATGGTTTTCCCATAGCAATGTATGACTGTGAGAGCTGGAGCATACGAAAGGCAGAGCACTGAAGAATAGATGCTTTTGAATTATGGTGTTGGAGAACTCTTGAGAGTCCCCTGGACTGCAAGGAGATCCAATCGGTCAGTCCTCCAGGAAGTCAAGCCTGATTGCTCCCTGGAAGGACAAATCCTGAAGCTGTAGCTCCAATACTTTGGCCACCTCATGAGAAGAGAGGACTCTTTAGAAAAGACCCTCATGCTGGGAAAGACTGAAGGCAAAAGGAGAAGGGGGCGGTAGAGGATGAGATGGTTAGATAGTGTCACCGAAGCGTTGAACATGAAATTGGGCGAACTCCGGAAGCTAGTGGAGGACAGGGAGGCCTGGCGTGCTGTGGTCCATGGGGTTGCGACAAGTCGGACATGACTTAGCGACTGAACAACAACAAAGCCCATCTCTAGACTCCTGGTATTTGCTGTTTTCCCGTTGTCTGCAGGATACCTGCAATATGTGTTGATTCTACTGGCAGTGGATATAATTACTGAGTAGAACTTAGCTAGCCCAGCTATGTTCCTGTGAGTCTTGACTTTTGAGAATTTGTGGGACAATGAGGCATCTTTAAAAAGCAGTGTCGTCTTATAGTTAGCGGGGGAGAACAATTTTCCATCTTCACTCCAGCACGGTGTCTTTTCCAGTGGATGGTGGTGGTGTTTTCTTTTGCTTATTATTATTATTATTATTATTATTATTATTATTATTATTATTATT
>JAJKFI010000027.1:8604075-8621689 GCA_029204185.1 Lerista edwardsae | reverse complement strand
TTATTATTATTATTATTATTATTATTATTATTATTATTATTATTATTATTGCGAGCCCTTCAGGGACAGGAGCTATTCATTTATTTTAGCCATGTAAACTGGCTTTACCACTCTGTAAACTGCTTTTGTTGAAAAGTGGCACATAAACATTTTGTGTGTTTATATGCAGTCTTGGTAATAACTATGTACATTGAAATAGTTAAGATTTAAGTTAAGGTTGAAATTCAGCTTGTGCATAAAAAGTGTAAGATTTACTTTTTTATCCCCCAGATGGCAGTATATTTTTTCCTTTATTTCCTGGTGACTATTTGCGTGTGTGCGTGTGTGTTTTCATGAAAGATTTAATTGGTATATGTATTAGAACACAGTATTTTAAATCAGATACTTTCCTAGCAATATTTAAAATAACTAGACATTTTTAAGATGGAGTAAAAATGAATATAAATGGAAAAGAACTGGAAGGAATAAACTTCTTTTCAAGCTAGTGTCTCATTGTGGGTTTCATCTCTGCCCATCATCTAATACAAACCAGAACAATTCATGCAACCCCATTTTAGGATCAAGTGAGTTCTCAGCCTATTTTGGTATCATGAAGAGCTAACAGAGCATGTAGTACAACTGAATTTTCAAAGCAGAGTTCTCTGTTCTTTTCACTTTGTCTTCCTTTTCTTTTTTTAGTCTATCAAGGTCACATAGTTCAAACTATGGAAAAAAAAGGAAACCATTTTATGAACAAAGACTCCCCCACCCCCAATTAGGCTGCTTTTTCTCATTTTCCTTCTCATTCTGGCCAAAAATTTTAGTGCATGGTTTCTGTTGCTCTCTGTACAACTTGTAGAATAGCATGCAGTACTGTACATTTCTTCCTACTGTACAGCTTTGTGCATAACTGTAAAACAGACAATTCCCATCTTTTTACAAATTGCAATCACTGTATAGGATACTGCATGGGGTACAATTTCATTGAAATGGACAGTAGTGATAGAAAGCTAACTGCCTATGTCTTAGTCCTGCCAAATAGAAATAATTTCCTTATATTTGGGGGGGAAAGTTTCTAGTTACCAGTGGCAAGAAATAAATATAACCCTAAGATAATTTTGCCGGATGGAGAGGTCACTACAGTGGAGGCAAAACTGAATCCTTATGCGATTTCTTTTCCAATGTCAGAAATTCATTCAAGTGTAAATTATAAAATGTGTTAGATTCTTAATGATATGTTTAATATCCCAGTAGCTCTTATGAACTGCAGAATGGAAAAAAATTAACTCCAAACACTTGAAATTTTGCTCATTTCTCTTCCCCTACTCAGAAGCATGTTATATCCAGTATGTCCAAATGTGGGTGGCCTAATTTGCATATTATGCAAATTGGGAGAGCTAATTATGCAGATGACTTCCTGCATTAGCATACCTAATCTGTGTAATTTCCAGCTGGTACTTTTCCAGTGGGAGTTGGGGAAAGTGCAAGAAGGCCTTCTTACCTGCTTTTAGCAGTCTTTCCGAGGCCGCAGGCAATCTTATCCTGACTGGTATTTGTTTTAAGTAGTATCCACATCAGGACTGTATCACAGTAGATACTAGATTGAGACCGCACACCTTCTGCAGATTCCATCATTTGCAGATACCAGACTGGCCCTACCTACAAGCCCAACTGGAGTATAGCTCTGGTCGGATCCAGAGGCTTTCTGTGAAGCCTGGAGAAGTGGCGGGTAGATATGCACAGCCCGTCCAGAAAGCCCCTGGAAGTGACCAGAGCACTGCTGCAGTTTAAAGGGCCCCCAAAATCCATAGATTCCAGGATCTGCAGATTTCTGTATCCATGGGGGTTCTAGAAATGGAACTCCCGTGGACACACAGGCCTACTATATATGTGAAAGTATTGCAGAGATGCTACTTACACAAGATTAGAGTGTATGTGAACATATACATTGTCATCACACTCTTATTTCATCATGAAGACAGGAAATTGTTTCTTTAAATTATGTAATGCTAGTGCAGGAGAAGGAGAAGAGTACCTGGAAGGAGGTGAGATTTCTATCTTCTTTAATTCTAAGGCTTTGAGGGAAAGGGGATTTGCTGTCACTTGTGCTCTTGATAATTTAACTATTTCTTTCTAGGTAACTGGTAGTCAGTAATGTGACTACCTGCTTCCTTCAGTTTCTGCTACCTTCACAGACATATCTAGGGAAAGTGATACCCATGGCAAGCACTGAAATTGTGCCCCTATCAAAACTCCCGAAAGGATAAAACACTTGACATTACATGACTTTTGAACCTTGATGAAGTAAAGTAAAATAGTTATATGAATATGATTACCAGATACAAACAGGGACAGCATATCTGATTGTATAGAACAGTGTTATTGAAACTGTGGGTCGGGATCCACCTGGTGGGTTGCGACCTGATGTCAGGTGGGTCACGGAAAGCTGGGAACAGCCGTTTTGGAAACTGCAGACCTTACTCATGTTATGTTCCTTTTGTGAGTGTTAACAGTTTGAATTTTCAGGTGAGGATTTTTTTAAAAAAAAATTTAGTTCAGTGCTTTTACATAATATTTTGTCCTAATCTTGCTTTCTGTCAGGGCTGTTTCATGGTTGTACTGTACAATTGCTGCAGTCCAAGAATGCCAATTTGCATTTCAGGGGTGTCATTTTATTACATTACAATGACAGCACTTTCTGCTTGATGATGTCCCTTCCTGCCACAACATCACTTCTAGGTTAATGACATCACTTCCGGTGGGTACCGACACGAGTGCCGTTCTAAAAAGTGGGTCCCAGTCTAAAACGTTTGAATACCACTGGTATAGAAGAAGGAATTTTGGCTGGTGTAGCTTTTTAAACACTTTGATGTTGAGCTGCATCCGCCAAAATTCCCTTTTATACAGCAGAAAGGTATATACACACTGTCCCTATTTGTATCTAATAACCCTATATATGAATAATGCACACATCCTCGTACAAACTCATTGCAGTTTCTCTTTCACCACTTCTTACACTAGTACCGTGCAGTACCTGTTGTAGATTCTCATTGCACTACCTATGTCAAAGTCACTGAACTACTAGGGGTGTTTGAGTGTAGCCTAGTTGAGTACAATTAGCAATCAAGTCATACTTAACTGTTTACAATGAACGTTAGTAATTTAAGATTAGTGGAAAAGATCCTGGAGTCTGTGAGTTTAAGGACACCCTAAGATAGGAAAGTCCTTGCTGATTCTTATCAAAATCCAGCTCAGCCTGGCTCCAGCTGTCTGTTTCCAACTCTGGATACTCTCCAGAAAAGCAGTAGGACAACAGCCATCCTTTGTTGCTCATTGCCAGCACCTGTTGTTCAAGATATACTTCATCTGTACATGGAGGCTTCATTTTAATTACTGTGACCAATACCAGCCATTCATAATAGATTATAGAGCTCTGTAGAGGCCTCAAAGTACTTTGAAAATCTCTCAAGAATCCTTGCAACCCCATTGCATAGACAAGTATTTATATCCTCCTATTGCAGATTTCAGAAGGTGGGGAGCTGAGAGATGATAGCAGGCAGCTGAACTTCCTGATTCACAGTTCCACAACTTAACGGTTCCACCACAATGTTTTCAACATGAGAGCCCCGTTGTATATCTGTCAGGGTGTTGAGGGCCAGAAAAGAAATTTAAATTTAAGTAAATGAATACATTATAGATGGAACTTAGATGAATAGATAGTTTTTACTCATGATAGAACACACAAAAACTTTGATGCAAGATATGAGAACTTAGAAAACACATCATAACTTTGCTACAAGCACAGGAGAGCTTTGAGCTGATGTCTGGCTTTCAGTATTTCACTATACTACTCCTGGCCACACAATTCCTCCCCCCCCCCCCGGAAATAAATAACAAATGGAGAAATACATTCATCAGAGGCAATGGAACACATGAAAGAATTAGGGATTTCACCAAACAAGTACATACAGTGGACAATTCACCCAGCAGAAGTAGATTAACACAGAATAGGGATCTCAGAACCAAAGGAAGGGAGGGGCAGGATACGTTTTTAGATTGAAACAGACTCAAACCCCACACCAGCAGCAGTAAATTTACATGGAATAAGGATCTCTGAACCAACGGAGAGAAGGAGGCAAGAAACCTTCCTGGATTGCAGCAGACATAAACACTCACCTAGTAGCAGTAAATTAACACAGAATAGGGATCTCAGAGCCTATTTAATCTTGCCGGGCTGCTGCTGCAGTGTTCTCCTCCCAGCTCTATGCAAGCATGTGCTCCTCTCCTCTGCATTTGGCAGTCCCCATTCCTGCCTCTCCACATGGTCCCTCTTCCACCTTGCTGGCCTGCAGAGCCTGTTATCGCCACCCAGCTCTCCCCTGCGCTGCTAACTTGCTGCCTATGATATCTGCCGTGGGGTATGATGCAAGCCATGTTGAATCTGGCGCCCTTTTCAGAACGGCGCACATGGCAAGAACAACATCGTGCCCTGGAGCAGAAGTGCCTCTGGCTACCTTATTTTTTAGATGAAAAATGTTCCATTTATTTAAAAAAAATTCCATTAACTTAATGTGTAATGATGAATTGATACATTCCAGTCAAACTAGGTAGTTTCTGCGAAGTGGTAATTAATTTTTTTCAAGTGATAGTCTCTAGAAAACACACTTTAAATACACATTTTTATATCCTCAGGTATGCCAATATTAATAGGCTGACAGTTTTAATGCCTTCATTTTTTGTCTTAGAAGTAAAGCAATTTTATCTATTTTTTATTTACAGTATTTTTAACCATGTCTTTCTCCTGGAAGGGACCCAAAGTGGCTGTGTAATGTAAATCAGTGCAAGGGAGGTGTCTGTATCCTTACGTTTTTCCAGTTTTCTTTGGTCTTTTCATCTGCTTTATATCTCTTCTAAGTACCCTAATTGTAGGCCAGTTGGGGTTAATGAAGGTTGTAAGTAGTTGGCTAACCTTGGAATATGACACTGGATCATTTCTAATTCTTTAACCTTGTTATTTTTTTAATGAAAAAGGGTTAAAGGCCAGCAAAATTGGACTGCCCACCAACTCCCACACAAACCGACAGAGTCAAAGTGTTTTTTGAAACCACAACTTGGGCTGATACTTTCTTTTAGCTCTGGCAAAGAATGTCTTGTCTACTTTGTCCATGCCTTAGTTGTCCACTGATGTGAGCAGCTGAAATGTGCGGTTGAGGACAGCTCTGTCAAATCCAATCTTGCTGTTCCTGTTGCAGAAGGAGGTTAGAATACTTTGGTTGTGCATCACCTTGGAAGAAGGTGGCTGAGGGGTGCATGCATGTAAAAGAATCTTCGAGAATGACCTATGTTACAGCTCAGATTTCAGCTTTGGTCTCTTTTTGCCTATCCCTAGAACAGTGGTTCCCAAACTGTGTGTCGTTCACCAACAAATTTCAGGTGGATCGCAAAGCACCTACGGCAGCCATATTATAAATATGGGATGATGGAAAGGGGGCAGGGTGCTGTTTTGGTTGTGTCAAGGTTGTAAATAGGCTTTTCTTTCTGATTCATTTTATTATTGGAATATGCCTGAGAAATAACCCAATTTATTGCTGCAATCTCAGGAAAGTAGCAGGCTCTGGCATCACAATGATGGCATTTCCAGCCATGATATCACTTCTGATGGGTCCCAATCAGATTCTCATTCTAAAAAGTGGGTTCCAGTGCTAAAATGTTTGAGAACCACTGCCCTAGAATATGGCGTTCATTACCTAAATGTTATTGTCACTAAATGGGTCACCTTCCCATGTATGTATTGTGGAATTCTATTTATGTATTTCTGTACCTTTCTAACACAGTGATTCTATACTGAACTAGCACTCAGTGGCAGATCTGGGAGAGCCAGGGGTGCAGATGCCCCAGGCGCTGGGCTGGGGGAGCGCGCATGGTTGCCTGCGCCCCATCCACCCCCTGCCTCTGAGTAGGAGCAGGAAGTTGCTCTGGGAAGTGACTTCTATGGTGGAAGCTGCTTCCCAGCGACTCATGCGGCTCCAAAGGGCTGTCCCGCGCCTCCAAGAAGGATCGGATGACCCTTCAGAGCATGACTTGTCATTCCAAGAAGCAGCTTCGTAGCTTGGAGCAACTAGCCGCACTTCTCAGAGCGGCTGTGCCAGCGTACTCTTTGGAGTAGCATGGGGCTACTGGGGCGGCACCTTCTTGGGGAGGTGTGCCCCTGGGTGCTGACCCCTCCCTCCCCAGGATTGCTCCTGCTAGCATTAAGTAGTGCCTGCCTTCTTCTAATAATGTGCTTATCTGCATTTGGACTCAGTATTGCTACAATAGGCTTGTATCTGGGATAGACACTGTCTCTGAGACCATGGTCTCAACTCTTGCTGGATATTTCTTGTTGCTGTACTTTGAGCAAATGCTTTCTTGATTACCCATTCTAAAGATTTATTGGCCCCCATGATCTTCCACAAATGTGTCTCTATTCAAGAGATGCATTATTTGCTTTCTTGGTACAACAAGGAAAGGTTCTTCATCCTGCAAGATTAGTAAAAATTAGAGAAGCTTCTTACTTTTATGGTATGTATAGCTTCTTGAGATGGGCCAAAGAATACAAATTTGGGGAAGAGAAGAGTGAAGCAAGAAAGCTTGCAATTCTGAACCTTTGTTTGCTTTACCATCATGTGCAGGATTGTTCTTCAGTTGTTCCTCTGGGTGGCATTTGTCTTCAGGAAAATCTCCTTACAACAAAAAACACAGATTGCTAAACTACAACAGTTTCTCTCTGGCTGCTGAAGTGGATTAACCATGTTGTAATATTGGTAATTCCCTCCTCTTGGAAAGAGGAGGGAAAGGCTGGCTGCCTTATTCAGCTGTCTTCTCTTCCACACTTTTTATTTCTGTTGCCTGAATAGACTGTTATGTTTCAAATGGGAAACTGCATAGTTAACTGTTTGATTGTAGTAGCTTCATCATGGCACATGCTTTGTTCTAGGGTTTGTTTGGGGTTCTTTGTCACTGCTATAAGTAGCTCAAATTCCATATGCCCTGAAATATTTCCTTGATCCTAAAAGATCACTTTGATTTACTTTGATTTTATGAAAATATGAAAACTTGTTTTTAATTTTAAGTGGTGGTTTGTTTTTTGGTGTTCAGAATACTAAAATGAGAGACTTCAAAAGGTGCTGCTAACCTGTTCATTGACTCATTTCAACATAGAATTCTTGATGCTTTTGAGTATTATACAGCTATAAAAACCACTAAGATTGCATGTACATAGGATAATAAGAGCCTTGAAGGATCAGACCAATGACCCATCTAGCCAAGTGTCCTGTTTCTCATAGCTGCCAGCCAGATGCTTCCAGGAAACTCAAAAGTGGGCCATGAAATCAACAGCCATTCCCATATGCTCACCCGCAGCTGGTATTCAGAGGCGTGCTGCCTTTTAAATATCAAGGTTCTATTAACTGTCATGGCTAGTAGCCATGGATAGATCTCCATGGCTTGTTTAAAAATGGATTAAAGTCTTCTGTGAATTTCATATATTAATTGTTATACAATGATGTACTTTTTGTCCTAAATTTGCTGCCAATGCTTTTCGCAAATTAACACAAATTGGCCTTTCCCCCTCCTTTTTAGGTGATTTTAGTCTATCCAAAGCCAAACATATTGTCTTATGTAGACTAAAGGATATTAATTACCAAGTACTTTTGGAAGAAGCAAATAAATCCTATTCTCCCCTCAAATTTGATTTATTTCCAACAATTGGCCGTCTTCCTCGTTACTTGATTGTACTGCAAGATCCCCGCCTTAGACGTATTCTGTCATTAGCACGCTGCAACGTTTTTCCTACTCGCGAGTTCGAAGCACGTTTTCTTAAAGTCTCTCAGACAGTAAACTGTTCATGTGCCATGAAGACACCTGAATCTTTTAAACATATTTTATTAGAATGTCCATATTATAGTGACATCAGGCACAAATATTTAATGCCTATGTTGAGTAATATATCTGGGCTGCCTGAAGGAAAAAAGGTAAACTTTTTACTTTCGTCCTATGCATCTTTTACTTTGAGGTCAGTAGCACTGTATCTTAACACTGTATTGTACAGACGCCGTGAGCTAGACCTCTAATGAGTGTATGTGTGTATATGTTGATGCTCTTCTGTTTTTATGAAATTGTACTAATGCCAATAAAGGTATACTGACTGACTGGCTTTTCATTAAGTGACTGTGCGACATGTTGGACATGCAGGAAGCTAAAGTCTTGGTTCCTCTGTTCATTAGAACAATTTATCTGCTTCTTTAAAAACAACAACCAATCTATTTCTTTGATAGTGATGGAACCCAAGGACTGAGTGTATTAATTGATCTTGGGTTTGGAAGGCACTTCACAGCAGCAGATACAAGATAATTTTTGCAGTAACATCTATACTGTGTGGTGCAGGGAGGGTGGCAATGGTTGTCTGTAGCTGAATGCTGAAGCCATCTAGCAATCCATCCTTAGTGGTGAGAGCTGGCTCTGGAACGTTGCAAAGAGTTGCCTGGTTCCCTCTGCTGCTCCTGGTAGAACATCCTCTCTAACTGTAGTAGTGATAAATGTGTTCATGGGAGGTACAAAAGAAATGCAATTCATCAGTTATTTTATAGAAAATTCTGTCTCTATTTTTTAGGCATCTCATTTTTAAACAAAACATGGTTTAATTGTTCGGTTTACATAAAACATTTAACAGGGAATATTTTTTTTCAAAATTATATGAATTTCTCATTCTACACAATGAAAAATGCTTTGCAGTGGAAGTTGGACATCAAAATCAAGTTTTCCTCTCAGAAAGATAACAGTCTATTAGGATATCCAGTAGATTTTTGAACATACTTTTCCATGAGTTCCTTTCCACACTTTCTTCTTCCTTCTGAGGCCTAGAACTTCTATATTGCGCTGACCATGATGGACACTGAATTTGTGAATGCTAATAAAAGTGTTTTTGTCAGCATTGAAAAAGAGGTAGAGAAGATTGTGTGTTAATGAACAGAGTAGGTGGTTGTGGAGGTATGGTAAGAGGGGGGGTTCGTTTGTCCAGAGGGATAGGGGGGTGGTTAACCTTGACCTTTGTGAGAGGGAGTAAGGGCGGCTTATACAGGTGTGTATGGGAACAGAGGAAGAGATTTTAGGAAGGGTTGATAGTGAAGTGAGGGAAGGTAATTAAGAGTTGTATTGGTTTGTGAGGATTCAAGTTTTGTATGATTTGAAGGTGGGTTCTGAGGAAGGGGGAGGGGAGGGCTGCCACCATTAATAGAGTAACAGGCCATGGAAGATATGGCAGTGGGGGTCATTCAGGTTATTTCAGGAGAATGAGGATCAGTCACAGACAGACTGTACTGCTCTCTGGTCTTTCCCTCATCCCTCTGACTCTTTGCAATGATCCTCTTTGTCTGAAACTGTTGCTCTTGAGTGCCAGGTCAGTAAATAACAAAATCTGCTTAGTCTAGAATTTAAACCTGGTTGACAGTGTTGACCTGGTGTGTATCATGGAGCACCTGGTTGGATGGAGGTGTACATCTCGATTTGCCTACTAGATTTCCAGGTATTGCAGCAGTCATGAGTACAGGGATGGGAAGGTGGAGTTTCAATGGTTATCAGAATCCACCCATCTTACTTGGTACCCTGTCCAGTGGTCCACTGGATTTGAGAGCCTTTGTGTCATGCTGGAGGAGTTAGATAGAATAGGGATTCTGTTGTTGTACCGCTCACGATTGCCCAACAGTCTCCTTGCCTGAGCTGATTGGGGTGATCTTGAGTGAAGTGTTGGAATGCTCTTTCCTATTACTGGTGGTTTTTTTGTTTTTGTTTTAATGATCACGCCGAGGTCCGGGGGGGGGCAGCTGCGGCTCAGTGCCTCATGGCAACCATGGTCTCAGAGGATAACGGCGCCAACACATGATATACCTGGTAGATGGTGATCTGGATCCAGAAGAGATTAAAATCATTCCTTTGTCATGATCAGATCACTTCCTGGTGGGGTTTAGGCTTATCCTGGCTTTTCACTTCTGTAGGAACAGGGGATTGCATTGAATGATCACCCTCCCCCAAAGGCTAATGGATCCCAGTGGATTCCTGATTGCTCTGAGAGACTTTCCCACTGCCAGAATAGGTGACTCACTCAGTGTCCTGGTTGACTTCTGGAATTGGGAGATGATCAGGGATTTGGATCAGATCACTCCTGAGTAATCTGCCACAGAATAAGAGCAGCTCCTTGGTTTACCAGGAACTGCAGACAGTGAAGAAGTGGCAGACACTTAGAGTGACAGTTGAGGAAAACATGCCCTGAGTGTGGTCGTATATGGGCTAGAGCTCATTTTAGAGCCTATTCCGTGGCAGTGTTGGCAGCCATGAGGGCTTCCGTCTCTGCCACCATTGCATCTGGGGAGAATAATCAGCTGAGCTTTTTCTTGTAGTCCAGGCTTGTAGTTATAATCCGACCAGACCTCTGAAGTAATCAGAGGGGGCCCTTTTAAGTATGCTGCCATTGATGGAGGTGAGCAGTATGACAGGGAGAAACAGGTCCCTTTTGGTGGCAGCGGCACGCTGATTATGGAATTTCCTCTCCTTAGAATGAAGAATAGTTCCCTCATTGGAGACCTTTCGGCAGGGCTTTGACCTTTTGATCAAATGTTTTATGTGATCCATTGGAGTTTGTCTTTTTATTTTTTTAATAGTTCTTAATGTTTTGTTAATTCTGTAAGCCATCTTGATTGCCCCTTGCCAGGAAAAAAGCAGGGTATACATTTGTAAATAAATAAATAAGCTAGAATTCAGAAACCTTAATCTACCCTTTTAAGTTGAAGGCCAGCTGTTGCAAAATAAATGCACATGCCTTACAGAAAGTAAAAGATATTTGAGAGGAGGACAGTCCTTTCTATATGTTGCATAAGAGAAAATGGATGAGACCTATTTGTGCTTTCTCATCTGTTTGTAAGCACTTTTTCCCATCATTCTGGTAGGTCCCCATCTTTTTTGAAAAGTATTGAATAGATTTCATTTTTAGACATGCCTGCCAATTAAAATTGATCCTTTAAAAAAAAAAAGAAGAAGAAGAAGCCTGTTGAAATCACAGTCTTCCTAAGAATTACAATACGCTATGACCGGTTTCTGAATGCTGTGTAAAAGAGAAGTATTGTTTCATAGCTTGGCAAGAAGGTCATTATCCAGTATGAATGTGTCCACTTTATTTATTGAAACATTTTTATCTTTAGGTCAACCAAATAAGTTCACAATACAAAACTACACAATAAGGAAAACAGCAAACAGTAAAACGTCCAAGATAATCAAACAGAAGAAGCAACTACACTAAAATAGGGGTGTCAAGCTTGTTTCATTCAGCAACCTGAATAGCATTCATGGTGCCCACTGAAAGCTGGAAATGACATCATTAAGCAGGAAGTGACATTGTTAAGCAGATAACAATGGCGTTGTTAAACCAGAAATAAGCACTTTGTTCTTACATAGGAACTAAACTGCAAAATTCAGCTCTTGGACCATATTTGCAGATGCTCTTTCAACAGCATTGCTTCTGCCAAGGTATCACTTCACTGCATAATAATTGGCTCACCCAGCAACTTGGCAACACCTTCTCTTAGCTTTCTTGGTCTGCCCCTTTCCCTGTAGCATTTGGGGCCTTCTGAGGCCTCCTTCATCCCTCTTTCATAACCTTGAAAGAAGTTGTGCAGCTATAAAGGGCATCACTGGGAGAATCCAGTTATCACGTGGGCCGGGTAAAAAGCTCCTGTATGCCCTATGTTTGGCAGTCCTGCACAAAAAGAATATTCCAAACCCCTCCAGCAGCAGGAGACGAAATTCAGGTTGCTGTATGTATTTCTGAAATAAAATATTTTTTTTCCCAAGTGGAGAGTTTTATGGAAACTGTTTATCTTGGTACAATTTCACCAACATTAGTTGTGCAGCTAACTGCAGCAACACCTTGTCTGCTTTCTTTTTTAAAACCGTGTCTGCTTTCTTTTCAGTTCAAAGTTCTGGCACATTTGCAAACGAGTGAATAAAACAGCATCTAAAATGAGAAGAAAATATTGTATCCTCCAGTAAGCTCAACAAGCGTATTTGGAAACTTGAAAATAAGTTGGGATGAACAAGTGCCTTTATCTATCTGTAATGTAACTTTCTTGCTGAATCAAGTAATGCTCAGCTTGACAGAAAGCAGTTGTGGTTGGGATTAATAAAAGGCTATGGCTATTGCGAACTAATTGAAATAATGTTGGCTTCCCTATGGTCATAATATTAAACTCAGTAATATTTCAAACAAGGAAGACTGCTTCCTTGTGTTATGCTTAAGGACTGAAAAGAAAAATAATCCGTTAATGAGCAGAAATTAGATATTGCAGTCATTCTCAGACTTTGATCATGTAAAGCTGGAGTTCTGTCCCTCCCATAAGTAATTTCTTGATGGCCAACTGAGGAAGTTTATAATATAAATAAAGCACCACAAATAGATAATTCCTCTTTCTCCATACCATCAGTTGAGCAAATATTGAGAACTTACATGAGAAAAGAGTCAGCACTCAGTTGAAACATAGGATGCTACATCTGTCCTAAGCCCTCAAGAATCCAGGGTGGGGAAGATAGCAAGTGCCTCCCCTCCTGTTTGTTCTCATCCTTCCTTGTACTCCTTTTCTAGTCATCTATTCTGACTTCCTCCTCACTTCTTGTCTGCCATCTGTCCCTATTTTTGCCTCTGTGTTTTTGGTAGCTGCTTAAATAGACCCTGGTGACAGCATTTCATAATCTAGTGATGAAGGCGAACAGACCAATGATATGCCGTCTGATCACTTAGAAATTCTGGTAGGCTAGGGTGTATGATGCTTATTGTTTAATATGTTTGTGGTTTAGAATTTGCTTTGAATTTTTAAGAAAGGTGGGGTAGAAATCTTTTAAAATAAAAATAAATAAATAAAAACCTATCTTAAACGGTATAGGTGTTTTTTGAGAAAATATACAGACAGTGGTTGCCTCTTTTACAACAGGAATCAGAGCCATACAAATAAGATTGAGATGCTGGCAAGCACCTACATGAGACAATTAGGGAGTTAAGCGCCACATTCATAATTGTACATATCCTGATAAAGATGAAACTGAATGGTTGGGAAGTATTAAGGCATGTTCTATTTTGGAGTATTGGTTGTTAAAGGTACAGAGCCTTTCAAAACCATACACCTATAATTACCTTTGTAAGAAATCTGCATCTTCACTAAAATATTTTTACATCATCCAGAAAATGAATTTTCTATAGCAAAAGCTTCAGAAATGGAAGCTGCAGAATATTATAATACATAATGATACAGGGGGAACATGATCAAGTCGTATTTGAAATAGCACTGAAAGATAGGATCTAATGAGAATTTAAGAGAATCATGTGTTAGGAATCCAAAGTAATAAGAGTTTATATTATTGGCTTTCAGATTAGGAAAGCTTTGAATGCCTATGGCTGAGCAAGATCAGAGAACTTAAATTCGGTAATTTGAAAGGTGAGTGACTCAACTAGAAACACTGAGGATTGGAAATATTTTACCTAACATCTGCTCAGAGAGTCCATTATCCCGGGAGTTTTGGATGATACAAATAGTATAAATAGGAAGTACTGCAATATCTGCCCTGCGACAGTATTTGGCTCTAAGCAAATATGTTCCATCTGTAAAGAAGGAAGAGTAGAACAGAATACAATTTTAAAAAGATTGTATCCAGTTATGATTGGTTAGATTTTTGGTATCATCCATTAGGTTGAATTCTTGGCTGGGCTACCCTTCCCCAGTTGGTCATATGCTGCTTATCATCCATAGCAGGTCTGGTCTTGTGTGTATCAACTACTCCTGGCTTTGAGCCCAAGGCCCTGGCCATCTGGTGTTCAGTTCTGTGTTAGCGAGTTCCCTGTTTAATTATCTGCTGGCTGACTTCCACTCTGTATTATGCCTGAAGGCCCTGGCCCAGTTCTTTATTGTCCTTTCAGGTCCACCTGATCTTTGCTCCATTTGGCTTCTTCTTCTTCCACCTGGTCTGTTCCAAGCAGGGCTTGATTGAATGTTACACTCACATGTAGGGTGATGAGTAAGACACTTAGGCTTGCTAAACGTGGTGTAGTGTTATAACTTCAAACTTAAACTTAGATTGGGAGAAGTCTTCCTAAATTATACTCTTAAAGGCCAAAGCACACTTACTCTGTCAGTTTAGGGCCTGTAGTAATCCATATAGCCATTAATGTTGGAAGAGCTTGCAAAAAGGGTATTCACCCCAGACTGTATAAAAGCAGTGGGCTCCAGGCTTTTGTAAGGCTTTTGCTGCAAATGTGCAGGACTAAGGATGGGGCAGGTGGGTATTGTGGTTGCTGCTGCTACTTCTCTTCTACCACCAGCGAACCCTTTTCAGCCCCTGCTTCTCTCCCAGGCTAATGCTGATTGTGTCAACCACAATTTCAGTAACTCGAAATCTCCTTGAATGGACCCCTTGCCTGCAGACCCCCCTTGCTTTATCACACTCACACCCAACCCATCAGATGCTGTGGATGAGGCAGATGCTAAGGAAGAGGAGCTGCACCCACCACTGCTGAGGGTTATAGCCCTCTGTAGAATGATGCTGGTAGCTCCTCTTTACTATTGAAGCTTCATTCATCCAGAGTGAAAACTTTTTTACTAACCATTAAAATAACTGACTAGCCTATCCTTACTGTGTAAAATTGAAATGCCACTCTATGCACTCATTTCCACTGAGCCATATGTTCTGATTATGCCATTTGGGCAATTCCAAGTCTAGGGTTCATAAAAGTCTGGCATTTAAAACAGTTTATATATTTTTAAAATTAGTTCTATTAAGTTTCTTTATATCCTGGCTTAAAATTAGTTCTATTAAGTTTTTTTATAGCCTGGCTTAACATAAAATCTGCTCTTAATACAAGCATGCATGTGTCTGGATTTTGGAATAATTGCATACATATAATGAGAAATGTTTCCTCTTGCTCTTTTCACCATTGCCTATAAGGCCTCTTTGACATTTATGATGTCGGTACAGGTATACACCACAGAGCAGAGAATAGAACTTACAACCTGTACCTTCCCTGTACTTGGGAATGAGCGCAAGACCTTCTAGAGTTCAAACCACAGAAAACACTACACAAGTGCTCATTCACACTGCGTTCATACTTCTTCTGTTCATACTTCACAAGTTACTCCTTCTGTAGTCTGCAATGTGCTGCTTGCTCTTGGACAAAAATGTCCAGATTTCTGATGTCCGGATAAAGGGTAATCTAGCTATACTTTGATTTGGTCTTAATATACCTCTTTTCAAAACCACATTGTTAAAGGTTTCTTTTCTGCATACAAATGACAACAATGGGTGCGGGGGACATCTGAGGGTGTTGCTTATAAACATGATCCTGTAGTAGCTTTTAGTGTTTATATTTGTGGCAAAGTATTTATATTTATAATCTTGTCAACTAAACAGCATGAATGTTTTACTTTCTGTCTCATGAAAAAAATCTTCTGCTCAGTAACTAGCAGCCCTTGCTTCTGGACAGCGCTGGGTGCTTAAATCTTCAAGGAACATATGCAAGGGCACTCACTTAATGCCATTGCATGTGTAGAGCCAAACAGAATTCCTTTAATTTCACACTTACTCCCCTGGGCACAATTCTCCAGGAAGTTCTTACATTAAAAGTCACACTAGAATGAATGTGAGCTGAATAGAGCGCTCTATTCAGTAAGCAATATGCTCTTGCTGTGCTACTGTTCATTTCATTGAAACTTACTATGTACCTTATACCCCAGGGTTATATTAGCCTATTCCTGTGTGTGCTGTATTTCTCTGATGTGTGTGGGTGCTTGGAGGAATGCTGAAAAGTTTAGAGACCCCTGATGTAGCCCAACAGACATGAGCCTCATGACCAAGGGTTTGGGATTATGTCCTTGAATAGTATGTTTATGTTGGTTGGATATAATGAAATGTTTGTGTCCAACTAATTAGTGTGCATACTTCTCCAGAAAATATACAGGTTGGAAACTTGATTTAAATATCTCATTTTTGATTATTTAAATCACTTTGCTTGAAACCAATCCATGCTTGTCAGTCCATGTAATTTACAGGCCCTTGTCAGCTGAAGCACCTCTCTTGTGGAATACCTTCCTCAACAAATTTTCCTTTTAATTCCTTTTAGCACCTGATGACAACATTTTTGTTTTCCCAGCCTAGATATTTTAGATAGAGGTGTCAAACTCGTTTCATACGAAGGGCCAAATAGCATTCATGGCACCCACTGAGGGTAAGAAGTGACATGATTAAGCAGGAAGTGACATCATTAAGCAGATGATGGCCAGAGGCACTTTGTTCTCACATAGAAACTCATTAGCTACAGATGACAGAAGAAGTGTGAATCTTGATCACATTTTCAAGATACAGGAGAACCCAATTATCACAAGGGCCACCCAGCAGTTACACCTCAGCAAAGCAAGGCAGCTGAAAGATGATGGTGGTCCTAGGAGAGCCCAAGGGCTGGATAAAGAGGTTCCAGGAGTTGCCTTATGTTCCCATGGGCCTTATGTTTGACACCCTGGTTTTAGATCTTGCTGGTTTTTATGCTGTAACTTGTAAGCGTTCTCTTTTCTTCCTGTGTTAACATTTCAATATTTTATTATATTAAGAATATTTTTGTACTGCGTTTCAACAAAAAGTAGTTCATAAAGCAGTTTACCTAACAAAATAAATAAATGGTTCTCTGCCCAAAGAGCTCATAGTTAAAATGTACACAAGAAGTACATTAATACTAGGGTTTTTGTTGTTGTTCAGTCGCTATGTCGTGTCCGACTCTTCGCGACCCTATGGACCACAGCACGCCAGGCCTCCCTGTCCTCTACTAGCTTCCAGAGTTTGCCCAATTTCATGTTCATTGCTTTGGTGACACTACCTAACCATCTCATCCTCTGCCACCCCCTTCTCCTTTTGCCTTCAATCTTTCCAAGCATGAGGGTCTTTTTAGTAAAGAGTCTTCTCATGAGGTGGCCAAAGTATTTGAGCTTCAGCTTCAGAATACTAGGGTTTACATCTGAGTAAATAACATATTTACTAGTGAGGTACGTGGTGGAGCTGTGGGTTAAACTGCTGCTGCTGGGCTTTCTGAACGGAAGGTTGGGAGTTCAAGACCACGCGACGAAGTGAGCTCCCGTTGCTTGTCCCAGCTCCTGCCAACCTAGCAGTTTGAAAGCACCTAAAAATGCAAGCAGATTAATAGGTACCACTTCGGTAGGAAGGTAACGGCATTCCGTGTGCTATGGCGTATAGTCATGCTGGCCACATGACCTCGTAAGCTTGTCCTCGGATAAACGCCGGCTCTACAGGCTTAGAAACAGATGAGCACCACCCTCTACAGTTGGTCACGAGTAGACCATTCGGTCATGGGGAAACCTTTACCTTTTAAATAACATATAAGTAAATAAGAAGGTAAGGATCAAGCCGTAATAATTTGTTGGTGGTTTATAGTTGGCTGACTCTGCTTTATTAGCTTTATCTGCCTGTTTAAAAAAAATATTGTTCAAGAACAAAACTAAGGGCCCAATCCTATCCAACTTTCCAGTGCTGATGTAGCCCTGAAGTAAAGGAGCAAATA
>JAJKFI010000027.1:8503596-8604065 GCA_029204185.1 Lerista edwardsae | reverse complement strand
GGGGGGGGGGTCTTCATTTAATTTTTTTTAATTTGCTGGGTTTTCTTTTGAGAAAGGAGAAGTGTCGGCAAGTATGTTTTAAAGAGTAAAGGGTGACAGTGTACTAACCTATGATTAGATAACACTGTAGTTTTCCTCTTCTCTGCACAAATTTTCTTTGAGTCAGTGGAACACATTCCCAAGTAAGCATAGTTAGGATTGTTGCCTTATGTTCTCCCTTCCCTTTCTGTTTGTTGGTATTGTAGAAAGGATGGTTGCAGTCTACTTTGTATATCATACAATCCTCTGTCTTCATATTAATTTCATAACTAAATGGTAAATGTCTTCATGTTACTGGTCTGCTTTAGGAATTGCTGTGTTTGATTAAATGCTGGCAAGTTGTGAAAAATGAGACTGGGATAAGACTTCCCACTGGAAAGATGACATTGAACAACTGGGGCAGGAAAAGAAGTAAATACATGTGGAATGGGGATATGGAAGTCAGTGCAGGAACATCTTTGAGACATACCTAAATTATTAGAGACTTGTTGATTAACTTGAATGGCAGGTAAGGGGAAGCCCTTTACTTAAGCAAAATAAAGGGAAGAAGAGTTGACAATGTTCTACTATAAGTAGGAAAGTAAGTAGTAAGCAAACAAACAAGGAATTTATATTATAGTAGGCAATATCCTTTGAAGATGTTGTTGCTGCTAATCACTTATATAGTGTGGGTGTTTGTGTGTATTAAAAATCACTTACAAAGTATAGTACTTTGCAGAGTACTTTATAACAGGTTTACAGTTGCTTACCTGGTTCCTTGTGCAGAATGGCTCCAGCATTATGACAGAGAACTCGGTTAGGGTAGTCATAGTTTTCAGCTGTGTTTGATCAGCTGCAGAGATAACTTGTTCTCTCTTCTCCCATCCCCTCCTCCCTGTATTATAATGGATATTTTGCTTGTGGTATAAATAACAAATATGGCTATTCTTTCAATTGGGGATAATTATTTTGGAACAGGATTGAACTGGGGTCTTTCTGCATGCAAAGTATATGATCTACCACTCAACTACTACTACTCCCAATATCTATGGGAAGCTGGCAAGTAGCTGCTAAATTAGGTTTAATGAGGAAATATGAGAGGTACTGTAAAGGATACTTCAGACATTACATTTTCCTGCTCATGTTTGGAAGCATTCAGAAAACAGCTGAAGATCTGGGTCTTTATAATGTTAGAAAAGCAGCAACAAAATTCTGGAGATATTCCTAAAAGCTTTGTATGATGTGAGTTTCATATTTTCATCTTACCTCTTATAGCAGTGGTTCCCAAAGCGGTGAGTCAGATTCAGAATACCTTTATTGGCATACAACAGGGAGGTACAACGTATTTACATAACATACAAGAACAATGCACACAAGACATCATTTAAAAGCACACAAGACATCATTTAAAAGTTGTCCTTGCTAACTGAACTGGTGAGTCACACCCCACTATTGGGAACTACAACTGGGCCATTCTCCCTTAAGGGAGAACGTTATGGGTGCCCCATAAGGACGAATATTAATTGTGGCACCACAGGCACCCAGGGGCTAGTAAACATATCTTGGGGGTTGTGCTGGTTGTTAAGAGGGTCTGGGAGGCCCACAGCCCCCTCTGAGAGCTTCCCCAATGCTTAACATTATTCTGTTTTCACACCAGCAGTATGTACTGGTAAACGCACCATGCTGGGAAAAAGAGGGCCACTTGCTCTCCCTCTACTCAATACAATTCAAGTGGACACCATTTTAAAAGATGCCTCTTTGCTCAGTTAGCAGGGGTTAGCAGAGCTCATTTCTTGCCACTCTCCAGGATAGCAAGAAACTCAACTTGGCTGGCAATATTCAATCAATCAATCAATCACTAGTATTTATATACCGCTTTTCAACATAAAGTTCACAAAGCGGTTTACAGGCAAATAATAACATTAAAGTTAAATGGCTCCCTGTCCCAAAAGGGCTCACAATCTAAAGGAATGGAGAACACCACCAGCAACAGCCATGAGAAAGACACTGTGCTGGGGTGAAAAGGGACAATTGCTCTCCCCCTGCTAAATATAAGAGGACACCACTTGAAAAAGTGCCTCTTGCCCAGTTAGCAGGGAGTAGATATTCAACTACTTTGGCTATAAACTAGCTTGCCGTCCAGGAAGGAATAGGAAGTTGTTAGTTTAGAGGAAGAGAGGAGTGCTCAGGAAACTGATCGGGTGTTCAGAAGGAGCACTAAACGAGATGGGACAAAGTTGGAACTGGTGTCTGAGAAAATTTTGAGAGGAGTGGGAGCATGTAGACAGGTTTTTACCCAGTTCTACTATGAGGGTTGGGGGCGGGGAGGAAGTTGCTAATAGAGATGTCACCTGACTAAAAAAAAGTATTAATTTTGTTTATTTTAACTGATAAGATTTGCATAGGAATAAAACTGCCTGAAGAAAGCACCATAATTTATTTCTTGATGATGTGCATGTTGCAGCAGACCCATCTTAGAAGATGCATTCTGTCCTGTGCTGAAAGTGGTATGATTCCTCTTTTGAGTAATTGATTACGAATATTTTATTGATACATTTATCCTGGTTAGTCAACTAGACATTGTGGAACTGGTGGAAAGATGAAGCATTTTGTAGAGAGTCGAAGGGAATTCTTGCATCTAGGTTCTGCCAGGGCTCTGTACCTCTGAGATACTGGGATGCTGCTATAGTGGCTTTTACTATTGTTCCTCTACTATGGGTTAGCATCCGTAGCAGTGCAGTAGGGCCAAAAATTGTTGAGAGGAGAAGTGAAGTGTTTCATGTATTGATTTGAATGTAAGAATTTGTGCACAACAAAATGGTTGTGTCCATTTGTAGGTGAAAAGATTGACCGCATTCAATTTTAGGAAGTTGAAAATTTTTTAAATCTGCTTTCCTTTCCACCATAATCTAAGACTTAGCAACTCTGTTGATTTTGGGAGTGTGACTAGATTGTGGAAGTATCCATTTGATCCAGTGTATTGTTCAGTATAGGTAAAGACATGGAATGTGTAAAGACATGGAATGTTTGGGGTAAAGACATGGAATGTGTATATGTATATTCTGTATATTTCAACAAGCTTTCTTAGAGGCCTATATGCTTTCGTGTTGTAAGCTTCTTCGTGAGAGAGGTTCTCCCATGAATCATTGCCTTCTCTTTTGACATTTAGTTCTTAGTTTTTGAATTATTCTCTTTTATTTTTGCACAGGAGCATTTGAGGAATCCTTGGTGATCCAAGGCCTGCAACTGTAATTTAAACCACTATAGAATATTAATTTACGAATAAATCATATTTAGCAGTGCATTGTGAAGGAGTCAATTTCAGAAAACAAACTATTGGAGACACCTGAGGTTGCAGGAGAGGTCAAATATTACTTGCTGTACATACCAGTGTGGGACAGTCAATTGCCTGCTTTACAGCCCCTGAAGTGCTGCGACTTTTCTTTTCATAAAATTATCCTAGTAGGATTGTTGAAATGTCATATAATGCATTTGGAAAATATCACACAAATGTGCAAGCAGTAGTTAGACAGGTCTGTGTTCAGCTCCTACCTTCCTAATTGTTTTCTTGGGATTATTTGGATTGTGTAGAAAGCTTTTCCAAATCTCTTTTATTACTGAAGTCATTGTTGCCAGCAGGAATAAGATTAAAGGTGCTTAAGTCTGTAGAGTTGTTTCTAATTTGTACGTGTCATTTCAGTGGAATTATAACAGAATTTTGTCTTGCCTCTTTCCCCTCCCTACTTCCCCATGGTACTGTGCTCAAGTTAGGTCTGAGAAGCAAAGCTATTGGAAGAAATTTCATTTTGTTCCCTAATTATTATGCTGGCACTTGGGAGATAATTTTTCCCTTCATGCACTGCCAATTAATATGCAAATGAGCTGATAAATATTTATATCATGATTTAAATTATGCAGGGAGCGCTTTCAGTGTACTCTGCAAATGAATTGTTCATGGACTTCAAAGTGCTGGTTGCTGTGCTAACGAGGGGAGATTTGCATAAGGCCCTAATCAGGCGCATACTGATTAAGCTTCATTATGGAAACTGCCAGCTGCAATCTTTGTTTCTATTTTATTAAAAAAGGGGAACTTTTCATGCTTCAGTCGCCTTGACAATGTCAAACACAGCTAGTAGGAGAGACTAAAACTCCACAGAGTAACTGAAGTTTTCTCTGTTCAGTTGAAGATTGCTATGGTGTAACTGAAGTTGTATTTCTCTCCTATCCCCACCCCCTCCCTTTCTTGTTTTGTTAGGAGCAGTAGTGTAGGTTTTTATTTTAGAAATAGTTCCCCCACCCCCCTTTCCTTGGACTATCTGAACCTGCAGAAGATTGCACAGCAATGCTGGACTGCAGTGACTACATTCTCGGTGGGTACCAGTTCAACTGACTCTTGCAGGCGTTTATGGAAATAGTGGAGGTTAAGATTGACTATGCACCGGGGCTTAATTGCATAGGCAGGGCTGAGGGAGGCATTTGAGAGGCTGAAGGCTAGCATTGACTCGGTGGCATGTGCCTCCTTCATTCTGCATGTTTCTGTGTTCAGGAGAATCTTCCAATTTGGAAGGAATGGAGTTATTTCTTGGTATCAGTAATATTTAATGCAGACGTACAGGATTTTAATCTGAAAAGCATTTGATTTTTGGCAGGCAGGCTTGCTTTCCTGCGTACTTCTGTGTAAACTTATACTTGAGGAAACAAACATTCGGTCCATCATGACTTCTTACTTGCTCGATAAATGCAGAATATACTGAAAGGAGTATTTCTTATATTTGTGTGGATATGTAGCTGCAGCTGTCAGACCCGTGCTGTTCAATACTTGATGGTAACCAAGGTTGCTACATAGTCATTAGTTCTGATTATACCAGTACAAGCAGCATTTCTTTTATATTGTGGAAACTCAGCTGAGAAAATACTAGTAGCTAAAACTATTAATTGTTTATTTTTTTCCAACATGCTTGTTAATGTTTCACATTTTTATATTTTACAAATTGTATTCTTTTATCTTCAGACCTTTCAGAATTAAAAAAAAAAGATTTATACATTACCCTTAAATGAAGGTGATGTCCCCAAATGTCTGCTTTAACATTAATACTTCTTGTCTATTTGGACTAAACTTTGCAATGACCAGTTTTGTTATAGTGCAGTACAGAAGAATATGTACCTTGCTCTAAGTAAATCCTTTATGCATCTGATGAACGAATAACACCTTGATCTGAAAGTGTAAGGAAAAGTTCATAGAAATCTTTGGGCATGGTATATGTATCTTGAGCTGACGTAAATCACTTTGACTTTGTAATTGAAAAGCAGTATATGAATATATTTTATAATAGCCTTTAATTTTATTCTAACAAATCCATTCTAATTCCTTTTGAATTACTGATGAATCCCCAGGTTGGCCTTGAAACTGACTTGGGGCATTAGAGATTTGTTGCTAGTAAGAATGAATCTAAAAGCTCATCAGAATATGACTTCAGTACTGCACCTGGTGCTTTCAGTCCTTGCTTCAGTTGGTGTGTGTACTTTAGGTTTTGGTAATATTTTCATGTCATCATTACAAATTGAGCTTTAAGCTGCTTGTGAAAAAAGATGGGACACCCTCTTTATAAATAATGCAAATGAAAGCGCTGTTATAAGAAGCCAAATAATATGCTGAACGATGTCCACACATTAAAACATGCACTTCGCAAATGTTAGTACTGTGTTAAAGGTGAATACATTGCATATATCTTGGAGTCCAGGATCCAGGAGTTACCCTGCTTGATTATATAAAGGTCCAACTACTACAGCATTTTGTTGCAAGCAGTGGTGAGCCAGGTACCTCTGGCTGTTCACAAGTAGAGCATGTAGGTAGTCATGGTTCTCTTCAGCACTTGATATTGAGGGGTATACTTCCTCTGTACAGGCAGGATCCATTTAGCTGAAGATTGGTAGACCTATCCTCCATGAATTTAAAACTAATCAGTTTTTAGTTTTAGTTTTCATGATAATTAAACTATCATAAGTTAGTGGCTTCCATCACATTTTGTGGGGGTAAACTCTACTATCATCTTGTTTTACAGAAGTCATTATTTGTCCTTTAAGAACCAATCCTAGATAATGTGAAGAAATGAAGTTTCAGTTTGAAGTGCAATTAGCAGTTTTTAGCCTACCAGATCTAGTTCTGCTTGTGACAATGTTCAAGGTACAGTGGGGGATTTATCTCATTCATCTTGCTTCCAAAGAATAACTTTTATGTCCACAGGAAGGTTTTGCTATAGTTTTGTTTTATTGTGTATAGGCAATATGTATCTTTTTAGTATAATTTTAGTATAGCCAATTCATTTGCCCTTTAGAATAGGCAAATTTACAAAGGCATCATGTACCAATATATTCATACTTAGCAAATTTGGAAGAAAGTAGAGTATTTTTCTTTAAAGATGTTGCATTCATTTGTTTAAAACAGAACATACATTATATGCAATTGTAGTAGGCTTTTTGAGCCTTACTGTTTGTAATACTAGTATTGTCAATAATAGTTGATGGCATGTATATACTCAGAAAAAATAAATTATATTGATCATCTCATTTCTTTTCAAGGTTGTAATCACCAAGCAAGTGATGTTGTTTTAAGCTGAGGAATTAATTAGGTTGAGAGTGAGCAATACTCTGCCACCCTCTTAGAGAACTGTGTGCTGCGGAATAACTGGTGACATGACTCCATATTATGCAGATAAATGCATGCATGTTGCAGATACTGCAGTCTTAATTGAAGGAGCACTCCCTTCAAACCACGATTACAAAGACTGAAATAGTGGACAAGTGCAAATGACTTTCATAAATCAGTGGTGAGACTACGAATGTATTTCTTTTCTAGGATATCTCTTAGAAGTATTTACACATCCAATTTTCTGACCTTTGACCTGTAACGTTTTGATAACTGGGTTCTAGATCTGTTGTAGAGAATACATTGATGTATTTGTCATGGGCAATGTGCATTTTTAAGTCAGTAAATCATAGCTTAGTTTTAACAGGTAAAAATTTAACTTCTTTCATGTTGAAGGTGCCTAGACAAAAAAGCTAGTTTCTTGCTGTAAAGGAGCAGGTTTTTCAAACTCTAACCCAGACAAATTTCCATCATGCTCCTGATTTAAGTTTCTAAAAGGAAGGATCACCTAGGAATTTGAAATACATTCTTCTGTGATTATGGCAGAAAAGTGGCACAATCTTCCAGCCAGTTTTTCCTCCTATGTAAAAAATAAAGGAACATATTTTGGCTATATTGGTTAATTAAATTTCTAAAAACCTCAATTTGTTGGTTGACATTTGCTGGTATTCACAAAGTGTGTGCATTTATTTTGCAACATGTATGTGTTTGGGTCTACCTGTTTGGCTATGGTTCTAATGTAGTCTTTAGTTAGTTTCTGAGGTTCTTTTCTCCTAGTATTACAGCTTTTGTGTGTGATTCCAAACCCACCTACCCACCCCCACACAAAATATCTGCCGCTTTCCAGGTACTTTTATTATTTCTCTAAAGAAGTCTGAGGGAAAACCTGCTGGATGATTGTACAGTATGGTGGACTTTGCCACCTTTTTGGTGGTGACCTTAGTAAAAATCCACGATGAGAAAAATGCACTTAAATGTAGAAGGAATCAACGTCCTATTCAAGTACAGACATTGTTTCTCTGCATCGCTTTACATTCACTGGGATGTGCATTTTGATGTTGAGTAATGTTGGTTTGTTCCTTTGGCAGCTGAAACATGTTTCCTCTTCTCTTTCCTCCTAAACAGTAGTGGATCATGCATGTGAACAGATTTAAAAAAAATGTGCAAAAGAGTAGAAAATAGAAAGGATTTGCAAGCATTCTTGTCTTTCCCTCTTCCCATACCCCAAATGACAAAACTGACACAGAAAAAAACTAACCTTTAGAAGCCTTGTGAAAATTCAATGCAGTCCTACAATGAAGGAAGTGCAATAAGCATTTTTCTGTGCCTTATTTCTCATAATGTTCATCAGCAGTCTGCATAGGTTGCAGTAGTGACAGAAACATACCCTCTTTGAGAAGACCAAGAATTGGAGGTCAATAATAAATCTGTTGACATTCTCCAGTACCGTCATGTTATCCTGGCAAACACTTGTTCAATTTATAGAAAGGAGTCTGCTATGATTAAAAAACAAACAAACCCCACTATGGTAGTTGAATCAGACTTCAGCAAAAATCTAGAGAATGGTCTTAAGGCTGTGTTGAAATTGTTGTCCATGCTTTGGATCACTTTTGTCACCATCAATAAACACCACTTCTGTATCTCTCTTAATCCTGTTTCAAAATTGTAGAACTCTTCACAGATATATTGTACCTTAGCTTCTGCCAGCATTGTAAACAGGGTATAGTTTACATACCCTGCACAGTGTAAACTGTGTAAACTATAAACTGATGCACGGTGACATCCTTAGAGCTATTGTACAATGACATCACATGCTGTATGTTGTAATACTGTCAACTATTCCCTAAACACTTTCATACACTCTCATATGCAGCTTAGCATAGTGATGTAATCCCATAATGGCAGCATGGAGATGACAACACAGCATGACTTCATGCTGTTCAGAAAAGGAGCTAGCAGTATCAGTAGTGAGTACAAGTGGGTTGATGGCATCTGTAGGGGAAGAGGAGAAAGCCCCATCAGGAATGTGTGGGAATTGGTTAAGAATGCCAACAAATACCTTAAATCCAAAGCAATATACAGTATTTCCAAAGGATGAACCAAGTAAAATTTCTGTTGATTGCTAGTTTTTCATTGCAAGCATAATCAATTAGTATTTATGACACCTCTTCAAAGGATGGCTTTTTTTCCAGCAGCCCTTTGAATGACAGTTTTTAGTGGTGCATGAAGATTTGTGGCCTAGATTGCTTTTGATATTTCCTTGATGTGTTCCCAGCAATTGGGTTTGTCTGAATTAAGATGTGAAATTTCATGTTTTGCATTGCATAAAAGATAGTATCAGTAGACTTTTTCTGCACTAATTGTTTTATCTCTGTTTTTAATTCAGACACAAGAATGAACACTCCGTCAGAAACCAGTAAACCTGTAAAAATGGAGAGTGGGGATGGGGACACAGGTAAGAGTAAGACAATCTCTGATTTGGCTTCTAGTAAAATTGTATGGTCTGAGGTTTTTCCCCACTTAATTGGTTCAGGGTAGGAATGTATGCATATGTACATACTAAATAAATGTGTTTGTGTTCCATAGACTAGCTACATACTGTAAATATGTCATGTGTCCATGCAGAGAGTGAGTTTTGTCAGCCCTCCACCCACAAATCAGATCTTGCTTATCCAAGCCATATTTTTATTCCTTTTCTAATTAGAAAGCCTGTTTTGTCAAGAAAGCAAAGTTGGCACCTTTCAACCTGTCTTGGCTACTTTCTGACTGTTGTTGTTACTTTCTGACTGTGTTGTCTTGGATAGAAGCATCATGTTATTAGCCATGCCTTTAAAAAAAAAAAAAACCACATGTGACATTTGCACAACCAATCATATACGTGGATCCCTTGAATTACCAATGGCATGACTATACAATTTGGTGGTGAAAGGAAAACAAGGATAAGGTTGCACAAAAATGTACTAAAGTGTTCAAAACAAAAAGGGGATTCAAATTGGGTTTAACTGAATGATCTCATATATACCTAATCTAATCATGGAGAATATAGCTAATTTTAATACATAATGTAGCCCTGGGGAAAGGGCTTGGAAGGAAGAGAGAGGTTGAGTGGAATCCTTTAGAACAGTGTTCTTCGACCTAGTGGCATATGAAGCCTCAGTTGTGGTGTCATAGCAACTTACAGGAACTAAAAAGGTTGAAGACCATTGGACTAGAGTACCACCAAATAAAGGGGGAACATCTGACATACCCCTTTAGGTCCCAGAAGATTGTACCCTGCTCAGGTCCTTAGAAATTGTGCTAAAATAGCTTTCACTAGTGCCAGGCTTCATATTAATTTTTTTCTGATATCTAATAATATTTAGTTACAGTGAACAGTGCTGGGAGTGGGCAGTGGGCAGTGATGGGAGGTGGGGATGAGGGGATAGGGTCCTAGGAAGAGGTAGGATCAACAGTGGGTGCCCCAGTCTCATATTTTTATATATAAAATGTTGAAGAGCGCTGCTTTAGAAGAAGGGGCAAGGCAAAGAGGGGGAAAATGTGAGGGGGGTAGAGAAATTAGATAGTGTGTTTCAGAGGAACCCAGGAGAAGGAAGAGAAGGTGTGAGGGGCAAGGAAAGAAGAAGAGGGAAGGAAAAAATGGGAAGACATAATGGGAGAGAGAAGTTTTGGAGCTTCAGGCTGAGTCTGGAAATGGCTGTAACCTGAACTGAAAGCTATAGGCAAGGAAAGACCTGTGAAGATCAGGCTGTGAATGCATCCACATGTGATGGGAGGCTTACAACCAACGCTGTAAGCCTCCAAAGGTAATAACTACAGGCAAGAGGGATTCTCCTGGTTTTTGAAGTGCCTCATGGGTCAGCCAAGAGAATAGGGAGAAAGACACCACAGGCTGATCTCGGACCTCCAACAAAAATGTATGAAAATAGTGATGGGGATTTGTCAAGGCTACATGGACCAAGGTTGCCTATCCTATTTCTGTGAGGCTTGAATGGGGTTACAATGGCAAAGGACTGACCAAGTGATTCTCCCTGGGCAAAAAGAGGTCTCAAAGGCAGAAAGAGGACTATGAAGCAAGCTCTAACTTACAATAAGGCAGTTGCTGGCAAGCTGTGGGACAGGGGATCTGACCTGTGGAAGGAAGGGTTGCCTGGAGGGAGAGCAAGCGAGTGGTGATTAGCTGATCAGCCTGGGAGATGTGAGGCGGGAAGTATGGAAAGGAAAGTGGTGTTACAGGGTGTTAGTGTGTGGGATGTCAACTGAAATGGTGATTCTCAAATGAAGACTGGAATAAGAGTGGCTTGGCAATGGCACCAGTGCATTAATAGACTGGCAGGATAATGAGCAACAGCTGTAGAAACACTGAACATGAGGCTGTGGTGCTCAGAATTTTTATAATTTTTACCCCATCAAATCCTATAGCAGTGATGGCGAATCTTTTGAGCTTGGTGTGTCGAAACTTAGGAAAATGCGTGACTATGCTGGTGTGTCAACACCCCTGTCCAAACAAACGACAAATAATTCTTTATATTCATTTATTTAAAGAAAACATACAGTTTGATCATGTGTGGTGCTATGTATTATATAAAGAAACATTAAATCATTACAAAAATGAAAAATGAGTAAAATAAGCTCAGTTTTTGTCAGGCACTGGTGAATTCTGGTGTGTCACCCAAAACATTGTGGTGTGTCACCTTTGACACACGTGTCATAGGTTCACCATCACTGTCCTTCAGTATTCTTAGACTGGGTGACTGAATCAAGAAACCCTTATTTGATTGTTGTATGCTTCTCCATCCTTCACCACACCAAGGGCATGTGCTCCCCTTGGTGTCTGGGTTCTTCCTAGCCCCTGAGAAAGAGGGCTAGAAATAAAAGGGGGTGTTGCTGGCCCAACAACCAGGATCCCCCAAACCATGCCTCAGAGTGCAGCATGGGGGAGGTGTTCCTTCACCCCTCTTATTCCTCTTCCACCCCGGAGCAGGGATGCCCTCATCCTGTGAGAAGCGATAACCCTGTGTCTTGATGGCCCAGGGGACAGTGGGAGGATCAGACATATAGTCATGCATTGGCTGTACCGTTCCGGCGGCTGCTTCCAGGATTGTGATGGGACAGGTGGAGTCCTCAAGACTTAGGTACATACCCAGAAGAATGGTTCTGTCTATTTTCCCACCTGGTTTGAGGATATGGTGACTAGTTGGCTATCCATGGCTTGTTCTTAAATCATTGGGTTGGTGAGGATTGTTACAAAAGTTGTTTTTCCCAAACTCGGGTCCAGGAAGGTGGTTATGGTCACAAGACACCAAATAGCTGTTCTATCAGGATCTAGAGCTGGAAGGCTTCATCCTGAATTTTGGAGGTGTTGGAAATTTCAACTACATTTAAGGAATTAAAGAGTAACCCTTCAAATTTGGAGTGTTGAACTCCAAGGGGTAGGGGTGATGATTACATGGTTCAGATGAAAAGTGTGGCCTCTTGCCATCAAAAAATAGGTTTGGTCTGGCCCTTTGCTGTCCAGGCAGGCATCTGGCATCAAGTACACGTATAAATGTGTGTCTCCAGCACGTTTTGAATTAAAGCAATGGTTCTCAAACAGTGATGTCATTCAGGGGGAACGGACCAGAACAGGCGTTCCAGTTCCTAACGGGCTCCATGGCTGGTTCCGGGTTCCCGACAAGTGCCAATCAAAAGTGAGTTCCTGTTCCTAAATCATTTGAATGACACCACTGTTCTCAAACCTTTTAGAAGCACTAGAGCATGTTTGAGAAAGCATGGAAGTTGTTTAAAATAGTAGTAGAAGCCCAGGGGAAGTGTATCCCACAAAGAAAGAAGGGCTCAGCCTAAATGCAAGAAGGTGCCAGCATGGGTAACTGGCAAAGTTAGAGAGGCTGTAAAGGGCAAGGAAGCTTCCTTCCGTAAGTGGAAGCCTTGCCCAAATGAATAAAATAAAAAGGACCATAAACTCTGGCAAAAGACATGTAAGAAGGTGATATGGGAGGCCAAGAAAGACTTTGAGGAATGCATGGCTAGCAACATAAAGAGGAATAATAAAACCTTTTTTAAAAATATATTAGGAGTAGTAAACCTGCCAGAGAGGCAGTTGGCCCACTGGATGGTGAGGGAGGGAAAGGGGAGATAAAAGGGGACTTAGAGATTGCAAAGAATTAAATGAATTCTTTGCATCTGTCTGCACAACAGAAGACGTTGGGCAGTTACCACTGCCTGAACAGTCCCTTTTGACTAGGGAACTAAGACAGATAGAAGTTAAAAGAGAGGATGTGTTAGATTTAATTGATAAATTAAAGATAAATAAGTTACTGGGCCCAGATGGCATTCACCCAAGAGTTATTAAGGAGCTAAAGAATGAAGTTGCTGATCTCTTGCCTATATTAAGCAACTTGTCCCTTAAAACTGCCACGGTACCAGAGGATTGGAGGATAGCAAATATCACACCAATCTTTAAAAAAGGTAGGAGGGGGGACCCAGGAAACTATAGGCCGGTCAGCCTCACATCCATTCCAAGTAAGGTGGTGGAAAGTCTCATCAAAGACAAAATCCTAAAACATATAGAAGACCAAACCTTGCTAGGGGAGAATCAGCATGGCTTCTGTAAGGGTAAGTCGTGCCTCACAAACCTTTTGGAATTCTTCGAAAAGGTTAACAGGCATGTGGATGTTGGTGAACCAGTAGATATTATATAACTGGATTTTCAGAAAGCATTTGACACAGTCCCTCACCAAAGGCTGCTGAAAAAACTTCACAGTCAGGGAATAAGAGGTCAGGTCTTATTGAGACCTGGATTGAGGTCCAGGTCTGGATTGAGAATTGGTTGAGGATCAGGAAGCAGAGAGTGGGGATTAATGGGCAGTTTTCACAGTGGAGAGAGGTGAAGAGCGGTGCGCCCCAGGGATCTGTCCTGGGATCAGTGCTTTTTAACTTATTCATAAATGACCTGGAGACAGGCAAAAGCAGTGAGGTGGCCAAATTTGCAGATGACACTTTTCCGGGTGGTGAAAACTAGAAAGGATTGTGAAGAGCTCCAGAAGGATCTCTCACAACTGGGAGAATGGGCAATAAAATGGCAGATGCGTTTCAATGTAAATAAATGGCAAAGTAATGCATATTGGAGCAAAAAATCAAAAATTCACATATAGGTTAATGGGTTCTGAGCTATCAGTGACAGAAGGCGCCTGAGATTGAGACATACAAAATTATGCACGGAGTGGATAAGAGTTTCCCTCTCACACAATACCAGAACCAGGAACAACCTCTAAAACTGAGTGTTAGGAGAGTTAGAACAAACAAAAGAAAGTACACGCTGGGTAAAGAAATAATTAGAATGTGGAACTCCTTGCCACGAGATGTGGTGATGGCATTGGGCCTGGATGCCTTTAAAAGGGGGTTGGATAAATTTATGGAGGAAAACTCCATTACAGGTTACAAGCTACGATGGGTCCTGTCCAGTCTAAGTTTAGCTGGTCGCTCATCATGAGGGCCGGGTAGGAATTTTTTTCTGTCATCCAAATTGGCCAAGTATGGATGGCAGTTTTTTTGCCTACCCCAGACTGGCGAGGGAGGGATGGGTGTTCAGTAGGTTACATGATTTACATTGCGCTTAATAAAGTTAAACCCCAACCTCAGTCTGGTGTCTTCCTTGGGGGTGGTGCAAGTAAAGGGTAATAGTCTACTTTAAAATGCCAGATGCAGGGGACACAGCAGGACACAAGTATCTGGTTGTCTTGCGTGCTCCCAGGGGCATCTGGTGGGCCACTGTGAGATACAGGAAGCTGGACTAGATGGGCCTTTGGCCTGATCCAGCAAGGCTTTTTCTTAATGTTCTTATGGTGTTAAACTTGTTTCCTATAGTGGGCCAAATAATGGCCACTTCATGGTGCCTGCCAGAAGTAAGTTATGTTGTTAAGGAAATGATAGCCAGAAATAAGCACCTCACAGAGAAAATCATTAGCTGCAAATGATAGGAAAACCTGCAAATCTTTATATTTTCAAGAAATAGGAGAGCTCAATTATCATGGAGAAACCATGAAGTCATGTTTTAAGCCCACCCCCCCTCAAGCCGGTGTCCTTAGAAACAAACAAAAAGGGTGGTGGGTAGGGGAGAGAGGGTCATGATTGTGCCGCCTTTCCGGGCTCCCAGGTATGCCAATGCTGAAAAAATAATCATAACTGCAAGAATTGTTGAGCAGTGAAATGACACTTAGATGTTGGAGAATTTATTCCCTTTTCTTTCTCTTTGACCCTACCCTCTTTATAAAGAAAGTGTTTGAATGTCTCAAGAATGATTGTAACGAGAAATTGTAGGTAGCTTTGAAGGCCATATTCTGCTGTGTTTGAACTGTGTGTCCAAGGCTGCAGTCCTATACACACTAACCTGCAAGTACATCTCATTGAATTCAATGTGGTTTACTTCTGAGTAGACATGTATAGGCTTGTACTGTAAAGCTACCAGATTTTAACTCTTTTTTCTGCTTCTGTCATGTCATATATGAAATCGTTTAGATAACCAGCATGATATGACTTTCCTACTGGTCAGTTTTTATACAGATAATTTGATATGTGTGCAAATGCCAATAAAAGACCCACAGATTGCATTTGTATCTCCTTAGAATTGGTTGAGAGTGTGTCCTTTTCCTAAACAATAACAAAGGACCATTACTGTCTATGTCCCTGTGTGTCAATTGGGGGGGGGGGAATGACTAGGAGTTAAAGTATGGCTATGATGACAAAGAGTGTAATGTTAAATGGGCAAGGTGTAACCCTGCCTGCCTACACATTGCCAGTTCTAAAAATTTTATTGTATAAATGCCCGATCCTAAGTACACTAGTGCCATGTGTTGCAAAAGTGTAATAAGGGACTCTGTTGCCAGTGGTATGAGTGCAGCACTGGCGCTAAGGCCAGCACCAGTCTGCACTGGGCCTCAGTACCAAGAAAATGACAGCATGGAGCTGCTGGCAGTGAGGGGAAGGCAAAACTGTGAGGGGGAAGGTGGGCCAGAGGGGGGACCAGGACCGGGAGGGGGGGCGGAAATGGCAGCAAACTTTGTCACCCTCCAATGCCCCCTCCTGAGCTGTAGAGCCCTACACAGACCTCCTTGGGTCTGCACTCCACCCCATAGCAGAGACCCATAGTAAATGAGACCCATTGGGACCTCTGGGGCTTTACATGGGGTAAGGGAACAAAGGTACAACCGTTCCCTCACCTTGACCCCATTGGATTCAGTGGAGGCCATTTTGGTGCCACTGCTCTTCTAGGCATAGTCAGGGTGTAGGATTGGACTGCCCATCTTCATAATGTGATGAAGGCTGCAATCCAATGTAAGCATTTGATTATCTGGGAGTAAACCCCATTTAACTCAGTGGGGCTTACTTCAGAGTAAACTTGCCGAGGCGTGCACTGTTAGAAACATTTTAGATTGTGTGCTGAAGTGAACTACTGTATGTGTAGGGTATCTGTTTTTATAAGACAGGGAGAAGTACTTTCGGGATTTATATAAAGACGCTGATGTGGCCCAGTTGGGACAGAATAGTACACTTGAGGACGTTCCACCATGGTCACCTGTGTCAACCTCCGAAATTCATGATTTAATAGCCCAGATGAAAATGGGAAAAGCTCCTGGAGAAGATTTGATCCCTCCAGAGGCGGTTAAAAACAATTTGGAATTTTGGGCTCCGGTTTTAGCATCGTTATTTACATATATTGATACTACTGGCCGAATTCCAAATAATTGGGGTTTTGCTATTATTGTCCCCTTATTTAAGAAGGGGAAGAGAGACGATCCTGCAAATTATAGGCCGATAAGCCTCCTTAGTGTAATCAGTAAATTATATACTAGACATCTATGGGAAATTTAAAGATTGGTTGGAGCAGGACAAAATTCTTGCAGAAGAGCAGGCAGGTTTTAGAGAAGGGCGATCTACTATCGATCAATGCCTGATATTACAACATCTAGTTGAAAAATACACCTTTGATAAAGCAAATTCACTCCATATAGCTTTTATAGATCTGAAGTCTGCTTTTGACTCTATATCAAGGGTCAAATTATGGAGGAAACTAGAGGCTTCCAATATTGATAGGCGTCTGCTTTATCTCATACAGGCTCTCTATAGAAATACCTCACTCAAGGTAAGATGTAGCTCTCGTGGCCATCTTACTAATGCTATTCAAACTCAAAAAGGAGTCAAACAAGGCTGCCTTCTGGCCCCACTTTTGTTTAATTTTTATATTAATTCTATGGTAGACCAATTAAGAAATACTGATTTTCATCCCCCTAAAATCGCAGGAAGGCATATAGCAGTATTACTGTATGCTGATGACGCAGCCATTATTTCTAGGACCCCAATTGGGCTTAAAAGAGCATTGCGAAGACTGTCTTTATACTGTGAGCAAGAAGATCTGATAATAAATTTTCAAAAAACTAAAATTATGTCGTTCGCTAAAAGGCCAGTAATGCGTACATGGATGATAAACCAGCATAGAATTGATCAGATTCATCAATTTAAATATTTAGGGGTTGTTTTTCAATCTACAGGCTCTAGGAAAGCACATGGTGATTATGTAGCTTTAAATGCCCAGAGAAGTTCTGCTGCAATACTACAATTTATGAGAACAAAGGGAGGACATTATATTCCTTCAGCCATTAAATTGTTCCACGCAAAAGCAGTTGCCCAATTATTATATGGCTCCCAACTGGGCCCCTTCCCTAGTAATGTAACCCTTGAACGAGTACAAACTAAATTTTTGAGGGCCTTATTAGGAGTTCCCAGAGATGTAGCCAACGTAAAATTAAGATTGGAAACTGGGCAAATTAAAATCGAAGCCAGGATATGGATTGCAACTCTTATATACTGGCTTAGGCTGTTTTACCTCCCCAATGGTCTTGTACCACTGATTTTGCAAGACACTTTTAAATCAAGCTGGGTTCAATCAATTGAGCAAAAAGTAGCCTCTCTGGGTTTCTTTGGGCCGTCTCTGTTAACCATGGGGCTGGAACAGGCAAAGAAAATCATTAGGCAGCGTATTGAGGACATAGAGAGACAAAATGATCTTAGCAGGGCCCCTGAATTCTATCTTGGGAATGATAGAATATATAAGGTTACAGCAGCACCTTATTTTGTCCAGTTGGAGCAGCCCAGGTATAGAAGGTCGTTTACTCTGGCCCGGCTCAATGCATTACCCTCAGCAGTCCAGGAAGGACGGTATAAAAAGATCCCCTGGACAGAGCATCTTTGCCCATGTGGAATGGAGCAAATAGAAACAACTGAACACGTTCTGCTGAGGTGTACATATTACAGGGGAGTACGTGAAAAACTTGTTTCCCCCTGGATTAGCCAATTTCCCGGTTGCTCAGAGCAACAATACATGTACATGCTGTTATCTGACTCCAATCCCATGATTACACATAGTGTTGCTAAAATTTTTACGGCCGCTATGGGCATTAGGAAAAGGTCCCTAAAAGAGGATGAGCCCTAGTAGTTAGAGCATGGTTTGCTAGACTTTGGAAGTGGATATGACTTAGGGGAGAGGTTTTGATGTTATTGCTGCTTTTTCTAGAATTGATTTCTGTTTTGCATTTGTGTATAATACTTTTGTATATTTCTGTATATTTATATACTCCAATGACTATTTTATCTGATGTTTTATTTTTATATATATATATATAATGATGTTTTATTTATATATGTATTTTTTTTCTTTTTTACTTCTTTTACTTTTGGCTGGTCTTTGGACTGTAATAAAGTTTACTGTATGTGTAGGGTATCTGTTTTTATAAGAAGCATGGAGGTAACAACTGAAGGATGGGAACTGCTCAGGGAACTGCTCAGTTAAGACAAGTTGTACTACATGCTATGCATAGCAAGAGGAGATTACTTGAGGCTGCTGTTTTAATTGACAGCCCCATGTTGCTTATATCTTGTATCTCATCTTTCTTTCAATGAATCTTCAACCCATGGACCAAGTAATTGGTTAAAATGAATTACTTGACCATAAAAAAGAAAAACGTTCTAAGCTTAAAAAACACAGTTACATGATTTTGGCTGATTTTCATGGTTTGCAGCTGCCATCTTGAAAATAACCCACTTCAGGTTGTCAGGTTTTGGTAAGCTTTTTTCCTGTCACTCAGTACACCTAGTACTGACAAGAACAGTTGACAGACCTGTTGTGGGAATTTTTCTAAGCTTAAAAAGTACATAGTTACATGATTTTGGCCGATTTTCATGGTTTGCAGCTGCCATCTTGAAAATAACCCACTTCCGGTTGTCCAGTTTTGGTAAAGTTTTTTCCTGTCAATCAGTACACCTAGTACTGACAAGAACAGTTGACAGACCTTTTGTTAGAATTAGTCCCGGGTCTAATGACATATTGACTGGACTATTGATCCATTGGAAAGGGCAGGCCGAGAGGAATGCAATGCCATGAGAATGGTTCCAATCCGATGAACATAGGCCCCAAAAACACTCAATAAGGAAGTCTTTCCCTCTAAGCTGAGAAATGTATTGAAGCTTATGGAAAACTGAGCTACACGGTTGCATTTATTTATGCTGTAATGGTTTAATGCAGAGCTTTAATGCAGAAGTTGCTATCTTCTCAATATTTTAATTTGGTTATTTTTTAATTTGTTTGTGTTCGGCAGTATTTGATTCATTGTGGTTATCCATACAAGTGTAGCATGCAAATCTTAAATTTAAGTTTAATTCAAGTAGTTGATTATGGCTGCAATCATATGCACACTTAACCAGGAGTAAGTACCATTGAACACAATAGAACTTACTTCTGAGTAGACTTGCCTAGGATTGCATTGCAAGTAGTTGTGTTCTTCAGGGTATGTGTGTCTGTTTTATTTCTGTGGTTATGTCTGCTGACAGCCACAGCCATAAAACACATGTACTGTATACCACTTATATGACAGTGATTACACTTGATAAAAATGCTTTAAAATTGATTGAAATATTAGTTTAAAAGCACATAACACCAATTTCAGTTCTTTTTTTAGGATAACACTGCCATCTACAAAAAAAATAAAACCGCTTTAGACTGTCTCTACTGATAAAGAATCAGACTCTGGATTTCCAGAAGACAATTAGAGCCACTTTAAACACCTCTTAGGTTATAGCAACAAGAAAGGCACTTTCTGGGCTACAGGCTTGTTTTACTATTCTGTGTTAAAAGAAAATGCACCATATAATTTTACTTTCTTACTTCAATAAATAGGTTCTTAGATAACAGTTACTAGTTTAATTGTTGTACAACTTTTAGGTAACAATTACGTAGGTCATTTATCAGGATCTGGCGCCAGGTGAAATCAGACAAAATTACCTAATTTGAAGAATTGCATATATCCCTACATGTTAACCTCAACCTGCCCATGGGTCATAGCAAATTCAATTCCTTTTGGCTTAAAGCTTGCCCTCGCCTTATCCATGAGATCGACTTATACATGAGTATATTCAGTACTTCCAGGTTCAAGACTACAATGGGATCCTAAACACAGTAAGGGGTGCTCAGGGCAGACAGGCTTTTCAAGTGCCAAAAACCATGTGCAAAAGGTCTGCCTGCCAAGCTGAGCCTCTGCTCTGCAGTCTTTGGTGTTGTGTTGCAGTCTTGCTGCCAGGTGGTGAGCATCCCATGCTCAATCCCTCTTTCCCCCAGCACTTGCTTCACCACCCTTCACAGTATGGGAACCACTGGCATACTAAGGACATATTCTTTATTAGTCAGTTAATAAACCTCTCATTTGATACCAAGGAGCATGTCCGTCAGTGTATACTATACAAAGATTCCTCCTAGCATACCAAGTACCTTATAATAATACTTCTTATAAAAGGTCAGCTTTTGATTGGCATACTTAAGTGTCATTGAGAATTACTGTTAGTATATCTAAAAGTATAATAGCTGTAAATATATTCTCTTTGCAGGTTAAAAGTTGGGTAATGACGCATATGCCTTGGTTATTCCTAGAAATAACATGATTTCATATTAAATGGTATGTTGGGGACATCTGGAAAATGTTTGTAGAATGCCCCATGTATAGTTCCTTTTATACTTTTTCTGAAGTGTCTCCTCCAGTGCATGGCAGCTAGATTGGACAATCGGTCAGTACAGCTCTGAACACTTTATCCTCTGTTCCGTATTGTTTTGGAATCAACACCACTACTGAAGTTACTCATAGGGTGGCAAGGTTGTGGCTGTTGTGCCTATTTCCCTTGCTTTCATCATTTTAAGGGCCAGCAGAGTCAGCCACATTACTTTCTAGCTGGGTTCAGGATAATTGGGCTAGTAAGAGTTGTTCAAAAGGGAAGGGATGAAGATTTGTATGTGGTTGCTGAGCAGCCACCCAAGCAAAGCCATAATGCTTCCTCTTAACAGCAATAGAAGCATTATGGGATGGTTGCCCAGCAACCATATATGCAATTCCTCCTTTGCAGCTTAACCTTTACTAACCTGTTTGGCATAAACCTAGCTGAAAGGTTACGTAGCCGTCTTCACTATGCTTTCAAGTGGCTGTGGAAACAAAAGTGTCCAGGATTTGATGTGGACATGGCGTCAACTACTGAATAGCTCTATGTTGGGGAAGAAGCCATCAGTGGTCACGGCAGCCTGGTGAGGGGGAAAGATCTAATGCTCAGGGGAGTGGCTGCATTGCAACAAGGATGCAACCACCATCTCTGTGGGCTTTGCTACTCTTGCAGGATAGAAAAACAACTGCTGCTGTGTTGAGTGCCTTGGTTTATTTTAACTGTAGCAGGGGAGAGGTTGAGAAGAAGAGGTGCCCTAGCCAACAGCTTAGCTTAGCTCCCAGAGAGGAGTCGTCGAAAGTGGAGGAGGAGGAAGATGACATGAAAGTCCTATTCCCCTCCTTACTGTGATGTGTGAGGAAATGAAACTAGACAGAGGGCACCATGGATTGACCCATGGATTCTGTCCATGGGTCACTACTTGTCAGTCCCTACTCTAAATATCAAAGCAAAGAGGATATGAAAAAGGTAAGGTTCTTTTAAGAGTATTTACTTTTGGCAACAGATTTTGACCAGTATCCTAGAATAATTAGTAGAGGTGTTTGCTTTTGTTCATAACAACCCCCAACCCCATAAGCTCCGTATTTTGGTGTTTGACAGCCCAACCCTATGCTCTGGCACCACTGCAAAGTACAGTGCTGAAATGGCTGTTCCTATATCCTGCAGGGTTAGAGCAGCTGAAAGAATCTCCTTGGGACACTTGAGATGGCTGGACACTGCCATCATAGTTAGATCTGAGATGGTAGTGCCTGGAGGAACAGGTAGGAGGGGCGACCAGAAGCATTTTGCTGCCCCCCTCCCCGAGTAAGCGGCAGGCGTCACAACATACACGTTGGGAACCCCTGGCTTGTATGATACTTGAAAATCCTTGCCCCCTAGTTATTGATCAACTTCTTGAAATGTCATTGCTAAGTGGAATAAAGGTCTAACAAAACCTCATTTCACTCCATATTATCAGCTCGATATACATTATCCATAGAATTTATTCTTAAGTCATGCTCTTCTGAAAGTTCTGTTACAGCATCAAAGAGTATCCAAATGCTGTACAAATGTGAGGTGCATTTCAGTCTCTACTCTTGGTTACTTTTAAAATAACATTTCCACAGTCAGCCTTTCTGAATTATGAAAGTTACAAAACAAATCATTCACTCACTAATTTTTTAATTGGAAAGTAGCACGTTCATGTTTGCTAGCATGTATATTTCTAACATCAATAACATCTATCTTAAGACACTTAAAAGGAGGAGGAGAGATGTTTGACTGGATCATAACTCTTTTCCTTGGTGTCACAAACCTAGGAGGAGGTTCATTAGGGATTGATGCTTTATCACTTCCTCTTATCCTTATGCTTTATCCTTTACTACCTTTTCTTTAGTCTGTATACGTGTATCTCTGTTCATGGTCTAGCTCTATTTAAAAGCCTCACAAGGCACCTCATATCATCTAACAGAATGCTAGCTTGTCATACTTTTTATAGACTGATCAGTTGTTCTTAGAGGGAAATTCCTAATGATGGCAAACATACATCAGGAATGAGTTGGTATTAGCTGTTTTCTCTACTAGTGCCCTGTGGTCAAGCCATGCAGCTTTCAGAAAGCAGGCGTCCTTGTCAAAACTATTCTCAAGCTGAGTAGTACAGTGAACATAACTTTTTCTTCTGAGTGGTGTTCTGCAGAATTTCCCAAATTATAAAAATGTAATCCAAGAATTGTCAAAAACAAATACAGGACTGGTAAAGTTATTCTGTTTCCGACTGTGGTGAAATGAAAATAAACCAGGACGCATACTTTTTTTCCTTCTAACACCAGCTATTATGGGTAGTTGCTTTGTCCCCAAACTGTGATCAAAGTTTGGAGATGAAGTACTGCTCTATAGTACCTGGTGTTAAAGAAGAAAAATATGTATCCTGGTTATTTTCATCTGATGAAAATAAGATGAATATGCCTTAAGGCAGGTGGTCATGTCTACAGTTTATTAATCCCGAATTATTTCTGCTGCAGCAGTTGGCAACAAAGTTGTTATTAAATCCAGGGAGTGTTCTCAGAGTTGACTTTTGTAAATAATCTTAATTTTGTTCATCTTCAGGCACACAGACAAATGGCCTCGACTTTCAGAAACAGACTGTGCCTGCCACAGGGGCAATCTCCACAGCCCAGGCCTTCCTTGGACACCTTCATCAGGTAAGACTTTTTTTTCCTCAATTCTAAAATTTGGCTGTCTCATTCTAGGAAGGCAGGTTCATGAACAAGAGGAGTGTAAGGTAGTCATCTTGTTCTAATAGCATAGTGGTTCCCAATCTTTACACAAAGGTAAGGGAACCACTAATTAGTTACAGGGCCAGCACAGGCACTTTCATGATTGTGCAGCCATCAAGAACAAAGGGAGGCTCCCACTTACCAGGGGTCACATATGCCCTCTGGGGGTTGCACTGTAAACCAGAAGTGGGTCACAATCATATCAGGGAGCCATTCCAAGGTGCGGGGAGTCCTGCACGCTTCAGAGGACTGGCACAACCTCCGTCAAGGGTGAACCTCACTTTTTTCTCAGCAGTGGTGTGATTGCAGACGTGCTGTTGCCACTCCCATTAAGGACTGATGCAGTGGTTGCCCGAGGGGGGGGGTGTTGTGACCCCCAGATTGAGAACCACTGTAATAGTGTATATTAAATTAATAGATTTTACAATCCCATGTAAGCCAGCATAGGGGTAGAAAGCTACCCCTACCAAAGCTAAGGGAAGAGCAGCAGAGTCTTCTGTCCCTAAACATACAAAGGGTGTATTAGAATCCTGTGAACAGACCCATTTGTACAGCATTCTATATTTTCCTGTGGTCAGAGATGTAGTTATACATGTAAATGTGTGCTGTACACATAAATGTTGGTTTATGTGTACAGAAACTCTGCTCTTACTAACAGGTGACACCATACAGTAAGTTACTACAGGATCACAAAGCCATGAGATTGCATTGCTGAAATATTTTACTGTGGCAAAATAAGCAATAGACCAATAACTGACTATATTTCTTACTCTAAAGTCTGCTGGAAAAACTGTGTTTGGCATAATGCTTCATTCTTAAACAATTATCTTCAAATAGGTTTTTTTTGTTATAATATTCAGGCTTGTTATTCCTTTCAGGCTCTTGCTGTCAAGCAAAAGCTTTGAATGGGAATATGTTGTGTAGGGAAGTGAGCCATCTCATAGTGAAAGGAGTTGAACTGATGTACTCTCTTGGATGTTCTTTGTGGTCCCATTTGAAATAGGATAACAGATGCTCCAGCTTCTTTCTTAACACTGTGTTTAAACAACCTGTTGATATATGCTCAACTCAGAAATATAACTTAAGTGGGAAGACTAATATTCACTTAAGAGTCCAGTTCTGCATAGAAGTAGGGTTACCAGATACAGATGGGACAGAGTGTCTGTGCCTTTAACCATTGTATAGAAAAGGGAATTAGGCAGGTGTAGCTCATCATGGAAGGGTTTCAAAAGCTGTACCTGCCAAAATTCTCTCTTCTATCCAACGCTTGAAGGTATAGGCAATCTGTCCCAGTTTGTATTTGGTAACCCTAACTTGTTTAATGTTGTAATTTACATCATAATTTTTCAGTGGTTTGATATTCCTTTAGACCTCTAGAAAGGATTTTATTGCTGTTAGGGTTAGGCTTCTTATAATGGATTGATTCCCTGTAGATAGCCATAAATGGATTTTGGCTTTATTGTAATTTTTTTTTAGTGATATTTAGCTAATTCTGTTCTTTACTTGTGGCCTTCTAGGCCATTAAGTGTAGCCTTTTGAGTGAATCCAAATTCTGCAAAACAAATCCTTTTATTTTTATTAACATGGTTTTGTCCATCTTTTATTGTTTTTATTTAATCTTAAAATGACCGTATTTAAAATACCAAAGATTTTTTAATACCCTGGCCTGTTGGGGACATGGGTACAAGGGCTGAAAGTGCCACCACAGAGCCTGCTACTGGCCTGGAGATAGCCACCAGGGGAGTGGGCTGTAGTGGGCAATGGTGCATCCCACTTCACCCTCCAGCTGCACGCGGCCACGGGCTCTCAGCTGCTGCAGCTCCACACTGTCAATCACTTGGCTAGGAAGGTACATCCCCACTATAACATTTTGTTGTGGAGTCCAACCAGGAGAGTGGCGCTGCTCCACCAGTGGATATTGGTCCGCATCAACCAGCAGCCTCACTTCCCAATGGGCCATCCACCATCCCTTGAGGTGGGTGAGCTGGTGCCGCTGGGCTCAGAGGTGGTGTTCCTGCCCATGCTGGATGCGGATGAAGGTGCCAACGAACTCTCCGCTTACTGCTTATGGTCCAGCTAGTCGGAGCTTGGGTGGCACTTCTGTATAGTGCCACGCAGCGGGCAGGTCAGGACAGTATTATCCATTCGACTGAGTAGGCTGAAACCTAGGGGCCCCACAGGGGCTAGGGCCCATCAAGGAGGCATGACTGGGCATCAGCCTAAAAAGCATGGCTCTCCAGATCTGGCACCTGGGGCAAGAAACTAAAAGGAAAGCCTGACCTTGCAAAGGTGAGGTTTGCAGAGCTCTCCAAGAACCTCGTGGGGCAAACCTTCAGGGATTAAGCTGGGCTGCACGTGGAGGCTGCATTTGACTCTGACAAAAAAATTTTTTTATTTCCTTTATATCTTAAGTATTAGAATCCTCTACATCTATTTATCTAAACCCAACACCCTCTTATTTTTATATTTTGAACATTTCTAGTTTAACTTTTAACACATCTTTACTAATTTACTTAATATCATATATCACCTATACCTCCTTTAACAACAATTTTCTTTAAAATTACATTTAATATTGATTCCCATCAGCCTTGTCCAAAAGTTTCTCATTGTTCGATTTGGATATCATTCCCCAAATTTTTCACCTATTAACCCATACGTTTCTCACAAGTTCTACCTGTACATTGTGTACCCCCAGCTTTTTATCCCTCCATCTTGTTAACTTTATATCTTCTGTTCCAGCCTGCTTCCTGTTCTTCCCAGTCCACCCTTGAATATTCTGCTAAACTCTCTGACATTTTAACTCTTTAAGTCCTCTGTTAAGCTTTCTGACACTATTCTTAATCTCCCTGCCATTTCTTTTTTCATTAAATCTAGCAGGGCTAGTTTAACTTGATTCTTCTCCCCCTCTATCTTGTAAATGTCCATCTGGGGATCTTGTATTTCTATCTTGGTCTCTGTTCCTTGTGTTTCAACTTCTGTTTCTTCCAAAGTTGGTTCCAAATAGGCTGTTTTTTTTAATGCTGCTTTTGTATCTTCAAAGTCCTGTTTCAATTGCGCAGGCTTTACTTCCAACTTGTTCTCGATCTTTCTTTTGAATTTTCCCAGTATCACTTGAAAAAAATTCTGTGAGTTCTGTTGATGGTGTTTTCATCTCAAAATCATCTCTTCGTCTCCATGCTGCCATTTCATTAATTTTTCTTAAGATATACATATCTTATATTATGTAATATTCTTTAATTCCACTAGATGTCAATGTTCTTTTTTTCTTTTTTCTTTTTTCTTTTTTCTTTTTTGCAAGTCAAATATTTTATTTTATTTACATATTACATATTTACAATTATTTTATCATATCCACATTTTCATACAACCTTTTTGTTTTCATACACATAATAATTTATTACTGACAATGCACCTTTTCTTATTTTCTCCCATATGTTCCCACCCTCCATGGAATCTAGACCATTAACTTATATTTTTAACCATACGCACATCTTTTGGATTTTAACATAAATATCTTTATTGGCCCCTTCTTCTTTTACCCATTTTATATATCTATTCCATTTCTTTCTTATCTCTATTTGTTTTTCCTCCCATGTTTCTTCCTGTCCCAAGATTGAGAGTATATCTGACTGAATCCATTGATATAGATAGGAATTCCATATTTCCATATTCCATTTTGTTGTATCTTTCCATTCCTTCGCTATCACTGCATGTGCAGCCGTTATTATTGCTTTTAGCAATTCTTTATCTTCTACTTTGTTATTATCCAATATTCCCGCAAAGATTACTTTTCTTGAATTTTCTAGTTTGATTTTGCATAATACCTCCACTTTTTTTAATATTTGCTGCCAGAAGTTTTTTACCTTTGGGCACTCCCACCACATATGAATATAATATCCTTTTTCCTTTCCACAATGCCAACAGTTTGGACTATTGCCTTTAAACATATATGATAATTGCAAAGGGGTTCTATACCATTTTAATAGAAGTTTCATCTCAAGTTCTCTAAATTTTTCTATTTTTATTTTCCTAATTCCTATTATCAATCTATCAATTTCTTGCTTTGACAATTTCAATTCCTTTTCCCACTGGTTCTGTATGATCAGTGCCACATTATCTTTTAGTATTAATGTATATATCTTTTTTGCCATCCCTTTGTTATTTTCCTTTTTGTTTCTATAAATTTTTTCCAACTCAGTTTCCTCCTTATTTACCATCAGATGGCATTTTCTTTGTTTCAATACATTATACAAAGAGGTTACCCAGAACCAATGTTTCCCTCCAACTTCCCTCAACCATTCTTGTAACGGATACAACGACCCCTGCATAGTGTACATATCTTTAACTATATAGTAACCTTTTTCCTTTAATTTGACCCAAAATTTTTTATCTATATCTATTGGTTTTTCATATAAAGATTCAAGTGGGGCCCACTTGGAAATGTTCGGCAACCATTTAGATTTATATTTATCCCATATTTTCAACGCTGTGTATCTTGGTCCCATTGTATTTTTAATCTCATGTTTGATGTTTAATGTAAATATTCCGAATTTCCCTGCTTCCTTATTTACTGCATCTTCCCATCTCACCCATTTTTCTGTATTATTGCCATCCATTTCCAAGAGCATTCTTAATTGAAATGCCTGATAATAACTATCTAAATGTGGAACGCCCCATCCCAAATCATCTTGTGGTGAGTATATAACCTTCCTTATTGTCCTAGCTCTTTTTTTCCCAAATATCCAATTTTTAATTTCCACATCCCATGTCGCCAACTTTTTCTTTGATATTCTCTCTGGAAGCGTTTGAAAGAGGTATAACATTTTAGGTAATATACACATCTTAATTGCTCTTATTTTTCCTAATATACTTAAATTCTTATTTTCCCATTGCTTTAAATTTTGCTGTATTTTTTTCCATAATGTTATATAATTCCTTTCCATCAATGTTCTTATCAGAGTTCATCCCAAATGTTGGCATTCATTCTTGTAGGAGAAGAGTACAACTCTTTTTTCTATCCCGGAAACAATATCTCAGACTGTTCCCAGACATTTCACATTCCAAACAGCCACAGGAATTGTAAACAAACAACAGTGGCTTTTTTTGTATAAAAAAAATCAATGACATACAATTCATAAACATTTCTCATGACAACATTCAGTTCACCATACTTTTTATATACTTTTTAAATATTTCTCTCTCTCTACTGCATAGGCTCATTCCCTTCCGTAAGTGAACATTCTTCATTCCTTCATTGTTATCTCCTTCTCAGTTACTCTTCACTAGAAAACATTCTTAAAAGCCAGTTCTGTAAATTACTCTTACCTCAGTCAGCCTTCAGATTTTTAGTTCTAATTGCTATGCTGTGCTATTGCAAAGAAAAGCAAGTTTGTGGGAGTAGACTTGGTTTATGCGTTCGCCCAAGGCTTGAGCTGGTTCTTATTCCCTAGGCCAGTGATGGCGAACCTATGACACACATGTCAAAGCTGACACACCACAATGTTTGGGGTGACACACCAGCATTCACCAGTGTATGACAAAAACTGAGTTTGTTTTACTCATTTTTCATTTTTGTAATTAAGAACATAAGAAGAGCCATGCTGGATCAGGCCAAAGGCCCATCTAGTCCAGCTTCCTGTATCTCACAGCAGCCCACCGGGTGCCCCAGGGAGGCATGAGACAACAAGATGCATCCTGTTGCCACTCGCTTGCACCTGGTACCAGTAGCCCACCACCTTTGTAAGGAGGTTGCACAATCCATCATTGCCTATAGCCCATAATGGACCTTTCCTCCAGAAATCCGTCCAATCCTCTCTTACAGGCATCAAGACCAGATGCCTCACCACCTCCTGTGGCAAAGAGTTCCACAGATTAACTACCCGCTGAGTAAAAAAGTACTTCCTTTTATCTGTTCTAACTCTCCCAACCCTCACTTTTAGCGGATGTCCCCTGGTTCTGGTGTTTTGAGAGAGGGAAAAGAACATCCCTCTATCGACTCTATCTCTTCCATGCATAATTTTGTATGTCTCAATCATGTCCCCCCTCAGGCGCCTTTTTTCTAGACTGAAGAGTCCCAAATGCTGCAGTCTTTCTTCATAAGGGAGGTGCCCCAGCCCCATAATCATTTTTGTCGCTCTCTTCTGCACCTTTTCCAGCTCCACTATGTCCTTTTTGAGATGCGGCGACCAGAACTGAACACAGTATTCCAGGTGCGGCCTTACCATCGACTTGTACAATGGCATGATAATATTGGCTGTTTTATTCTCAACCCCTTTTTTAATGACCCCAAGCATGGAATTGGCCTTCTTAATTGCTGCTGCACACTGGGTCAACACCTTCATTGAATTGTCCACCAGCACCCCAAGATCTCTCTCTTGAGCTGTCACAGACAGCTCACAACCCATTAGCCTATAGGTGAAGTTTTGGTTTTTTGCCCCAATGTGCATCACTTTACATTTGTTTACGTTGAAACGCATCTGCCATTTGGCTGCCCATTCCCCCAACTGGGAGAGATCCTTCTGGAGCTATTCACAATCCTTTCTGGTTTTCACCACCCGGAAAAGTTTTGTGTCATCTGCAAACTTGGCCACCTCGCTGCTTATCCCTGTCTCCAGGTCATTTATGAATAAGTTGAAAAGCACGGGCCCCAAGACAGATCCCTGGGGCACTCCACTTTTCACCTCTCTCCATTGTGAAAATTGCCCATTGACCCCCACTCTCTGTTTCCTGGCCCTCAACCAATTCTGGATCCATAAGAGGACCTGCCCTCTTATTCCCTGACTGTGAAGTTTCTTCAGCAGCCTTTGGTGGGGGACTGTGTCAAATGCCTTCTGAAAATCCAGGTATATGATATCCACAGGTTCACCCACATCCATGTGCCTGTTGACCTTTTCAAAGAATTCCAAAAGGTTCGTGAGGCAAGACTTACCCTTACAGAAGCCATGCTGACTTTCTTTAACAGTACTTGTTCCTCTATGTGTTTTAGGATTTTATCTTTGATGAGGCTTTCCACCATCTTACCCGGAACAGACGTTAGGCTGACCGGCCTGTAGTTTCCAGGGTCCCCCCTTCTCCCTTTTTTAAAGATTGGCGTGACATTGGCTATCCTCCAATCCTCTGGCACCGTGGCCGTTTGAAGGGACAAGTTGCATACTCTGGTTAAGAGGTCAGCAACTTCATTCTTTAGTTCCTTAATAACTCTTGGGTGTATACCATTTGGCCCTGGTGACTTATTTATATGTAGTTTTTCAATTTGATCTAAAACATCTTCCTTATTAACCATTATCTGATTTAATTCCTTAGTTAGGAAGGACTGTTCGGGCTGTGGTATCTGCCCAAGTTCTTCTGCTGTGAATTATTCGGTGTTTCTTTGTATAATACACAGCATCATCCATGATTAGACTGTACTTTTTGTTTAAATTAATGAGAATTGTTTCTCTTTTGTTTGGGAGTGGGGTTGACACACCAGCAGAGTGAAGTTCAGCATTTTCCTAAGTTTTGACACACTGAGTCCAAAAGGTTCACTGCCTAGTCCCTCACTCCAACTGCTGCAGAAACCCGAGAGCCTACGCCCTGGGGGAGTAGGGCAAGAGCGAACCAGGTTCTTGTGGGTTTATCTCATCAGTTGCCCTTCCTGTCCAGGGTCTCTCAATTAAGTCCATCAGACATGCTCTGTTGACATGCAGAACAAATCAGAGTGTCAGCCAGTCATTGCTCCCAGCAGGAACGCAACTTGTGCAGGCATCTTATACAGAACTTATACTATCCATGCACAACATTCTTATCCTACCCAGCAGTTGACTGGTGCTGTTGTCTTTCTTCTCTGCTGAACTCACTACCATGCAACAGCCCTTGAGTGCAGGCTGATGTTTAAACATGAGAACAATTAGAATGTTCATAAATGTTCCTTAATTCCAAAGCAGCTGAGCCAGTAGGCAAGAGAGGGCTCATTTCAGTTAACTAAAATCAGAGTGTCACGGCCAATAGCTTCAACTTTGATTTTCTGAAAGCCTTTTTTTTCTTTTGTCAGGTTTTGTTGGAGGAGAATGAACTGGCAAAATACTTGTTTTTTTGTAATTATGAGATATTTGCTTTGCTTCTATATCCTGCTTTCCACTAGAAAATTCCCATAAATGCTATGCAAAGCTTCCTTTAATTTCAGATATACCTAGTACATTTGGCACCCAGGGCCTATAAATTTGTGACACACACACACACACACACACCCCACAACAAATTTATTTTTCCATTTTTATACCGCCCTTCCTTCAAGGAGCGCAGAATGGTGTGCATGGTTCCTTCCCTTCTTTTGTCCTCACAACAACACTGTGAAGTAGGTGAGGCTGAGAGATAGTAATAATCATGACATAAAATAAATGCAGTGAATATTTCCCCACAAGCAAGGAATGAATATCAGTACCTTCCCCTGCTATTTAGTACTCAGTGACATACTGCCCCTGCATCTGAAAGTTCAATTTTTTTTTATTGTTTGGCCACAACTTTTGATAGAATTAAGATATTACACTCCGGTTTGTTTCACTGAATTCCTCATGAGATTCCTCATCAAATGATATATAGCACGGTGGTATTATTCTTAAAAACCATGATTTTAACAAATCACGATTTTTACATGTATTTGGGGGGGGCATAATTTTTGACAGAACGAAGATCTTTCACTCTGGTTTGTTTCATTGAATTAAACAAATCGGTTAAATTTTGCATCAAATGGTATATAACATATGGTGTTATTACTTAAAATCACCATTTTCACTATTTTGGTCCCTGGTGGTGTCTCCCCCCTGTGGCTCTTGGGCCCTCTTTGTATGCCACTGTGAGGAAAGGAGTTCTGAGTAATATTGTGGCTACTGGCTCTAGTGCAGGTGCGAGGTGCTAAATAGAGCGTTCTTCATTCCTTAAGTCTTTGAGAACAAGGAATACTGAATGTCTGAACTTTCTAATATGCCACAGATGTCTTGTTTAAGTTACAATTGGCTGTTCTTAACAGAAACAACTGGTGTTGCCTTACTATGCTGTGTATGTGCAGTGTGCTTACTCCAAATTAATACTGTAAGGCACTGTTCAAATTCTCTAATCAGAAAGTTTTTGCTGTAAAGCAAGTTGACCTCAGACCTCTGTTAAAATGGACTTTCCAGCCTTTTCAAGCTGTACCTAAGAGACCTGTATTCATAATCTCATGCTACAAAAAGAGCTGAAATAGCCAAAAATTTAGTAGCTTGTTAACCTCACCAATTCTCTAAGACAGCTGTGCACGAGGCTGCTTTGGATGCTTTTTCTAATTAATGTGATTGCTATCTCAGAATACTTCTGGGCAAGCAGATTAAACTGGTTGTTGGCACTTGAGATGGGAGATTTTTTTTTTGGATCAAATTGTCTGCTGGGGGACAGATGGCATGTAGTAATCTTGTAGAATCCAACTCAGAAATGTTGAATTGGAAGAGATGAAAGAATACTATTGTAACTCTGTCCAGATAACAGATTTAGATGGTTCTTGTGTGGCTCATAGTGTTGAATGTTTAGAACTGTTCTGCAGTCTGAGTGGCAGACTATAAGACACGTCAGTTTCGGAATCCCTTCTCATAAAGAGGTTACTTCTGCCTGTGCACTTGGTGTGGTCCCCATGCCTAGCCTTACCTGATTTTGAGCAGAGCGATAACTCTCATGTAGTATCTATTACTAATAAAAAGTTATATCTGATAGCTGTGGAAGAATTGTGAGTGTAATGTTCTACTTTTGTTCTAAAGTTTTAACACCAGTTTATGGTATAATATTGAATTGTTGAACAATAACTAGCGCTGCTATCCCTGTTACCCCTGCTAACTGGGTAAGAGGTACTTTTTCAAGTGGTATTCCTCTCATATTTAGCAGGGGGAGAGAAATTGTCCCTATTCATCCTAACACTGTCGTTTTCTACTGGCTGTTGCTAGTAGTGTTTTGCATTTTTTTTAGATTGTGAGCACTTTTAGAACAGGAAGCCATTTAACTTTATTATTATTTTTTTGCCTGTAAACCACTTTGTGAACTCTTGTGGGAAAAGTGGTATTAAAGTAACTAACTAGTATGGTAACTATCTGCTGCCATTTCTGATTTCCTTGTTTCTTATAAGAAAATGTCAGCACTACAGTCTTAGTGATTTACCTCCCTTTTGGTATTTTGTAGATATGTGAGGTTTAGAGAACCTTCACAAGTTAGTTTTTCAATGAGAGAGACTAATCTGTATAATTGGCAGTTAAAAAAAAACAAGCATTGTCCCTCATAATGGATAAATGGTAGACTATGAATCTATTTCCCCATATACTTTACATAGATTGGGAGCTGTTGTCTGGAAAGTAATCTCTCTATTAAGAAAAAGTAGCACATGAAACAACTCCTGGTTGCCAGTTTCAAATGCATTTTAGTTACTTGTGGTGCATTCACGACAGTCTTTGTTCACTACAGCCTCTTTTCTTCTAGTTTGTAGAGGCTCTAAGTAATTTAAGAGTGCATATCAATCATCGTATTTGTTTCAGAACTTGGCAAAACTCATTGTTTTACAGCTGTTTCCTTCTCCATGATCCTGTGTGTGTGTGTGTGTGTGTGTGATTTATTAATTTATATATATGTTCTAGGTTCAGCTCCCTGGATCAAGTTTACAGGCTGCTGCCCAGTCCTTAAATGTACAGGTAAGGTTTGCTATGTCTTTTGCAACTGCATCAAATGATATATTTGCAGTACAGTTTATCAGTTAACCTATAGTAGCATTGGTTATTAAAGATGAAAAGTTACAGGACCAGGTAACAGTTTAACACTTGAAAGCTGTTGGGAGCTAATATAACACTGTCAACATTGCCATAATTTGTCGCTTATTGTTTTTTCTGCAATAGTAAATATATTTAAAATCTAAATCTGGTTGCTCTTCACTGCTCCTGCAGGATACAGCTGACTGCTTGAGATTTGTATGATACAGAGTGCCTGTATCGTTGCAATGCACTGGTTGCTTCCTTTCATTAAAACATTCAAGCAATGCATCAAAAAGGGACCATAATATGATTGTGAAGTGGCTTCATTCTGCAGGAGTACTAGGAAACTAGGATAGAGCATTCTTGAAGCCCCCTAGAACATGCACCTAGTTACATATGATAATTTTGAAAGGAGGGGAGATAGTGACCTTCCTCTCTGAGAGAAAGAGCCAGAAAATTGCCTTGGTTGCCATGGTAAACTTTCAATCCCTGAGAGAGATGTTGGCAAACAGGCTATATCTCCAGTGCAGAATGTTTACAGTCCTGTGCGGTAATTATCTCTCAATGACTGGCAGAATTAATCAGAGCCTCTATGTTAATTAGCTTGCTCTGCAGTCCCCAAAACAGGTGGTAAAAAATATGCAAATCTATGCAGAATGTAAATGTTCTGCATAAGCAGTTGTAATTACCATAAACCCCCTCTTTTTGTTTCTCCTTTTCATGTGATTTCTCGCTTACATTTCCTCCCTCATGGCTACAGTAATTCCTTCCTTTATAAAATGGTTTTAATAAATGAACTATGCTTGCCAGTATAAATACCAAATTTTTACTACTTAACTACAAGATGTGCATAGCCTTCCCCCCCAGATGGAATTCAAGATACAAGGTTTTCGAAAGTAGTACCGAACTATGTTTAGCTTGAAACCCTATCATGATGGTGTACTCGAAGAGAGAAACAGATAAAATGTACTGTCCTGACCCAGAGCTTCATATGTGCATCCTGCTCCTGACAACGACTGACTATCCTGTTGACTCTCATGTCAAGGCAGATTCCCACATGTAGTACAGGTGTGTGTGCAGATCTGTCTGCAGTATTGCAATGAATGGGGAAGCTCAGGAGCTTTTTGTACATGTTGGAGCTTTAGATTGGGACAGTGGATTTTTTGTTTCTTTCACGCTCAAGTGTCTCATCACTACAGCACTAAATATGGTACTAACTTGAACCTCCTTGTGTGTGCACATGAATTGGAGGTCCTGTATGTGTGAAGGGCTGTCGAACAGGATGATTACTTTGGGAGTTCATCATTTAAAGTGATTGTGACTTATTTCTTCAATTAGTTTACAACAAATGCAATCATTCTATTATGTACTGTTACCTATAGGAAACTGTACATAATGTTTGACATAAAATTTATTGAATTGAGCAGGCATTGTTGTCTTACACATTCTTACACACTGATAGAAGTTCACCAAGAAAGCTTCTAGTATGTATAGTAATATTGCAGTAGAATATGAAAATGGCTGTGGCCACATTCATAATTGTGCTGCTCTACAAAAGTGTGTATATTTTCTCTTCTAGTCTAAATCTAATGAAGAATCTGGGGACAGTCAGCAGCCAAGCCAGCCTTCCCAGCAGCCTTCAGTACAGGCAGCCATACCCCAGACCCAGCTTATGCTGGCCGGAGGACAGATCACTGGGGTAAGATGAGCCCAAGTGAATTATTATGAGCCACCCATCCTGTGGTGTTTGTATTAGCTAGTCAAGCAGTGGAAATGTAATATAATGCATTATTGCATCATAACTCCAGGTCTATCTGGAGGAAAGTAATGTCCTTGACTCATACCTCCGAGCAGATCATGAGACTGCGGCCATTTGGTTTTCCTGGTTGGGCAATCTGTGTCTAGAATAGTGACAAGGTATGAGTGACTAGAAGAGACCATATTCCATGTTGGCATTTCTGGACCTTTCAATGGTATTTGACACCATAGATCTTCATTTAAATTGCCTTTTCACCCATAACTTGGGTACCTAAGATGGCTAACAAGAATTAAACATCTATAATTACAATAAAATAATGTAAAATACAAATGCAGTAAAACAGGAAGCAGTCATAAAAACTAAATAGAACAATAAGTAACACTGGACATTGGAATAAATAACACTGGACAACATGTCTCTAAAATGAAAGTAGCTAATTTTACTAATTTAGGTGTGCAGAACATGAAAATGACAATGGGGGCACAATCCTAACCTGGAGTTAGGTCGGCACAGTTAGGCCAGCAAAGCTTATCTGGCGCAAGGGCCACCATAAAGTGCGTTCGGACCACTCTGAGTCAGAGAGGCCAGCACACAGACATGCGCAATCCCCCCCGACTCTGTTAGGATTGCACTCTGAAATCTGTCAGTTGGCTGTAACTAAATGCATTGTGTAGATAGGTGGTGAGAAAGAAGTGGACATTTACCTGTCCATGTCTATTGTGAACGTCAAGCAAACCGGAGCCAATTTTGCATTTTCATTGTCATATTCTCGTTCAGAATGCTGTCTATGTTGTATGCCAGCTGAAGTGGGCAGGTTTCTGATGCTGTTCCTGCATGAATTGCCTTGGTGGCCAGATGTCTTCTGGGCCTAGTTCAGGATATATACCCTATACCAGCAGTTCCCAAAGTGGTGGGTCATGACCCATCATAGGGAACTAAAATTGGACCATTCTTCCTTCAGGGGCAGGGCATTCAAAGCACCACGGACACCAAGGGGCTTTCCCCTTACCAAGGGCAGGGGGAGTACGCTGGCCTTGGTGAGTCTGGGAGGCCCTCAGCCCCCTCTGCAGGCCTCCTTTCTGCTTGAAATCACCCTGATTCACAATCAGAGTGCAAGCCTGGTTTTCAATCAACTTCCATTTCTTTCCTTCCATTTCAAATTTGCATATCAGAGAAAAAAACAAAAGCAGTGAAATGCTTTCATAAGAAGTCAAACTTAACAGGCAGCACAATCCTAACTTGTGTAGGACCGGCAGCCCAGCTGGCCTGCACTGTGTCCAGCATAGGTGAGGAGGGTGGCTGTGGTGTAACTGAGAATAAGGGATAGTTATCCCCTTAACTTTTGCAGAGGCATATAAAGAGTGCCACGAGGGGATGTGGGGGCAGTGGGCACCAGTTGCGGGGCAGGATGTAGCAGGCAGGAAAAGGCAGAGCGCTTTTCAGCCCATCCGCCCACCCTTCCACACGACCAGTTCACCCCGACAGGTGCTCGCGTGTTCTCTTTGCTTCCCGAGTCAGGGAGCGAGGGGAACATGCCGGCTGCCTGGGCTCTTTCAGGGCCGGCTGAAGCAAAATCACCCCAGCTGTCCCTAGAGGAGCCCACACATTCCCTTCGCTTCCCAGGTCAGGGAGTGAGGGGAATGTACTCGCTTCCTGGGCACTTTCAGGGCTGGCTGGAGTGAAATCACCCCGGCCATCCCTGGAGGAGCCCATGTGTTCCCATCGCTTCCCAAGCCGGGGAACAAGGGGAACTCTCCACCTGCCTGGGTGCCTCCAGGCTCGAGCAAAATTGCCCCAGCTGTCCCAGGAGGAGCCAGCATATTCCCTACACTTCCCTATGCTTCTGAACCACCAGCCACCCCATGGTACTACTTGGATCTGTGCCAGAAAAATTGCTGATGCAAATCCAAGCAGACCATGTAAGACTGATTGGGCCAGGGTGGGGTTAGGAGCCGGCCTAAAGCCAGTTCCACCCCCTTGTCCTAGCCCAGTCCACCCACTAGCCTGCTCGAAATGACCCCCATTCCACCCTTTCACCACCCTCTCCAACCTCTGCACCTGCTTCCCTCTTCTGGCACACACTCACCAGATCCGCTGCTAGATCTGGTGTTAGGAGGCTAGCGCATATGCACATGCCAGCCTACCCAGCTCACAGGATGTCGCGAATGTGCTTTCTGGCACATTTGCAACGCACCTGGGCTGATGCAAGAGATTTGCTCTGGCCCGTATGCAGGTAGGGACTGCAGGTAAGGATTGCTCTGAGTAGCACAATTTCTTGTGGTTAGATTCATGTGAATTTCTGTTACTGTATGAAGATTGGGCTATGTGCAGCATAGTTTCTTACAACAAAAAGGGGGGAGAACTTCAGGTTTTGCACCAATTCCATCCACATTTTCCTAAGACTAAGTAAGGAAAGCTGGAAGGGGGGGGGCGGGGACTGTCAATGTTCTGTCAATCCTATTTTGAAGGATTTGTGTGGCACAAATTTGGAGTAAATTTCTTTTGTGGCGGGAAAGATTGCCTTTTTTTTAGCTTTGGTGAAACAGAAACATACTATGGCACATGCTCTGTTTCTGGGTGAGTGCAAAAAATGAAGGAACGCCCTATGGCAAAAGAGTTGGGGAGTGGAGGGGAAGATAGTAGAATTTTAATTGTGAAAAGCCACTGGATGAGAATTACAGAGAATCAGGACTAAATTTTATTGGGTATCAGGGTGCAGAGGATCACTGTCATTCATTCTGTAAGCTCTTTTGGTGTGGGAGGGCAGTTTACATAGGTTCAGTGGAAAGAGAATGGCATTTGTAAAGTGTTCAGAAGCATTTGTAATATATTTTCACTGGAACAAATTGCAAATTAGTGAATCTTAGGTGTATTTGTTTGGAGAGGCAAGTGGCTGCAGAGGTGTTTGGGAGGCAATTTGAAGTGTAATGTAAATTGCATCACTGGCAGTTCATGAGAGATGAAAGTGAGAGATGAAAGAGCGGCAGATTTGGGATGCCCCCATGGTGGAAGCAAGTCACATCCATCCACTTCCTGATCCACTAAATTGATAGACTAAAAGTGAGCAGCTTCATTCACTTCATCCCTTTAAATCAAAATTAGTGCAAAAGTGCACTAAGGGGCATGGTAAGGGCCATTTAAAAAATAGTGCAAAATAAGGAGCATGGTACGGGTTTTTTTTTTCCAAATTAGCTCAGAGGTGCCAGTAGCGGATGCAAGCAGTGTTCCGAGTGGACCATCCCTGCATGTATTATGCATGTGTTGAGAAAGCGGAGGTGTTGATGCTTAGCCCATAAGCCAAGAGGATAGTTGTGTCCCCTTTGGCATATTGATCCAGATTATCAGAAGCACTAGTGCTGACATCTGAGGTGGCCAAAAACAGTATATGTGAATTTTAGTGTCTGTATGGTGGAAGAGAATGTGTTAGTATCACTACTCTGAGAACATGGTCTTGGTCATATTTATGTACATCCGATCAACTGTTTCAATATTTTTGTGCCATGAAATCATTTTATTTACTGAAATACTTTTCTCTAATAACATAGGTGAACTTTCAGTTCTTTTTTAAAAAAAAGTTCACATGGGATGGAGAACTCTTTATGTAAATTCAGTGTTTGTTTCAAAGTCTTTGCAAAAAAAAAAAAGGTGGGGGGAAAAAAGATGTGTCCCATTTGCCATTTTGAAGGCTTAAGATGTTGGGGTAAAGTCTTTGATTTCCCCTTTATGTTTGATCTATTAAAGTTGGATGTTACCTACAAATTGCAATTGTTAATTGTCTTACTAATGGAAGATCCTTCACAGCCAGAGTATATAATCTACTGATTTTCATACTTAATGGACTTTTAGGTTAATTTGTATTCTTCACGGTTATTTGTAATGAACATGTCTTTGCATATGCAGACAGTGACAATTCTGTATTCCAAATATGTCCTTTTTCATTTTTCTAACTGCTCTTGGCTACAGTGAGAATAGAACCAGGTCTTTGAAGATAGAGAATTTTTCAATGCAGAAGCTAGGAAGAATATTCATGTATAGGAGATCGTCTGACACCACCTGTTTCATAGAGATAATGTGTATTTGGAAACCAGCAGAGATGTCAACCTGCCAGCTCAATCCTATCAAAACAAAAAGAGATGGGGGAGGGGGAAGAATGACTTCGAGGGGAACAAATGGTGCACATGTTCCTCAGCTATATCTTAAGGCATAATGGAGATGATGGAACATGGCAGGGATTCATGCTAATGTGAAGCAGCTGGAGTATTATCAGTTTGTTTGGTAACCACAGCCAGCATTGCTATTTCTCATTCATCTGGCTAATTACTTTTGCTTCTGGTGGGTGTAAATTTTCTTTGAAAGCCTGTCAGTGATGGCTTGTTCGTTTTGCTTGCTATTTCCTGTTGGTGCCGACTTTTTTTCCATTGCTTGCAAGCTAATTACCTTTTTCACATTAATCTTGACTCAGAATCCAAGAGAAGCTTCTGTAATCCCAGTAGTACTGATGGTCACAGTAGTGGGGAGTATAATGCTTATGCCAATACTGTTAGGTTAATTTATTTTAGCTGCATAGTCTGATATCTGCCTTACCTGGAGCAAAAAATCGCTCTGTTGCTTCCACCAATTTGTGGAAACTACTCAAGAGTAAACATGGATAGTTTGTAAGAGGAATTGTCTTTCGTGCTACTAATTACTGTTCTAAAACTTACTCCTAGCTCACGTTGACACCAGCCCAGCAGCAATTACTGCTACAACAGGCACAGGCACAGTTGCTGGCTGCTGCAGTGCAGCATTCAGCCAGTCAGCAGCACAATGCTGCAGGCGCCACCATCTCAGCTTCTGCTGCAACACCCATGACACAGATCCCTCTATCTCAGCCGATACAAATTGCACAGGTGAGCTTTGCCTTTCAACTGTTAATGGTTTTGGCCTGTCCATTACATCTTCTTTGTGTCGGTCCATAAAGCATTTGAAAAAGAGCCCACAAGACAATATGTTTGCATACCATGGCTATGTAGTCGGCTTGGTCATCTGGCTTCCAAAGATTGCACATTCTTTTTATAAAGTACAAACAAGACACACAACAAAATGTCACAATATATTCCCAGGCCTGAAGCGGTGTGCTCCTGTTCATGGTTCCAGCCAGCCTGGAATAGGAGCTTGTTGTGCTTTACACAAACCATTATTTGCTGCAGTTTCCAAACCCTTACTTTGTCTCTACACTTAAATTGGAAACCTCAGAAATTCTGCTAATTTGCAATTCTGGGTTGGAGGCAAACAAAAGTTTGAACTTCATGGTGCCAACCTGGAAGTGAAGGAGGGAATGGGACCATGCAAGGGGAGGGAGGGGAGAGCATTGAACATAAACCCTGCTCATAACAATCAAAACAGTTTGGCTATTAAGTCTGAGACAAGTTTTGGAACCTAATTTACAAATGATGTTCAAAACATTCCTGGGGAAAACATGATAGGCTTAGTTTTTGTTTAACCAGTCGTGGATAGAACCATGATAGAAACTGGGGGGGGGGGGCCCCGGGGGCCTTCAGTCCTACCTCCTATCATAGTTGTGACCCATGAGAGGGGGGAGGTGAAGGAAGAACCACCTATTGTTTACCTCTTGCCATGGGTGTCAGTTGGCTTCAGTCTGCAGGAGATGGGGGAAGCTGATTTTCACTGCAGTTGACTAAAGAAAAATGAAGCCCAGTGATTCTCAATGACCTTACTTGTCATGTGTAGTTTGGCTTATGTCTTTTTTTGTAGATTATGCTTACAAAGAGCCAAAAATTGCAAGCCAGTTTAGTGTAGCAGAATCCTCAGATGTGAATGACCTTGAGCCGGTTATTGTCCCTGTAGCCAGTCCTACTTCATAGGCTTTTGAGGGGGGACCAGGCATTCTTGATGGTAGGGCAAGATAGCATATGCAATTTGTTCCCTTTTCAGACTTCACTCTGCACTGCAGAGATGGAAGAAAATGGTTTATTACTTCCTTTTACTTGAAATAGAGCCCTAGTTTGTGTAGTTGAGTTGCTTTTGTAAACACATTACCCAAATAGCTGTTTTAATAATCAGTTATTCAACAATAGTTCTAACTGGCCAGATTTCTACATTAGAGACACTGATATATTTATTTTAATTAGCTGATTTAATGAGCATGACTTGATGTGAACTACAGTGCATCTCACGAAACCTTCTCAGAGACTGTAGATAAAATAGTGGTATAGTTGAATAACTTTGTTTAACCAGTTTTTGTTTAACCAGTCGTGGATAGAACCATGATCGAAACTGGGGTTGGAGTGGGGTGCCTTACCCCCTACTGTTTAGTATACTGTTTGGTATAGTTGAATAAAGGTTTCTAAACCTTTATGTGGTGTTGTCGCCTAACCTGTAGTTCACCTACAGCTAGACAATTTACATATTTGTAAGAGAGAGAGAAGTATCTCTTTCTATAGGCTAGCAACCAGACATATTCTTTGGCGGTATTTCGGCGGGGGCTGAAGACCTTTTTGTTTCAGCAGGCTTTTAGTTGTTGACAGGCTGGCTGGTTTTTGCATCCTCTTTTTACACTCTTGTATACTTTATGATCCACGGGGTTGGCTGTTCCAAATTTTAATTGTTTTAATATTGTTTTAACTATTATTTTAACTATTGTTTTTTAACTATTACATAATGATTTTATTGTATTTTAATTGTTGTAATGCAGTCTTGGGTGCCTTCGGGCAGAAAGGCGGGTTATAAATTTAATAAATAATAAATAAATAAATACCCTCGCTCAGCTGTGGGGTGCTCGCTCAGCTATGGTCCTTGCTCAGCTGTGGGGTGCTTAGGGCTTCCTTAGAGGATTTAATTAAATCATAATGTGGTATCCCATGGCTAGCTTTGCCCTTAATCTACAGAGAGCATGTCAACAGACTACCACTCCAGTAGAGTTGTACCCCATTCCTACTCTCATTTGGTTCTGTGGTCAGCAACCTTTACAGAGAACAGGATTCCTTATCGCCAATATTCCCACTAAGGCATCTGCGCCACTGGCTGTTCATCAGCCCCTCATCATTTCTAGACATACGGTGATCGCTGAGCTAATCTTTGTACAACTTTGAGCTGTGCAGCTGTGTAAGTTAAAGGAGCAATACTTAGCACCTTCCAATTTTCTGCGTATCCTGAAACCCAAAGGTAAAGTCAGCTAAATCATGTACCCAGTGAAACACTTTTAGCTAATAAATGGTCCTCCTTCTGGAGGACCTTATGCTTCTCCTTGTGGAGCACGATGATTTTGAAACATGTAAATTGATCACATGAAGGAGAAGAGGCAGGTTGATAGATGATCCTGCCTTTGAGTAAGTAGTCTTTTGATCCCTTTCCACTTAGATGTCATATGTAGAACAAAGCACATAGCACACCATGAGAAAAGAGTGTTTCATTTTCCATACACGGGTACATCTATTTGTATCACTCTTGATGAGGAACCATTCTATATTCACGCATTGACTGAAGAGTTGATCTTGTGTTTATTCTCATGTTATATTTTGGTGCATCTGAAACCTCCTTTGCCAGGCCCTGCACATACCCACATGCCCATCATTGTGATTGTTCTGTGGTGTGTAAAATCAGTAGGCACAGTCATGATGGTGTTAGGTGAGAAGTTGATGGGTTTGCCTACTGTCCAAAAACCATGTTGATCCATATTGGCACATAATAGACTCACAAATAGATAGGTTGCTTGAGGCCACCACTTCTTCCGTAGATACAGACGTATAGGGGAACAGAGGCTGAGCTCTGTAACCAACTATGCTGTCAGACTTATTGGACAGCTACCTGGCAGAGGAACCCAGCAGTTTCTCCTGCTTGCCTGTTCAGCCAGGGATTAATGATCGTGGCCGCAGTGGCAGCAGCTACAGCCCCCCCCCCCCCACATCACCAGTAGAGTTTAGGAAAACAAAATAGAAAATTTGGTTTTTGTAATAGAAGTGCTGAGGCACGTAACACATCAATATCCTGCTATTGGTCAATGTCCGCAACATCTGACTGGACTATTATATTGAGAATTTTTACTTAGCACATTTTTAATGTTACACTTTGGCCTGAAGACTCTGAGCACAATAAAATAATAACACATAATAATTGGAGGAAAACTGTTTAAAAACTGAACACCAAAGCAAGGCAGGTTTCTAAAAGGCAAAGCAAAAGGCCTAGTCTTCATAGCAAAAATATTGGTCTTCCCCTCATTTCAAAAATACATCTGCCAGGCAAGCATTTCTGGCTAAAATATTTTAGAATTGAAGCCTCTTCATTTTCTGGTACCATTTTGGATTACCTTTCCTCTAAGGGTGGGGGTGGGTAACCCGAAGAGTGGCCTCTGAGGGCACTAGACGGTAATGTGTGAATTTGTTTTTTTCTCTTATGTGCCCTTCAGTTCATATGTGGTTATGTGAAAATAGGAAATAAGAATTCTGGATTCTTTGTTTTTCTAAAAAGGTGTGTTTTAAGGGAAGGTAATGAATATTTGGATTTGAATAACTTGTTAGCAATGTGTTGCTTATTGAAGGATTTGCAGCACCTGCAGCAGCTCCAACAACAGAATCTCAACCTGCAACAGTTTGTGCTGGTGCATCCAACAACCAACTTGCAACCCGCACAGTTCATCATCTCACAAACACCACAGGGGCAGCAGGGTAAGGATTTTCTAAAGGGATTTTGTTTTGGTTCAGTAAGCTATTACGTCTTCTGTTTTCAAGAATTCCCTTTAATCCTTTTTGTTGCTAGGCGTGTGACTTTTTGAACATACTTTTGTTGGGACTATCTCAATCAATTCAACTCAAACCCCTGAGCAGAGGTCCTTGCAGAAACCATTATTTTTATGGAGGCAGGCGTGGAAACCTTAATGGTGCCATTCGTCTTTTTTAAATTTAGAGGATAGGGAAAATTACTCCAAAGCAATCTTGCCAACTGCATTTTTTTTCTGGTCTGCACAAACTTTGAATTTCCTTGCAGTAATCAGCAGCATTTCCTATTCCGGGTTTGACCATCAGCATTAACAGCTAGTGATTGACACTTCCCCAGCAAAGACTGCTTGGTCTGAGCATGCTAGATGGACACTTGTAAAGGTAGAAGGCTAAGCTTATTGCTGATGCCAGTATTTACCTGGTTCGGTGTCGATCATCCTTACTGCAAAAAAACAACAACAATCCTATAGCAACAAAATAGCTTGCTATAGGATTATAAAATCCAGGAAGTAAATGCTCATCGTTCCCTCACAGGCCAAAACCTATACTCTACTCCCTTTTTCGATGCACATGTGTGCATTGCTGCCATTTTCATAACAGTGAAGATATCAGACTCCTCATTTTCCCCAGAATTCTGAATTTGGCCAGACCTTGCTACAGGCTGACTTCATTTTTACATTTGTACCCTGGCCTATTTTCGAGACTTTAGTCAGCTTTGAGGGACATAATGGTAATGTTTTTTAAAGGCATGTGAATTCGCTTCTCATTAGCGGTCTTAATCATATGACATTTTGCATCTGCTTGATAATGCCTAGTTAATATCCTTTTCCCTGTTCAGCTGGTTTTTTTCGAAAGGTGAAAGTGCCAATGTGTTTGAAATAATTTCCATTGGTTATGGGTGGGGTCGTAAATGCAGTACTTTAAAGAGATACACCTTCTGTGCCTCTAGGTTGTTAAATAGCAGCAAATCATGCTGATTATTTGTCTTTAGGTAGATTTGTTTATTATTGTTTTCTCTTTCAGGCCTCCTGCAAGCGCAGAATCTCTTAACGCAACTACCTCAGCAAAGCCAAGCCAACCTCCTGCAGTCTCAGCCAAGCATCACTTTCACCTCTCAGGTCAGTCTTCTTTCTACTGTTGTTCCTGCTTGATGGGAACAAAATTAAATTTTGGGATGGGGAAAAGTAGTGCATGATGAAAGTTGAGTTTTGCTCTTTAGACTAAAATTGGCTATCCTTATCTCCTTAAGCCAGTTTTTCTGAAACTGCGATGCAATGCCCTGGGGCAGCATAGGCCATAGGCCAGCCAGCAGCAAAACCATGCAGGACACTGCAAAGGCTAGTAAGAGGCTCCATTTAGACTACCAAGCTCCTGCGTGCAGTTTCGCAGACGCCAAAGATTGGGAAGTGCTGCCTTAAGCCGCCTTCAGCAGTTTCTAAGTTAATCTACATGTTGGCTGTGTTGGGTTTTATGCAGTTCATGTGTATGATATGACTATGTCTTATATAATCAAAATTATTGAAAAATGTGTTACTTGCATGTAGAAAGTAGGTAATTTGCTTGTATCTAACAGCCATCACACTTTCACATCACCTCAAATATAATAAATTATACTGAAAGATAGTCATTACATCCATGTGTAGAACTAGTCTTATATCTATCTGTTCTAGCATCATATTTTGTTTCATAGTAACTTGTTAGAAATGTTCATAGTTAAAAAAAATCTCTGTTGAACTGTTTGGACATTCCAGCTATCTTCCCTGGGATTTATATGCCCTCTTCCCACTCCTTCACTGAAAAGAGCAAGTGAACATCCAAACTGAGAAGTTTGTCCTAATGTGGAATTCCTTGGTTCAGGCATTCACTTCTCTATGTGGAATGAGCATAAAACTTCTTAATATAAACATATGAAAGGATAGATAAATTTGTTGATTCAGAAATTGTCCTAGTTGAACAAAAATTGGTTTGAGAATACTCTAGCACAAACCTTTTAGCACTGGGACCCACTTTTAGAACGACATTCTATCAGGATCCACCTAGTTTTACAAGCCTAAAAAAGATGTTTCACTTTACTTAGCCATTCAAGCCTCTTTTTAAAATCCTTTTTACTATGGTGAAGGGGGGGACTGCCTTCTACAGTGTTTGTGGAGGTCCACATTCATCAGATCAGGACCATTTTGGTGGCCTTGCGTTCCCCTTCATGTGGCCTTTGGTAAGAACCAAGGCACAGTTATTTTCTTGTGAGTAAGCAAACATGTGCTGCTCTGCTTCGGTTTCTGTAGGGCTCAATACATTTTCCTTGTCAACTAGCAGCTTATCAGTCTCGCAAACCACCAAAAATCTGGTCACAATCCACAGTTTGGGAACCACGGCTCTAGCAGTTACATACGTTTGGAAAAAATGGAAGCAAAACACCACATATAGGCTAGGGAAATACGGATGCTCGTAACCCTATATTACTGCTTAAGTGTATTGCCTTTTAATTTCAGTATAACCATACTTCTATAGTTGTCATCTTATTTCCTTTTTGCTTTATCACGTTCCTTAGCAGCCAGCAACCCCAACGCGCACAATAGCAGCAACCCCTATTCAGCCACTTCCACAGAGCCAGTCAACACCAAAGCGAATTGATACTCCTAGCTTGGAGGAGCCCAGTGATCTCGAGGAGCTTGAGCAATTTGCCAAGGCTTTCAAACAAAGACGGATCAAACTTGGATTCACTCAGGTAACATTTTGTTTTATTTTTTATTGCGTTTATATCCTGCTTTTCTTCCTACAATGCAAGGCAGTGCGTATGGGTTCCTAAGCACTCACCTATCCACACACTGACCAGACCTATCCCTTCTCATCTTCAGCAAGATGACTGTATCATGTGTCCAGTTTACGTAACTAGACCGTGCCCTGGAAGATTGAGGAGCAGCATCAATGAACCATCCTCTTTATGTCTTGTTCCCTGACATTGTGTTCGGAGCTAGGGCATCCAGGAATTGTTAGAGTTTAACAGCAATAGGTTATCTTAGCAATCCAGGAACAAAGATGGGATGGAGGAAAGTCTGACTTTCCTTGTTTCAGTGTACTAAAGAGGATCACTCCAGAGTTCCTTCTACACTGTTTTGTTGGCTACGCTTGCAGTACTGATGTAGCTCTTCTACACCAACAGCGCTGACATCTACAAAAGCACTTTGTTCTTATTTTGAAACCTCTTCGTCGGAGCACCTTCTTTTTGATGTTCAGGTTCTCAGATCAATGTCTGAAGGAGATGTTCAAGAGAAATACATCTTCTCCTTGGCAGGATCACTCTCCCATAGGGCTGCCCTGGTGTAGCATAGTAGCCAAGGTATTTAGCTAGGCCTTGGGCAAGTCACTTGCTCTCAGCCTCAGCCCTATCTGAAATATAGGATAATAATAGTTACCTTACACGATAGTTGTAAGGATTACAACCAGATAATATAAATTGAGCACTTTGAACACTCAAAACCATTATAAAATGTAAATGATTAATAATATTATTAACTAGCCTTTTTTACGCGGCGTTGCCCGGGCAACAAATTATTCCAAGTCCGAATGTGGACTCAAACGGCGTCGGGAGCGTTGCCATTTGTCTCGGTGACCCCGGACTCTACGGATTTGACACCATTTCGGCCGTTTTCGACCAGTTTCACATGGAGCCCCCTGTGCACCCTGACCCCTGGGGGCACTAGGGGGGTTTGACCCCTGCAGTGTTTGTCCCCAGACCGTAAAGCATACTGGTGTCAATCGCTCCAGGCATTCCAGCAGGGCATGGCGGACGTTTTGTTTCACAGCCCTTCTTGCCCCCACGTCGAGGGGGGGGCCGAACCTGGACTCAAATGGCATCGGGAGCGTCACCGCTCTTCTCGGCGGTTCCAGAAACTATGGATCCGACACTGATTTCGGCCGTTTTCGACCATTTTCATGTGGGGCCCCTTGTGTAGCCCCCCCGGGGGCGGTAGGGGTCCCCGACCCCTGCAGTGTTTGTCCCTAGGCCGGGAGGCATCAGCATGCCAAGATTGGTGGCAGTCAGTCCAGGTGTTCCAGTGGGGCATGGTGGACGTTTTGTTTCAGACCCCTTCTCGCTCTCCACACTGAGGGAGGGGCAAACCCGGGCTCCAATGGTGTCGGGAGCATCACCACTCGTCTCGGCGGCCCCAGAATCCACAGATCCGAAACCGATTTTGGCCGTTTTTGACCATTTTCACGTGGGTCCCCTTGCGTACCCCCACCCCCGGGGGCGGTAGGGGGCCCTGACCCCCGCAGTATTTGTCACCAGTCCTCCAGTTTGGTGCTACTCGGTCCAGGCGTTCCAACGGGGCATGTCGAATATTTTGTTTCGCACCCCTTTTGGCCACACCCGGATTCCTCACACGTCGAGGGGGGGCCACACCCGGATTCCAACGCAGTCAGGAGTGTCGTCACTCGTCTCGGCGATCCTGGAAACGACGGATTCCATGCCAATTTCGGCCCAACGACGGGTTTCATGCCAATTTCAACCATTTTCACGTGGGGCCCTTTGTGCACCCCCACCCCCGGGGGCGCTAGGGGCCCCCGACCCCCGCAGTGTTTGTGGCCAGGCCGCAAGGCACGCGCATGCCGGGTTTGGTGGTAGTTGGTCCAGGCATTCCAGCAGGGCATGGCGGACGTTTTGTTTCGCACCCCTTCTCACCCCCCATGCTGAGGGGGGGGCCGAACCTGGACTCCACCGGCATCGGGGGCGTCGTCGTTCGTCTCGGCGACCCCGGAAACTACGGATTCGACACCAATTTCTGATGTTTTCAAGCATTTTCACGTGCCCCCCAGACCCCCACCCCCGGGGTTCCTAGGGGGGTCTGACCCCCCCCCAGTGTTTGTCGCCAGACTGTAAGGCACACGCATGCCAAGTTTGGCGTCAATCGGTCCAGGCGTTCCAGGAGGGCATGGTGGACGGTTTGTTTTGTGCCCCTTCTCGCCCCCCCCCCCACGCCAGCGGGTTCCGAACCTGGAAAACGGCGTTGGGGGTGTCGCCGCTCATCTCGGAGACCCCGGAAACAACGGATTCTACACCGATGTCAGCTGTTTGCGATCATGTTTACGTTTCACACACATACACCGCACCCCCACCCCCGGGGGTCCTGGGGGGTCTGACCACCACCCCCAGTGTTTGTTGCCAGACCGCAAGGTGTATGTGTGCCAAGTTTGGTGTCAATCGGTCCAAGCGTTGCGGAGCCTATGCGGAACATACATGTACGTACACACACACACACACACACACACACACATTCTCTTATATATATAGATAAACTATCCTGTCATTACTGACACCATGCAGCTGGCTTCAGTACCAATTGTAGCTTCTTGCACAAAGGACCAATGTGGAACTACATATGGTGGTATTTCTGGTGGTATTTGATGGTACAATGGTGGTATTTCTGTGGTTGTAAACTGATGGAAAGTGGCGTTAGCGGATGTAGCCGTCTGGTTTGTTGTTTATTTGGAGTGTTTATAGCAGAGTTGGGGGCTTGTGGACCCATTCAGCGCTTGCCTAGCGCGATCGGAGCGGAGGAACGAAGCGATCGCTACATTTCAATAACAAAGTCTTTTATTGGTTACAGTAGCGATAGTTAGAAAGTGAGAAGTTCTATTTGCCGGTCAGCGAAAGCCGGCGAAGGCTTGCCGCGTACAAGCGGCTTTTCAACGCATGTTGTTACATTCTCAGTCTCAGTCTCAGTCTCAGTCTCAGTCTCAGTGCGCACACAGTAAAAATATAAGTTATATAGGAACAAAGGGGTGTAGCCAGAGCATATCTGGTAGGTGGATACCTGAAGACCCTTGTGCCCCATGTTAACCAATGGGGTGACCCTTTGAACATCATGATCTCATGAGAAAGTGGATGTTTGCTAGCCAGCGCTTCCCGTGAGAAACATTGCCTGCTTATGTTACACTATCTAAAGAGAGTCCAGCTACTGTGTAGCAGGTTGCACTAACAAGCTGGGAAGCTGACCACCTCAAGGACACGCAGGTGCTCTATCTGATCTGGAGACGAAGAGACGGAATGCCAGTTTCCACTAGTTCTGGAGTGTGTGGTGTGAAACTGCAACATGGTTGACCATTTGGGTTACTTGAATAAAGATGTAGAGACTAGGTTCTTAACAGAACTTTGCATTTCAGAATATATACAGATAACAGCTTTCAGAAATCATGACTGGCTTTCAGCTCCCTCTCAACTAGACATCTCTCTCTCAAGACAGCTCTCAACAACAAAAGATACAGACATACAGTTCAGTTAGGACCTGAACAAAATAGCAACATTTACCCACACAGATCACATGACCTGGTCCTTTGCAACAGGCACAGTTGCTAGCACATTCCAACTTGCAAATTTATGCTAGACTTAAACTAATATCCCAACATAAACCAAACCATTGGTCCCTCACATCAGTGATCTGGTCTTTCATCTAGTCCAGAATGACACTTGGGCTTGACCCCTGCTTTGCTACAAATATCCAATGACTTTCAGGGGGTAAAAAAACCCCTTGATTGTAGTCTGTTCTTCCAGGTGAGTAGAGAAAATATACAAGATCCAACAGGACTGTTCTTTTTTATTCAAACAGTTCTCAACTTGGTAATTGTTGAGACACCTTGTACTCTAAGAGATGCCTATGAAAGAGAACATAAGAAGAGCCCTGCTGGGTCAGGCCCTGCTGTATGAAAAAGAAGCTGCTGCAAAAAAGAAGGCTTCTGGCCAAAAAAGTGATACCTCTAGACCAGTAGGTTTCCAACCTGTAGTCCATAAAACCCTGAGAAGTGATCTGTGAGGTCTCAAGGAAAAACATGACCACCTTAGATCACTTCCAGCATCTCACCAAATGAGCCTTAGTGGTCCATGGTCACCACAGACCACCAGAGAGGGCAGAGAATGGGCTGCCCACAGTTGGCTCTGAAGTGTTGGGAGTGATAGAGCGCCCACTTGGGAGATGCTTTCCCAAAGACCAACAGAGAGGGCAGCCAATGGACTTCCTGTAGCCAGTAACAAAAGCAGTAATCCACAAATCTTGTCTTCAAATAATAAATCTAAAGTTCTCTGTTACAAATTTAGTTGTTTTTTCTGTGTACAGGGGAGTGGGGACTGCATGTGGTCCATGATGATTCTAGTTTTTGCCTCCATGGTCCACAGATTTCTGAAGGCTGGGAACCACTGCTCTAGACCAGCGGTCTTCAAACTGGAAACTGCTGCGCAGCAGGAATGGCTTCCCTGGCATGAACAGAGCGTCCATTCCATACCACCAGATTCCCCCCAAACTGCTCTCTGGTTGGCTACATCTGCTCAGAAATCTGGGCACAAAGCCTGCTGGGGTGGCAGAAGTGGACAGCCAGAGCACAGTTTGATGGCGTGCATCAGAGGCTTCCCAGTGGAACCATAAGCTCCATTCCCCTGGGGATGTGCACCAGATCTGCCCCACAACCCAAGGTATAGAAAGCACTGGTCTAGACAAATGGCAGTGGATAAAGGTCATGATGAGCTCCATCACTCTGTCATCATGCTTTGTGATCCGTTATCCTGATACCAAAATCTGAACCAGAATAGATATTTTGGTGATTAAGGATTTTTTTTTAACCACACACACAGATGAAGTGTTGGAACAAGTCTAACACATACTGCTAGTTTGGTGGTGGACACCACGCTAAGCTAGCCAATAGCAGTTCAAATCTCATCAGTGTTTCCAAGCTTCTTCCTTCATCAGGTTTCTTGCTCATCCAGCAAATAGTCATCTTCTTGTAGGTCAAACTCCTACCAGTTTGAGAAGTCTTTTCACTCCTCCAAATCGTTAGCTGCATACTCCAAAACACTGAAGCGGAGTCTTTTGTCCCTGTTCAACTCCAGGACCACTTTCCACATCCTCTCTTTACATGCAGTTTTCTTCATGTTTTCCCCACATAAGAATCATTATAATCTGTTTTCAGTACTCTTTAGAATTTCACACGCTCCCACTGTCAGGCATATTTTGCAAGACCAGATCAACTTATACCCAGGTTCAAAAGTGCTCACTGTCCCAAAGGTCCTGGAAGCTCACAGGGGTGAGTGAGAGAGCGAGAACAAAAACATTCTCTTTTTTTGACTTCCATATGAAGGAATGCTTAAACCTGAAATTCAGCTCAACCTTTGGACATTCCAGACAATTCTGACATCCCATTTTGACCTTATGATGACTTCTTAAAGTGGCCTTGTGAGTGCATAGAAATGGGCAAACTATGTCAGAATAGTATCATAACTATCTCGGGGGGGGGTGTCCTTTGAGCAGACCTCAAAAGATACCAGCTTCTTTTTTGTTAAGCTTAGGTAGATGACTCATTCTGTTGTAATGTTTCATATATTGTGATATTTCATATATTGTGAAATAATAGCAAATTATTTTGAATGAATCTCCTGTTTTTAGGGTCAGTCCTATAATAAACCTGTTAGTCTACAGCAGCCCTCTAGGGAATGGCAGCTGGGCCACCACTGGAACCACTTCCCTTTTCTTCCCAAGCTCTTTGCCTGCTGCCCTTCCAGCAGGGAGATGTAGTGCCACTCTAAGCAGCCAGTCTCCACTACTCACACCGTTCCTCCTTTCCCTGCTTTTAGAAACACAAAAGAGTAGGAACCAAGACTTGGGAGGGAAGGGAGGAGAACCAAAAGGAGAAAGTAAGCAGGTAGGGGGAGTTTTGCACTACATGTGAAGTGCTTCATGAAGGGGAAAGAGTGGCACTTGACCATAGTTCTCAGAAACCAGGAAGTCTTGAGCTGGCAACTGCCAATGTTTAAACCAAATCATTAAGTGAAGGGGAAAGAATTCAGTTGTGGTGATGAATACATGTGAACTTACTATAAACTCAGAAGAAGCATAACTCAGGAGTTACACAAAATGGAGGAGTGGTGGAAAGAAATCACAACGAACAGATTAATGCAGTGTTTCCCAAACTGCGTCACAACTCACTGGTGGGTCACAACCTGGTGTGCCCTGGGCCACAATGCAGTGCTCCTTGTAGCATCACAATGCTTTACTGGGAGTCCCTACTGGCCTCTTTGGGGTCGCACTGGGTCAGCAACCATTAGCCTCCATAGGCCTAGAATGCAACCAGAAGCAATTTCTGGTTTGTGGACACAAGTTGTAGATTGTTTCCACAAATAGGAAGTAGCTTCTGGTCACTTCCTCAGTGATGACTTCTGGGGTATGGCTTCAAACAAAGAAAAGTATCCCAAAATAATGGCTTCTGCTTCTAGGATGCCAGCCAGGCTTTTTGGAAGGGCACAGCATCCCAACTCCTGTGTGGGCTAGAAGTGTCCAAAAATAAGGAAAAATATATCCCCAAAAGCGCATTCATCACATTATCTGTAGTAACTGTCCTATAAGTCAAGGTTCTATACAAAATAGATAACTAATAATTGTATGAATGCAATAGAGAAGCAGCATCTTTCTATTCTTCTGTTTTATTGTAAACCCATTTCATCAGTACGATGCCAAATAGCATAGTATTTACTTAACTATTCTGTGGTACAGCTATATACATAATTAGTTTTTAATGATAGCTATTGCTTAATTATGTAAGAAGGTAGTAATTAGAAAGCCTAAGTAATAAAGATTAAATTATCATAGTGAGATTGCATTCTTGTGTGTGTGTGTGTGTGTGTGTGTGAGAGAGAGAGAGAGAGAGAGAGAGAGAGAGAGAATTTTTTGCCAGTGGCACAGTAGGTTACTTTCAGATTTTTAGATTTATTGTTTGTCTTTCAGAAATAATTACTAAGTCCTAGTTTACATGAAAGACTAATTGCCTATTGAGTTTCAATTTCCAAGTAGTAATTTTTTAGTCAAAAGATTACTAAATTTGAATTTGAAATTATAAATTTCAAATTAGAAATTTGTGTCTAAAGCAGGGGATTTGTCCTTTGAGTGCTATTTTGGAATCTTTCATAGCATATGCAAAGGTGCTGATTGCCTGATGTGTAGGAAGGAAATTGATATTGGTACCTATGTCTCAACTGTAAAATATCAGTAGGTCTTTCCTTGATCATTCATGAATGTTGCAAAAATAATTGAATAAGTTTATGTACCCAGTCATCATACTTTTGTACCTCCCTACACTTGGGAGCACACAATCAATCAGCCGAGGTGACTTAACCTCTCATGTTAGTGTTCATCCTCTCTTTTATAATCATTAGCTTAGTCCCTGAATCTGATTCAGCAGCATCATATTCCCTTTTGACCAACTGTATTTGCAAGGGATCTGCCACAGATTGTTAAAAAGCTGCCTTGGGCATTTGCTTTGACATGGGAAAGGTGGGATATAAATCTCTTAAATCCATAAATAAATAAAATACATCTTGGAAATATTCTTCCTAAGGACAGTGTGATTCTGCTGAGCAGTAGAATCACCAAGAAAGAAGAATTATTGGGATGTCTCAGTCTATCAGTATTTCAGTAATGAGAGGCATATGTAACAAAAAGCAGCTACTCTTACTCAGCAGAGAGTTGTGTTGGTAAGTAATTCCTTTTCTTTTTATTTGTACAGGGTGATGTTGGGCTCGCAATGGGTAAACTCTATGGAAATGACTTTAGTCAAACTACTATCTCTCGCTTTGAAGCCTTGAACCTCAGCTTTAAGAACATGTGCAAGTTAAAACCACTTCTGGAAAAGTGGCTCAATGATGCAGGTAAATGGTGTCTTCAGATTTCCTCAGAACTTCACAGCAGTTCTCTAGTGATGTTCCAAAAAATGGATATTCATTGAGAGATTTAAGGTCAGCATTACTTTCTACAAAGATCTTCAGTCTGTTACACAAGAGGTTTATGTGTTAAAAGGATATAGAGCCACTTCCGGCAGTCACTCTGGCCTGAAGGGGTGGGGAGGAGCCGTGATTGTGAACAGCTGTGGTGTGGAGCTGGACTAGCCTCACACAGACTCATTGGCTCTCCCGGCAGGTGAGAAAGAACAAGAAGCTTCTGGCTTGCCAGAGGCGCGAGCCAAAGGGCAAGAGCCAAAGGGCTCTTTGCCTGTGGCTCTTCGCCTGTGGATCGGAGTCCCGGAACATCTGCCGACATCCACCCTGATCGACACCCCGTGGATCCTCAACTGCCAGCCACGTCCCTGCTCCTTACACCTTTTGGAGATCGGGAAGCCTGTCAGCAAGGCAGAAATCAGCCTTTTTAGTGAGTGTGTGGGTGGATGTGATTGTGAGAGACCTGGCCTGAGTGAGAGTCAGGCCAGGGAGTTTGAAAGTTACCCCTGCCTCGGTGAGAGGGGGGACAGGAGGGGACAGAGGACCTCTGCTTCAGTGGGAGAGGGGCAGAGGCCACAGTGACCCTAGCCTCGGTATGAGGAGGGTGAGGGTTGCTGCATTGGTGGGAAGGTGTGAGTGTGTGTTTTTTAGACTGTTTTTGTGCTGTTTTAGTGGCTTGGAAGTCAACCTTGCCGGAGGTATGTGCTTAACACCTCGAGGGAGCTCAGGGGAGGGGAGGGAGGCCACCATCATTAGAGTTGCGGGTAACAGAAAGTATGGCGGTGGGCGGTGGGCTGGCCATTACAGGAGAAGGAGGGTCAGTCGTAGACAGACTGTCCCTCTTTCTGGCTCTTCTCTCACCCCTCTGACGCTTGGCACTCTTGGCAACAGTTCCCTGAGTAAGAAACTGCTGCTTCTGAATGTCAGGTCAGTGAACAATAAGACCTGCCTAATCCAGGATTTACTCCTGGAGGAGGGTGCCGACCTGGTTTGTATCACGGAGACCTGGCTGGATGAGATGTCAATCTTTCCCAGATTTGTCTGCCGAGTTTCCGGGTGCTGCAGCAGCCACAACTACAGGGGTGGGGAGGCGGGGTTGCAATCGTCTACCGGGATACCATCCATTTCACCAGCTATCCTGTTCAGCGGTCCACTGGGTTTGAGTGCCTTCGTGTTGTGCTGGAGGGGCGAGACAGAATAGGGATTCTTGCCTTGCTGCCCAACAGTCTCCCTGCCTGAGCTGACGGGGGGGATCTCGAGCATGGTGTTGGAGTCCCCTCGCCTTTTAGTGCTGGGGGACTTTAATGTACATGCCAAGGCCCCAGGAACAGCTGCAGCTCAGGATTTCATGGCCTTCGTGGCAACCATGGGTCTGTCTCAAAGTATATCTGCCCCAATACATGATGTGGGACACACACTGGACCTGATATTTACTGCTGGGCAGGCTGACAATGATCTGGAGGTGGAGGAGATCAAGATCACTCCTTTGTCATGGACAGATCACTTTCTGGTGGGATTTAGGCTTGTTGCAACCTCTCACCTCCGCAATGGTGGGGGATCGCATTGTATGATCCGCCCTCAGAGGCTGATGGATCCAAATGGATTCCTGAGGGCTCTGGGGGATTTTCCTGTTGCCAGAGCTGGAGACCCACCTGGTGCCCTGGTCGATCTCTGGAATAGGGTGATGGCCAGGGCCCTGGATGAGATCGCTCCCGAGCATCCTCAGCCCAGTCGCAGAGTCAGAGCAGCTCCTTGGTTTTCTGACGAGCTGCAAATGATGAAGCGGCAGGGCAGATGTCTAGAGTGACTGTGGCGGAAGACTTGTGCCGAATCTGACCGTGCACGGGCTAGAGCCCAGTTGAGATCCTATTCTAGGGCAGTGGCGGTAGCTAAGAGGGCATACTTCTCTGCCACCGTCCGCAGAGAACCGTCCGGCTAAGCTTTTTCATGTGGTCCGTAGCCTACTCCATCTGGTCCCCCCCCTACTGGAGGGGAGGAGCACACAGAGGCTCGCTGTGACAAGTTCGCAAAACATTGTGTGGAGAAGGTCGATCAGATCCAGCATGACTTGGACACCGCAGTGGGCGTATCTAGTGATGTCCCCAGGGAACCTGTCTATCCTATTCTTTGGACAGGATTCTCTGGAGTGTGAGACCTGCTGCTTGCCCACTCGACCCTTGCCCAGCATGGCTAATTAGATCTGCCCGGGAAGGGCTGGCCGAGTGGACAGGGAGGGTGGTGAATTCATCTCTGAGGAAGGGGGTGCTGCTGCCTGCTTTAAAGCGGGCGATTGTTCGCCCCCTCCTGAAGAAACCCTCCCTGGATCCCACCATTTTAAACTTTTGGCCCGTCTCAAATATCCCATTTCTGGGAAAGGTGATTGAGCGGGTGGTGGCATCCCAGCTTCAGAGGGTGCTGGAGGAAGCGGATTATCTGGACCCATTCCAATCTGGCTTCAGGCCGGGGTTCGGGATGGAGACTGCCTTGATTGCCTTGATAGATGACCTACGCTGGGGAATGGACAGGGGGAGTGCGTCCCTGTTAGTCCTGCTGGACCTCTCGGCGGCTTTCGACACCATCGACCATGGTGTCTTTCTGGGTCAGCTGGCTGGGTTGGGGCTTGGAGGCACTGTTCTGCAGTGGTACTGCTCCTTCCTGGCTGACAGATCCCAGAAGGTGGTGCTGGGGGATGCTTGTTCGGCACCCCAACCTCTTAAGTTTGGGGTGCCGCAAAAGTCCATCTCATCCCCCATGCTATTTAACATCTACATGAAGCCGCTGGGAGAGGTCATCCGGGGGTTTGGGGTGGGGTGGCATCAATATGCTGATGACACCCAGCTCTATCTCTCCTTTTTCCTGATTCTGAGGCAGCGGTTGAGGTCCTGGAACGTTGCCTGGAGGCAGTTGGGGCCTGGATGTGGGCAAACAAGCTAAAATAAGATAAGCGGATAAGACAGAGGTGCTCCTGGTCTGGAAATCCACAGCTCGGGTATTGGACTATCGCCCTGCTCTGAATGGGGTTGCACCCCTCTGAAGGAGCAGGTCTGCAGTTTAGGGGTTCTCCTGGATCCACAGCTGCTCCTGGAATCCCAGGTGGCGGCGGTGGCCAGGGGAGCCTTTGCTCAGCTTCGACAGATTCGCCAGCTGCGACCATACCTGAGCTGCGCAGACCTAACCACGGTGACCCACGCCCTAGTGACATCCAGATTAGATTACTGCAATGCGCTCTACATGGGGCTGCCTCTGAAGATGGTCCGGAAATTGCAATTAGTGCAGAATGTGGCTGCTCGTGTGGTTGCTGGGGCTCAGTGGTTCGACTCTTGCTTCAGCCGGGCCGTTGCTTCAGCGGCTGCACTGGCTGCCGGTTCCTTTCTGGGCCTGATTCAAAGTGTTAGTTTTGACCTTTAAAGCCCTTTACGGCTCGGGTCCGGGGTATTTGAGGGACCACCTCCTTCCATATAATCCTACCCGTACTCTTAGGTCATCGGGGGCGGGGGGGCCCTCTTGACTGTGCTGCCACCAAATGAGGGGGATGGCAGCCAGAAATAGGGTCTTCTTGGTGGTGGCTCCCCGACTTTGGAATATCCTCCCCTTAGAATTAAGAACTGCACCCTCTTTGGCAACATTCCGGCGGGGGCTGAAGACTTTTTTATTCAAACAAGCCTTTAATTGTTGACAGGCAGGCTGGCATTTTTTACATTCTATCTTTTTAAACTGTGGGATCCACGGGGTTTGCTGTTTTTTAACTTTACTGTTTTTAATATTGTTCTTAATATTGTTCTTAATATTGTTTTAACTGTACATATTGTAGTTTCCTATACTGCTTTTTAATGTTGTAAAGCCGCCTTGGGTGCCCTCGGGCAGAAAGGCGGGATAGAAATTGAATAAATAAAATAATTTTTCAACAGAGTTCCTTTACAATTTTGGTTTTAGTTTAGAAACAATTGTATGGTGTTTTTAAATACTTTGATCTCTTTTCAAGACAGGGCCTTATTAAAATATACTTTACTTTTTAATCATTAGTTACCTTGGACTTGACATCCTAATATTTGTAAGACTTGGGTGTTTAAAAATGCATGGAGAAAAATTATTGGCTAGCGAAGTGGCATCAAGAATTAGTTATTTGCCTTAAGTATGGCTACATGTAGGAAGTTTAATCAAAACTCTATTTAGATGGAGTTTGAATTTAATTGGGAAATGTGTAGTATTGGTTTTTCCTAGCAAGTACTGTAAATAGCCATACTTCTGTTAGATAGGGACTATAGAAGTTTGGAATTGCATGTAGTAGTTAGGTTGGGGTGGTTAATCGTATCTTTTAAAAACCAATCTGCTGTGTTACACCGTAATAGTTTACTATGCTGGCTACTGGTATTTCCTTTCAGAAAACCTCTCATCTGATTCAGCTCTCTCCAGCCCAAGTGCCCTGAATTCCCCAGGGCTGGGGATCGAGGGCTTGAACCGCAGGAGAAAGAAACGCACCAGCATAGAGACCAACATACGTGTGGCCTTAGAGAAGAGTTTCCTGGAGGTAAATGGTTGCATTGCGCTATTTCAGGATTGCACTAGTTGTGTCTGCTAGTATAATGTGGTAGAACAGAACTCCGTTTTGGACCATGAAGAATTATAAAATACACTATGCAACACTGCACTGGCGTACCTAGCAGGGGTCCAGGGGACCATGTGATCCCAGGCGGCAGAGTGGCAGGGGCATCATTCTGACCCGCCTTGAGTGAGCGCCCCCTGCAGCCCCTCCCTCTCCCCATTTTTAAATAAAAACAAAGCCAGCTGCTGGCTTCATTTGTGTTTAAACACACATATACTGAGGACATTGGGCAGAAGTAATTGCGGTGATGTGATGATGTCACTGCAATTACTTTTGGGTGGAGGGTGACAGCCGGCTGGATGTGCACCCCAGCGAGAATCCTTCAAGACCGTTACTGCAACATTGTATAGAAATTAAAAATGTCACAGACAGTAGAAAAAATAGGGCCGTAGTTAAGGAAACCTTATACATTCAATCAGCCATTTTCAACCACTGTGCCACTGCACGCTGGTGTGCCGTGAATGGTCCCCAGATGTGCCACAAGAATTTGGGACAGAGTCATTTATTAGTAAGGCCATTGGGCATGCTAGCCTCCCCACTTGGCAACACAGTGTGCCTTGTCAATTGTAAAAAAAAAGCTGATGACCATGTTAGTGCCTTGCCAGTTCACCATGGGACAAAAAGGTTGGAAATCACTCTAGTAAATGAAAATAGTAAAATTTATGAGCGAATTATTTATTTAGCTTCCATTCCTGTCCTGAATCCCACCTACTCGGGTGGTGATCACTGTACAGGTGGGGCCTCTTTATCTGTAAGGGTTCCCAGAACCTTTGTGGATAAAAAAATCCATTGATAATTAAACCTGCAGATTTTGCCCCCCCCCCCCAAAAAAAAAAACCTGAGCAGAACACTGTTCCAGTCAGGTTAGGAGGGCTTTCTGAGGCCACTAGTGTCTGCGTATGGCCTCCACAGGCCTCAGAATGGCTGTTTTCGGCAAAACCTAAAGTTGCATTTTTAATGCCTTTATAAAGCATTTTGAGAGAAAGCCATGCTTCATACGACATTACAAATGCAACTTCTGGTTTTGCCAAAAAACTGGACATTGCGTTTTTTGGCCTAAATGGCCATTCTGAGACCTGCTGAGGCCACGTGCAGATGCACATGGTCTTGGCAGGCCTCAGAAGAGCCTCCAGAAGCAACTGGAGCACAGATCCGGTCGCCTTTAGAAGCTTGAACTTGAGCTGAACGTGGTTCTGGGGGACCTGTGTTGAGCTAAATCCATAGATAATTAGGCTCAGTCTGTATATGAATTTGCACATTGCAAAAGCGGCAACATAAGTTTCTTGGGAGACCTCTGTTTACGGTTCACCTACATCATGCAGAAGAACTACTCATGCATCTACCTAGTACTGGCGTGTGAGTTCCCAATCTATATGGATCCTCTTGCTTCCACTGTCACTGCTTCCTATGTGGAGTTACTTTATATCTGAAGTGTATCATGCAGCAGAAAATGGCTTTTATTTCACACATTGTCTTTCAGAACCAAAAGCCTACCTCGGAAGAGATCACCATGATAGCTGACCAGCTGAACATGGAGAAAGAGGTGATCCGCGTTTGGTTCTGTAACCGGCGCCAGAAAGAAAAAAGGATCAACCCACCCAGTAGTGGTGGAACCACCAGCTCGCCTATGAAAGCAATTTTCCCTTGTCCAACTTCATTGGTAAGATTTAAAAAATAATAAACACCACAATAATTGAGATGCCAGACTTAAAGAGTATATAGCTGCTCCTATCCCCTTGGTCATAAAATTACCAATAGATGTCAGACATCTGATATTTAGTCTTGATGTTTTTGTAGAGTTCACTGTTCTGTTCTGACCTCTAGGTGGCAACCACACCAAGCCTTGTGACAAGCAGTGCAGCTACTACCCTGACTGTCAACCCTGTGCTCCCTCTTACCAGCGCTGCTGTAACTAGTTTGTCAGTCACAGGTGAGAGACCATTCAAGTTATATCAGCTTAAGTACTTCCTGTTTCTATTGCAAAGAGAGATTGTTTCAGTGAGCCTTACAATAAGAAACCTATCCAAGGTGGTTGTGTTTTTGATGACACCAATATTGTAAGTTGATGCACCCAGTGCTGAGACACACAGTGCTACTGGGATTCTGTTGCTACAGTGAACCCTCAATTTAATGGACCTCAAGTCCTCAGACTTTGGAAATAAGACAATTTTGATGTCTGCAGAGGTCCACTGACCTCCCCCAGCAGCACTGAAGGTGGTCTGTATGGTAGTTGTCAAAATGTGCTAGGGACCTGCTTGCTTACTTTCCAGAGCTCCCTTGACACTGGTGTTATTATTCTCTGCCCTCAAACAGGCATTCTAGGAATGGAGATTTTCTCCATTCTTGAGGCCTCTCTAGGAACAGAAAGCTCTTGAGAGAGTGAGTTCCATTAAATTCGATGTCTTGAGAAACTCTACATCTCTGGAGTGGCGTCAGGTATGGAGAATTGGGTTATTTGGTCTTGCCTGTGAATTCCCCTTCTCGGTGGTTCCACAACTCTTTGGTAGGGGGTAACTCCTCCTCTTGGCAGCAGGCAGGATCCCATGAACCAAAGGCTTCAAGGGGAGGGGCTTCCCCCCTCACCAGACAAGGCCAAGCAACTGGAGCCCTCTGCATAGCTAGAAAAATTCCAACTAGACAATCGGAAAGAAAGCTATATACATTCTTTTCCAATTAGGGAAATCCATAGGATTCATATTGCCTAAACTAATTCCAGCATAGTGTGATCCCAGATGGGAAGACTGTGCCATCCTGGAACAGCGAGAAGGAGAACTCACAGATATGAACAAAGGTCTCTGTTCTCCAGTGGTTCCTTCCAGAGGTGCTGCTCAACCTTTGCTGGAGATATAATATAGGGCATCCCCCAAGAGCAGGAATTACCCTGCACCACTCACCTCAAAACCAGTTACCCTAATGCCATCAGCTGAGGCATAGGTGTCTCTTCTGCAGTGTTTGATAAAAGTATGTATTGGTGTCTAAGCAGCTGCAATAGGCTGCCACTGTTGTGCATTCACCAGAATCATAGAGGCAACTTAATTTCCCCCGATTTTTGTAGGCCAGCACTCTCTGAGCCAACAAGAGAATCTGGAGGAAGAAACTTTGTTATCCCAGTTTTGACTAGTTAAAGGGTACATCTTCCTTGAAGTCCAGGTAGAAACTTGGAGCCCTACTGTCATCTAGTGTGTGTCAGTCCCGCTCCCTCAGGTGTGATGGGTTAGGACAGAATGAGGAAAGATATCTTCGGATCTCCAAAAAATAGTGTTTTGAAATGAAGGAGGAATCTGTTCATAATATCAGTCTGTCATTATGGAAGACACACAGCTCCTTATTTATTGACAGCGCAATCCAACACTATGCATTGCGTCAACGCTACAATGCTAAGCTGACACGAGGGAGGCTCCATGGTGGACCGGGACTGGGATTGGCAGGGGGAGAGAGGTTCTGGGCGGGGGGAGGGCGGGACATGGGCAGGCTCCAGATTTGGCCATAAGTCCGAATCCTAAGTCTGACCAGGAGGCCACACAGCCCCGATTCGGGTTGTGTGGTCTCCTAGGCTCTGCGCCTGCTGTTTAGCAGGCGCAGAGCCAAGGAGCGCTCCCCTACAGTAAGGGTGCGAACATGTCCTTGCCGTGGGGAGGCTACAACCTCCCCAACCCAGCCTTGGATTTGGTGCTGGCCAGCCAGCCTTGCCAATCCAATGCTGAGTAGGATTGCATTCTGAGAGTGCATCCAGCTCTGTTACTCCTCTCACCAACGTGATGCTAACAAGAAATACTGGTTTCAAGGTCAATTCCCTGAGGGGACAGGTAGCTATGGGTTTAAAGTGTGGGCTAATGAGAGCTTTCTGCACCTAATGTAGGTACCAGAATAGAATCGGATGGGCATGAGAGAGTTTTTTAGAGATGTCTCATGAATTTTTGACCATGAAGCCTTGGCCAGCCCAAGGATAACCCAACTTTAGTGCGCTGTTGCTGGGACCCTTATCTCTACCAGACAGGAGAAGATGTCTACAGTGTCTTGATAGGTAGAGGTTTGAAGGGCTCCCTCTTTTTGTGCACCACACAAAAGACAGATCACTCTTATTTGTGGCAGCACTCTTATATGCTGCCAGTACAGCACACATCACAGCCCCTGGGTTGGCATGCTCCTCTGCTCAACCTTTATGTCATGAGATGAAGAACCATCTGGTCACAAATGAAGCTGATGACCCCAGGAGAGAAGGCCCTTCTGTGAGGAAGATACCATGGATCATGTGATGAAATTTTAACTAGGCCCATAAACCAACACCTAGGCCAATATGGTGCAACCAAGTTCTCCTCCTGTGCCTTTCATAGTTCCCTTCAGCCGTGGCTGGTAAAGGGCATCTATGAGGTCTGACAGAATTGGTGTGGTCTTGGAATAGAAACATGGTAGTTGATGATTGGAGGAGAGGCAAACAGTTCCAACTCTATAGAACTAAGGCAGTGTAGTAATTAGAGAAATACAATTGGGTGCAGGCTCCATTCTGACTTGTTCAGGTATTGTCTGCTGAGCTACACTGCCTTATCATGGGACATGTTCCACCCTGATGTAATGGAGATGCTTCTCCAGCCAGTGAAACAGCCTGCATGCCTCATTGTGAAGGCACAGGTACCTCGTCCCTCACTTTCTGTTCACATAAGCTTTGGCCAAGGTATTGTCCATTTACAGGTAGATTACCCCTTATCTAGACATCCAAAATCCAGACTATTCTGAAATCCAGACACTTTTGGCCAAGACTTTAAAAAAAAAAACACCTTTCTGTAGTGTGAGCGCTTAGGAGGTCTTGTGGTCATTCCCATGTACAATGCAGGTACAGGCTGTCAGTTCTGTTCTCTATTCTGTGGTACGTTCCTGTACAGACATCATTGAAAAATGTCAAAGAGGCTTTATGGGATAACAGTGAAAAGAGCAAGATGCAGCATTTCTCATTATTCTGAAATCCAGACACCTTCCCATCTCAAACAGTCTAGATAAGGGATACTCAATCTGTATATCAGGACATCCTTATGTTTGACTCACTGCTGTAAGATCTTCAGGGCTAGAAAGACTGCCTCTGAATTCAAGGAAATAGTTACTTCTTCAGGACTGGGAGACTGACCAAAGGCCCTATATTTTAAAATAGCAAAGAGCTATTTATTGTGTCTGGTTCTTCTGAATTGTAAATATGTTGTCTTTTTGCACTTTTTGGGGGGGGGGGTATTTTTAAGATAATATGTTTAATCTGAATCCATTATCCAGATCCATTCCAGTCTGGCTTCAGGTCAGGGTTTGGAACGGAGACTGCCTTGGTCACCTTGATAGATGTCTTGTGCCAGGAATGGCAAGGAAGAGTGTTTCCCTGTCAGTCCTTCTGGACTTCTCTGCAGCTGGCAGCACCATCAACCATGGTGTCCTTTTGAGTTGGCTGTTGGGGCTTGGAGGCACATTCCATGGCTCCACTGACTGCCAGTTCTTTTCTGGGCTGAATTCAAAGTGCTAATTTTGACATTTAAAGCCCTTTACAGTCTGAGACCAGGGTATTTGAGAGATTACTTTCAACCATATAATCATACCCATCCTCTCCAGTCATCTAAGGAGGCCATTCTGTCTGTGCCACCACCAGTAGACGTGTGGGTAGTGGGGGCTAATAACAGGGTCTTCTCGGCACTTCTCTTATGGAATGCCCCTTCCCTGGAATTAAGAATGTCTCCTGCTTTGGAGACTTTTCAGCAGGGCTTGAAAAGCTTTTTATTTATGAGAGCTTTTAACTGGCACTGTGAGTTGGCATTCTTATTGAGCTATATTTTAATATTGGGGTCAAGGGTGTTTTCTTAGTTTTAATGTTTAATATTTTTTTAGTATTTTTTAATGGAATTGTGTTGGTTTTATGTTTCTTACATTGTTAACCACCTTGGGTCACCTTCAGTGTGGGAGAAAGGCGGGATAGAAATACTGCAAATAAATAAATATTTTTAATCTTAGTAATAGAACTGATCTATTGTTTTGTAATTGTGGTAAGTCACCCTGGTGATCTCTTGGTGGAAGGATGGGGTATAAATGGGGTATACATCTTCCAGATAAATAAAGATTACGCTTGACTTTCCTGTTCTTGGCACTTTTTCTCCTGTAAATAGCCGCGGGGGGGGGGGAGCTGATCCAGATTAGGACCGCAATGTCTCTCCCTCCTGCTCCACACACCTGCTCTTTTCCAAAGAAAAGACAAGCCTGTTGGCTATGAGCTTGTACTTTGCCCTTAGTCAAGTAATAAAATGCCTATTATCTCACTTCAAACATACTATCTCTTGCTGCCTGGCTGGCTGCCTTAATTAAGCCTACTCCTATGAATTGCTTTAAAAATTATGCCCTTCCATCTTATTGGCTACATATCATGTGGGCACAAGTCTCTTTCAGTATGTCAAACATCTAGGCTAATTGAAAATTCCTTTTAGGCACCACAGAAACCATTCCCAACAACACAGCAACTGTGATTTCTACAGCACCTCCAGCTTCTTCAGCGGTGACATCACCTTCCCTGAGCCCCTCTCCTTCTGCCTCCGCTTCCACGTCTGAGGCATCCAGTGCCAGTGAGACCAGCACAACACAGACAACCTCCACCCCTCTATCCTCAGCTCTTGGGACCAGCCAAGTGATGGTAACTGCTTCTGGTTTGCAAACTGCAGCAGCGGCTGCATTACAAGGAGCCCCACAACTGCCTGCAAATGCAAGTCTTGCTGCCATGGCAGCTGCAGCAGGGCTCAATCCAGGCTTGATGGCATCTTCACAGTTTGCAGCAGGGTCAGTATCTTCCATTTTACACTTTCTGAAGTCATCAAAATAGTGTAGCAATTAGTTACATAGCCTTAATAGTTAATATCAGACTGTAACCTTCAGTACCTTCAACTAACAATAGGTGCCATTTGGAAATAAAGATCTCTCTTAATCTTCTCTATTCAGTAGTTTAATTCTTAACATTTAATTAAATGTTAAGAATTAAATGTTAACATTTAAATTGTACTCTTCAAAAGTTGCAAATGTTTAAATAGACCTAAAAGGATCTGTAGTATCCTGATTTTCAAAGTTATTTGTTCTATATATATTCTGGCCTAAATGTCAGGTTCCATGGATCCTGGGTTATATAGAATGTTTGAATCACATTTCCATGATTTTGTGCAGGGTGAACTGTGGCTTAAGAAACTGGGGAGAAGAGGATAAGGAGAGAGCTTATTCCTAGTTTTGATGCTTTATTTTACCAAGGTTTGGTGCTTGATTCCAACATTTGTTGGATCTGGATTTTCTGCATTCAGCTACTTTGTGAAGATAAAAATACAATTGTTAAATAGAAGTTAGACCATCCTTACAGCAGTCTCACTATGTCTTTATGATAAATTGCACGGGGAAAAATGTACTCAAACTTTATGTCTGAAACAGTTCACATGAACGACTATTCTTGTTTTTGTTTCCCATTTTGGAATTGCAGAGGTGCCTTACTCAGTCTCAATCCGGCAACACTAGGCGGTGCTCTCAGCCCAGCTCTGATGAGTAACAGTACACTGGCAACAATTCAAGGTCAGTAAACTAGCAGTCATCCCATTCTTGTTACATTTTGGTTTTCTGCAAAACGATAGACTAAAGAATGCAACTTTTAAGAATTTACCAAAATACCTTGACTTTCATCCACTTGACTTTGATTGCGTTGCTCTTTCAGCCATTTTCAATTATAGCTGCTTTTCTCTTTTATCCAATTTAATTCAACCTTCCACAACATCAGTTGTTGATCTTTTTTATTTTTGTTTGTTTTGCATGTGTTCTCATATGTTAAGTAGTTGTTTACATTTTTCGCTGGCCAAAAAAAATTTGCAAGCTAATTTATAAATATTAAAATAAATAAGTTTTGACATTCATCCACCTTTGATCTTTGTCCATACTCTGGTCCCTAAAGCAAACAAAAGTACAAGGTATTGTACATTTGTAAATATATAATTTGCCCATCTCCAAAGCATAGGACAGGCAATAATTGAGAAAACAAAAAACGGAATACATGGAAAATTTCAATCCTTTCAACTGGCTTTGAAGGACAGCAATAGGTGAGAAATAGGTTAGTTTTCCATAACATGCTCAGTGAGTTAAGACTCAGTGAGTTAAGGAAGTTATGTAACTATGGAGCTAACACCAAACGTCTTTCGGTACATTCTTGCTTTTTGAACATTTCTTGCTCTCAGTCAATCAATCTGATTGCGATTCCCTCAATCAGTCTGGGTTCTGGCTGTAGATGGAGGCATGCCATGGGGCGGAATGACCAGGAAGGAGAGCATCCCAGTCATGTTAAAGGGACCATAAGATGTCATACTTCAGTTGTACTTGCCTTCCCCGTTTACAGTCTTCTATATGGCCAGAAACGTAGTCTTGAAAATTGCAAGAAATGGGTTGATGAAAAAGAAAAGGTAACAGGTGTGCAGTGTTGGTGTGTGGATGGACACATTAAAATCATACATCTGTATGTTCTTGCCCATATTAATTAATGTGAAAAGCTTATAACGTTCATTATACTTGTAGTACTTTTTTAAAAAAATAATTATTCATTAACATGAACATAATTCATGATATTACAACATAATATGCAACATAATGTTGCATAATACAACAATCCAATGATTCTCAAACTGTGGGTCTGGGACCGACCAGTGGATTGCGATACAGTTTTTGGTGGTTCGTGACACTGACAGTGCAGCTTAGGCTTAAAAAGCTGCTATTTGGGGGGAGGGATAAGCACTGCTGCCCAATCACCATTATAGCCACATTCCTTGGCATTTAAACATGAGGCAGAAGCTTTTACAGGCTCTAAAAGGTTTAGGAACCACTGCCATAATCGATTTAGCCATTTGTTAATTTCCTTCTAATTGATAATGTAGTGTAGATTATTCCTTATCTGAAATATTAGACATTCTTGTCTAAGGGTGCAATCCTAAGCAGAGCTGAACTGGCGAGGCCGACGGACCAGCACCATATCCAACACTGCTTAGGAGAGGCTGGAGCCACCCTGCGGCAAGGGAACATGCGGTCCCTTACCATAGGGGAGGCTCCAGCCTCCCCTATGGGCTCCTCATATCGGCGCCTGCTAAACAGCAGGTGCAGATCCGAGGAGACTGTGCAGCCTGAATTGGGGCCGTGTGGCCTTCCGAATGAACTTAGGATGCGGCCATATGGCTGCCTTCCAAGCCCGCCCACGTCCCTCCCTCATCCTGCCCACAATCTCTCTCCTGCTGCCAATCCGCTGCCAATCCGTGCGGAGCCTCCCTGCAGCGCCGGTCCTGTTGCTCGAGTGCCGACAAGGGAATGCAAATCGGCACCCCCACGTAGGCGCTCTGCCCCTTGCGTTGATGCTATGATGTAGCATCGACACAAGGGGCGCAATAGGATTGCGCTGTAAGACTTGTTTTCTGTAGTGTGAGTACTAGAAGGTCTTTTGCTCATTCCCATGAACAATGCCAGTACGGGCTATAAATTCTATTCTCTGTTCTGTGGTGTGAGCTGAACAAACATTTTTGAAAAATGTCAGAGGCCAGCAGACATCCATATGGGTCATAGTGAAAAAAGCAATATATAAAGGAGTGAGAAATATAAATTTCTGATATGTATGCAATTTATGCATAAATAAATAAATATATATTTATATAATTCTCATTTTTATGCAATTTATGCATTTCTAATTATTTTTATGCAGTTGGAGCAGTTCCTGGATTTTCTTCCTCTTACCTAGTGGGTTAAGTATTCGTCAGCTGGAAAAATACCTAACTTTGGATATTTTGTACATGATGCTTTGATATTTCTTTAATAACTTACTGTGTTTCATAGTGTCTACTCATTCTTGTATGGTAAAAAGGGTGTATTTCCTTACCTGGAAAATACATTCACTTTGCAAAAAGCTTAAGGAGTCCTCAAGTTCTTTCTTACATGTTGTCACCTCTCAATTTTCAATCACTCTAGAGCCCATTTTTAACTGGTTTTGAAAAAGAGCTTTTTGTATATTTTTAGCTAATTCAAAGAGAAACTATCAAAGTACTGATACTTTGAGCTGTACAGTTTACAGTTTTGAGTTGTAAATGCTGAAATTATCTCCTTCATTCTTTTAGCTCTTGCATCTGGTGGCTCTCTTCCAATAACATCACTGGATGCAACCGGAAACTTGGTATTTGCCAATGCTGGAGGTACACCCAACATCGTAACTGCCCCACTGTTCCTGAATCCTCAGAACCTTTCACTGCTCACCAGCAACCCAGTTAGCTTGGTCTCTGCAGCTGCTGCCTCCGCAGGGGCCTCTGGACCAGTTGCCAGCCTTCATGCCACCTCCACCTCAGCAGAGTCTATCCAGAACTCTCTCTTCACAGTGGCCTCGGCCAGCGGGGCTGCCGCTGCCTCTACCACCACTACTGCCTCCAAGGCGCAGTGAGTTGGATTGAGCTGTGCTGCCCCAAGCCTGTTTTGTTTCACTCTGCAGTGAGATGGGCTGCCAGCTGGGTTTATAAACTGAAAAATGTGATTCGCTTCCTCTCACCATGTTGCTGGGGACAAGGGCGAGAAGGAAATATACAAAAAAAAAAACCAGAAAAAAAAACAGGAAGGATTTAAAACTGGGACAGACATTTGCCTAATTTTATAATAAACACTGTCTTTTCAGGATTGCTTCATTGATTGGAGAACTTTCTAACCAAAAATGTAAAAAACAAAAAAGGACTACTTATCATTTCCAGCACTCTCAATGACAAGTTAAGGTGGGTTATCAACTCAAACATAGGAACGGGATTTCTTCTTTTTGATCTAAATATCTTTTTTTTAATTATCATTTATTGGTCTGTTGTACAGGCCATAATGTCATACAAGGTGTTTATAATCTTATCAATCATGTGGGGGGTTCCTTTCTTAACTGGTACAATTTAGGCAGGCCTGTATTACTGATGTATCTCGTTATGATTATTATAATTATAATTATATATATATATATATATAGTTTGGACACATTTGTCTTTGCTCCTGGATTATTTTCAGTGAGCTCCCATGCCACACGGAGGCAAGAGAGAGGAATGGGGAGCATGTGAATTGTGAATGTTCTTTGCAATTTCCTCTTCCTTGGCTGTAAGTGTTTGGGATTTTCTCAGAGGTGTTGGGAAAGGCTTTTGCCACTTGTGTGGGCGGCTAAGCGAACCTTCAGAGGGTAATGTGCAAAGATAGTCCATGCTTGTGAGGTGGGAGTTCTGGTTGGACAGCGGCTTGCTTAGCGTACTTGGGCCAAATCTAGCTCCTATTTGCACGTCTTTGGCTCTTGTTGATGCCAAGGGGGAAGGATTTGGCCAGTAGTCTGTCTTTAGCACCTGTGCTCGTGGCTCTCTTATCTCATAATTGCATGGAAAGCGCCACTTTACAACTTGGGAATATTTCTGTTATTTACTTTCTCAGGAGACTGCCTGTACTGGTAATTCATATGCGAACATGCAGCATTCATCCTTCCAACCAGCTGTTTGGCATAGGATTTCTAAAAGCTGCATTGGCTCATCTCTAAGAACATACTTCTTATCTGGTGTCTCCACTATGACTGTATTGAAAATGTTTTCACCTTGGATACTTTTCAGAACTAGGTCATGTGAACAGAAAGTATTGTTTTTATGCCAACGCAACTATAAGAAAGCAGCCTTTCTCTATTCTAAACAGTTTGTAGAAATGTTTGTTTGACGTTGTTTGCTGCTCTGGAAAAAGGTGGCAAGGAATAATCAGAAAACTGACCAGCCTGCTCTGAGAGTAAACTCCTGTCTTTTTGGTGACATTGGCCTGTTGCATATATCCTGCAATATTTCATGTTATCTCTGGGTGATGCTGCTGCTAGCTGATCATTTATGGCAGAAAATTCCTCTACTAGAGAGAGGGAGAGAGAAGTTTCCAAGCAACGTAACAAGTGGTATTTTGCAAACAGCTGCTGACAATGGGTGAGAAAGAGGAAGAGACAGAGAATAATCTAAGCATTGTAGTGTTCTGAACCAAAATTTCTAAACTGAGAAGAGGCTGGATCACTGAGGCGCACTTGAAATTTTCCTTTCCTTTTGAGCTGACTTGAAAAATATCTTCACTGCCTTAGTGTTTCACTAAGGATCAGAAGGAGATGGTTCCAAAACGTATTTAGTTATATTCCATTTCCCATCAAAAATTTTCCTCCAGCCTCTCACCACTTGCTATTGGAAAAGCAGAAACTTTGTTCTCAAAATCTTCTCTGGCTGGTGAACAGTTCCTGGGCCTCGCATTAATGCTCTGTTGTAGAACTCTTGTCTCTTCTCCTCATGCCATCATGCTGTTTGCTCTCTTTTCATCTCTGAGTCTTCAACTTCCTGCTTTACAAGATATTTAAAGTAATGAATTCTTCCTAAAACTAAAAAAAAAAAAACCCTTGTGAATTGCAAGCAGGGAAATGAGCAAATGTTTGTCCACTGTCTTTAATGTGTGTTTGATTTTTTTAATGTTTTATTTTTTTTTAACTAAGCTTGAACCAAAGTCAATTTCTAGCAAGCTGCTGTACTAATGGACTAGTTTGTATAAGTGCAGTTCAGATGCAGAGAGGTGATAGATGCTACTGACAATTTCTTTTTCATTTGTGTTTTTTATTTTATATAAAAATTGCTGCTTGTTTTAATCTTTTTGGGGGAGGGGCTTGATCTTTTGTATATCCTTGGGGCAGACAAACTCTTTAACTTGATTATTATCTAGTTTCCGTGGTTTGGTGTGTAAATAGAATGGCAATGGCAGGTGGTAACTGCTCCGCATCCTCCTTAGCAATTTGGCACAGTCTAAATACTGTGGTGTGATATCGCCACGATTTCAGTCTCAATGTAAAATCATAGGGCTATGAATAATATGAGTGTCTAGATTTTAAGTGGCCCATAACAGCTTGGAGCGGTTGAATGTATATGAAAGAATAGCAAAGGAAAGACAGGTACCCACTATGTAGGTCTAGAGGCCATAGTGTTAACTAGTTTCTACCAAAGGAAATATCAATCCCATGGAATTTTATTTTTTGTCCAGTGAAATAAGATCCAAATAGCTTGTGCCAGCATGTTTTAATTGATAGAGGGGTTGGTTGTGATATCTTAACGATGGCATTTTTTTTTCAGTCTTGGATTTTAGATATCAGAGAGGAAGAAATAGGTACAGGAGGGGCTTTAAATTGTCCTAAACGCTTCTTCAAGGTTCAGAGAAGTTATGTGTTATCTGGCTAAAGTTTCCCATTCTCATTGTTTGGTAAGAGAGTCTGATGAATAGGTATCTGGAACACTAATGCAGCTCAGAGAGTGGCTATAAAAATCTTACTGTTCTTTTGTGGTATTCACATCATGTTGAATACCACATGATGAACACATCATGTTGATGTGAATCGCCTTTAACCCTCTTTCCTGTTCACACCATGCCATGTTCAAAGATGGACATACTCCTTGGGAATTTCATATCAAGCATTTTTGTGATGAAAACTGGAAAAACAAAAAAAACCCTGCAACCAGCATTCCCTCTTAGGTCTGCAGCTGCATGCCCACGTACCTTTCAGCTGAGCTCGGTTGACCTGGCAGTTGGCAATATCATTGCCATCCAACAGGAAGACACCACTGTGCAGCAAGGGAGGGTTCTATCCAGTGGATCTAATTCTTACAGAGAACATTGCCTGCAACTAGGATACTTCGGTTGAATGGTATTGGTTTTATCAATATGTTCAACTCCCCCGCATTGTTTAATCTGGTGCATTTGGTGTCATCCCATGAGGCTGATAATAGCTTCCTCCTGACAGCACAGATTCCTAGGTTGTAGTGGCTCTCATCAGTTCTTGTTGATCTTTATCATATATTTTAGCTGTATACATTAATAAAAATATGTACATGCAAATATTGGAATATATATTGCCCATTCTAGAGACAGAAACAGATTCTGTAAGGTAGCAATAGTGCTTTAAGTTATAATTAAAACTGCAGCAGAAGATCAGGGTTGGATAGTTGGAGAATTTATCCAAGAATCTGAAAGTAAGGTTAAAAATATATTATTGCAAATATTCTTAGTTTGGGTTGCAAAAAAAGAATGAATTTTCTAGTAATAGCAGCAATTTTCTGGTAGTCACTACAAAATACAATTACTATAATCCAAAACACTGTATGACACAATGCATGTTAAAAAAAATGTTTTCTAATGTCCAATACTCTGTAACCTGATCAGTTGAGCAAATTGTTTGAGAATTGCAATACTCTATGTCAAGAAATATTTGGGTTGTATTTCCCCCTCTTCATGTATAGCTTATTCAGATCATTTCATGTGCATTTTCAAATCTAATTTTACAGGCCAAAGTGTGAAAAATGTCTTTGCATATTTGAAGAAGTTTCAAAGCCACCTTCATTATCCTGCGCTCTGAATCTTATTTATTATGAATTTTAAAGGGGAAAAGAGTTGGTTTGTATCTACAGTCTATATAGTTCTAGGTTACTTACAGAAATGACACAGATCTTCTTGGAAGGTGCATTTTATATTCCTTTCAGATCAATGGAGCAGATTCCATTGATTCAAATGAAACTAAGTTTCCAGTATCTGACAAGACGCATATTAAAAAAACATTTTTTTCTATGAAAGATGTAGAATATGGTGGAGGGAGGTCACATCATACACAAATAAGTCTTTTAGATGAGTTGAAAAATCAGTTTAGGTTAGAACATGTTGTGTACTTGGAGCCAATGTGCATAATTTCAGTTAGTAAGGGAGTATTCTCCTCAATTCATAAAGTAGGAAATCGGTAACATCAGATTCACAAAACACAGAATTCCAAAATCTATTTGCTGTTTGGCACACCTTCAGTCTGGCCAAGTGCTGCCAATTTGCACATTTTATCCTATAAGAGTGCAATCCTAACCTGGAGTTTGGCCAGCACAGTTAGGCCAGCAAAATTTGGCCGGCACAAGGGCCACCATAAAGCGTGTTTGGACCACTCTCAGAGTCAAGGAGGATGATGCATGTCTGTGCTGGACAATCTGATTTCAACAGTGATCCAAACATACTTTATGTGGTGACCCTTGTGCCAGTCAAACTTTGCTGGCCTAACTTTGCTGACCTAATTCCAGGTTAGTATTGCGCCCTTAATGATGTTTGAGTGTGCAGCATCTTGTCTGAATAGTCCCTTAATTAGTCTGTTGGAGACAGAATTCTTGTGTTTTTCAGGATTTTCAAAATGTGCAGACTTACTCTGATTTCCTGGTTTCTCATGAGTTCGTATTTATGAGATGTTACTAAGATAAACATCGTTTCTATGTTATGTCATTTGGAGTATGCACTGCTTCTCTGTTCACCTATACCTATGTTACTGACACATACCTATGTCACAAGTTAGTGAACAGGCAGGCAGTTCTGCAGGTTCCTGCATAACTGTTTGGCAGTCTTTAGCAGCTTAACCTGAATTTAGCAATGAGTTGAGGAGCCGGGCCAAAGACAGCAATCATATAAGACCAGGTGAAAACTTGTCCTACTGGCTTTGAAGGCTGCTATACATCTTCTAACCATTCACAGTGCTGGAGCTACAAGCTAGCTTGAATCAGATTACCCTAGTGGCAGAAAAAGTGAGGTGGCTGTGTCCTGTTGTCAGAGTTCTTGGTTCAAAACCTCTAGCATCTTATACACTACATTTATAATCTGCCTGTTTGCCCATCAGGTCTGTTTTTAAGATTACTTGGCTTTCTGTGGCAATTCCAAGTAATGTACCATCTTGTCCTTCTCCAACATTCGTCTTCAAAGAAACATTACATAGAAAATGATGAGCAAATCTTGTTAAAATAACTTGTACCCTGAGTTTTAACAGATGAAAGTAAAACTCATTGATTTCAATAGAAGTTACTTCCAAATAATTGTCTTAAGCATGAATATCAGTTTACTTTGAATTTGTTGATTTAAGGCTTAGGGACACTGAGTGATATGTTCTATCCTTTTCCCCTTATCCACAGTCATACCTGCTAATGATTCTTTCCAAATATAGCAATTCCAATATCTCAGTCAGGGCTAATGGCATGAGCTGTAGAATCCTCTAGTTTATGTTAACGGTGATTGAGAGTACTAACAAAATAAGCCTTAACCATGTTTAAGGGAAAAATTGCACCAGAAAGGGAAGAGAAAGTGCACTTCAAATGCTTTCCCCAATCCTTTAACTATGTTTAAGGGATTGGGAGCATCATATCGGCACCAGTCCAGAAATATTACAGTGCTGCTTTGATGACATAGTAGCTATGTGGGTTACCAAAATCAACCACCTCATATGCGAACCTATAGGTATGGTGGAGGATAATATGCCTAGTTAAAATCATAGAGTGACATGGTAAATGGGGATAACTCCATATATTACAAATAGTCTCAGATTATGTATTGTGGAAATATAGACATCTGTCTCTTTGCCACAATTTATGAAATAACCCTGAATGTTAAATCAATCTTAATTTTTTTTATAAAATTAAGCTTCAGTTGCTGAACAAACAAAATCTTGTGTCCAGAATACATAACTGCATAGCAATTAAATTCAAGTTTTTTTGTTCTACTGGACAGTTCGACCAAAGATGTTTCCTTGTGATTGAAGTCATAATGAAGAGCAGAGGAAAACTTGTTGCTGAAATTTCTGATTCCAGAAACCAGGTCTAGGAATACACTGTTGCCTTTTCCTTCGCTTCCCTATTTTACTTAAATATTATATGGGGAACAGTTAGTTGATATAGTAATAGTCTTTCACTAGGTTTATCCTTGTTTTTCTAATTGATATCCTTAACCTGGAAGAATATAGGATGTCCATTTATAAACTGTTGGTTGTATTTCACTCACTACCACATGGATTGGCAATGAAATAATTTCTCTCAAGTTTTCTTAATGTTTAACTTAATAATTCCTCTGTTGGAAGTGTTCCCTGATTTTCAGTTCATCCCAAAGAAGTTCTTTTATCAGTGAGCGGAATGCTCAATGATGAGCAAGTTTCAAAAGGAATATAGTTACTTTTCCACTTATATTAATATCATGAACACACTCAGAAAGAACAATATTGCCAGCCCCAAATATTGCATATACTATATTCCAAAGGGAACCACAGGAGAGCAAAAACATTGATTCTGACCTGTAAGTTGGGAATGGCTTAGCCGGACCCACTGCCTGAAGCCTCCCTGAGTCTTCACCAGGCAAGTTTCCCAAATAACCCAGAAACCAAAATATATGTATTTACTTTGCTCCTTCCCACATGCTCTATTTTGATAAAAAGTGAGTGGGGTTGGGCTTGGGAGTTCCCAGGTGTTTGATACTTTCTGTTTTATTTAAAGGGGCCACATGAAGAAGGAGCGAGATGAGTTGTTAGGGAAGCAGATTGATATGACTCCGTCCATCACAGGCTGGGGGAAGGCAGAAGATGACTTGGGGTGCAGGGTACTGCAGGTCTGCTTCTCCCCTCAATGTAATGCTCCCACCCTCTTCAGATGGGCTGTCCTTGCTGTGAGTGTTGGTCTCCCTGACAACCTCACTGAAGTGTTGCTTTATGAACACTTCCCCTAGTTTTGTATATAGATGAGTGCACTGTGGAGCAATGTTGTTATGTCATGGTTTGAGGGGCAGAGCCACTTAATTTTGCACTCTTTCTACCCACTTGGCAAATGAAGCATTGTATCTCACCCTATTGCTTTTGGAGCCACGTAAGTGTAGCAACTGTATTTACCATACAATTTACATCTTTAACCTTATAGATTACTCAGTATTTTGCTAAGTAAAGCTATTAAAACCTCTTCATAACGGTTTTTCAAGAACATTGTTGTTGCTTGGATTTTGTCATGTAATGGAAGTGCAAGTTTGGGGAAATTAATCTTTTGATCAGATTTCTGCTATTAATGATTTAAAAACCATGAAAGAGTACCCCTTGTGTGAGTACTTAACCAGTCTCTTTTTGCCTTTTTGATTTGAACAGCTAATCCTTTTATCTCAGACAGGAGGAGCATATTTATGTTCAGTCTGTATGTGCCTACATGCACTTTTTAGGATATTAATTCCGAAAGGGTTCTAGAGGTTCATAAGTGTATATAGATGTAAACAGTTACAGATGAAACACTACCAAAGGAAAAATCTGGCTGGCTGATTATGGTTATTCATCCCTAACCAAACTTCTCAGGAGTTAGTGAATTATTACAAAGCTACATTTTACTGTTTAAAGCAATACATTCTTTGAGACATTTATCTGCATAAGAGGAGTTACTGCTCCTTCAAGTGATTGGGCCAAAGCTAATTTGTTGATAGGAAATTTCTCTTGAATTAAGTATCGAGATTTGAATTGGATCACTAGGAGTCTTGAATTGAATTAATAGTGAAGTCCATGTCTACATTTATGGTTTATGTAAAGGTTGTGGCTGAAACTTGTGCCAGTTCATCTTCACCCACTGTGTCCCTCCTTCAGTGTTGATTGTCAGGCAGCTTGCTGTCTGGTTTGTAACCATTCTCCTCTTTTTTCCCCCCTCTTTATGAAACACACTTCTTAGCTTTGTTCTTTTTGCTATGTATCCAAAGCTCCTTTTCAAATTACTCAATTTAATCAAAAGCTTTTTTGGATCTAACGGCTGATGGAAGATGAACCATAAACTTAGGCTGTACTTCTATATGAAGGTTTACAAAACTTCACAAGGAATGTGTGTTCTGCTGAGAAAAACATCTATACCTGTTGCTTAAAAAAAGAGAGAGAAATTGGACTGAGCACTGATACGTTCCCCAGTCTCTGCCCATCATAACTGTATCTTTTGATTGGGTTGCATACTGTCTAATGTAGCCTCAGTGTCAGCAGTTGGTATCTAGGCTTCATTCCCCATGGGATGTTGTGCTGGCTCAGCATATGAGGGCTCCTTCACATTTTACGATTTTCCCACATGGAGATAATCTCTGTTATCTCACATTTGCCATAACGTGGTCTGCCTGGTCTGCTGCTACATGCCAAGAGGTTTTCTGTGAAGGCAAATTGCGATGTGTGACGTGACCTGTGGGCCGCACTGGAACTAACATAGCTCTGTTTTGAAAGAAGGAACAGCCCTATTCACACTGCCTGAGGTTACTTGATGGATACATCTCTGTATGTGATGTGTTCTAATCTTTGTCCAGATGTGTGAATATTAGTATGAAACTTTCAGTAATTTTTTTTTTTATTCTAAGGAGCAAATAGAGGTTTCTCCATTGGAAAAATTGGTAGTCCCAGTCTGTTCCTTCTTGTCTGTCTTCATATAAGCAGGCCACGCCACAGAGTTGTGGAAATGAGACTTTTTGGCTGCAGCTGGCTTCATGGCACCTTCTTTAAGAAATACCTCAGCATAGCGTTAGTATTGTTTGCAGAATGGAAAATCAGGAGAGAGAGAATTTTTATAAATAGTGGTTGTAATTCTAGCTATAGAGTTTAGTTGAACTGTTCGTTTGAAAACCAATTATGCTGTATGTATTTGCAATTCTGTGTTTAGATTACAACTTTATAGGGTGTGAAGAGTTGGCTGTGCTGGAAGGTAAATGTTGCTTGCAACATTTTTTTCCCTCATCTCTGACTTGCCAAAGGAAACAATACTGTCCCTATTTGGGATTATTGGGCTGTCTTGTTTTGTTTAATCATCAGCACACTATGTAATAGCATGCAAGTTCCAGATTTGGGATCCTGCTTTGGGGTCCTTCTGACTGTGCATGAATTCTGCCTTCCTGTTCTCTGCTGACAGAGAACCTTGCTAGGGATGTAAATATTGAGCAATTGATGTGTGCTTGGAGGTCTACATATGAGGGCATAAATTATCACCCATTTCAGTCCATGTAGCTGCACCTGGGCTGCAGTTAGACCAAAACATTTCATTTTATTTCATTTCAGTTATGCATCTTAATCGAACTGGGAGAACAAAGTGAAACAGGTCCCTTTTTATTACCACTTGTCTTGTAACTGAATGTAGTGCTTGCTAATAGGTGGAAAATATTTTTAAATACTTGTTTTTTTCTAATAGCAATGCTAATCCTGTTTAGACCAAAAATTTACAGAAGAGAAACCAAACTGAAAACTAACCTGCTCCTAGCACCTGAAAGAGAGTGCACCTGAAACAGTGCATTTGTGAGAGAGTCTTCTGAAGAAACCAGATTTTGTTGGATGGTTTATCGTTTATGTTTTTGGAGGGAGTTAGGTCATTTTTCTCTCTGGGCAGATGGGTTTAGATTTGGGATGGAATTCCTGGGAGGAAATTTCAACTTCTTCTACCCCTACTCTAAAGCTTTCTGAGTCTACAGAGAAATGTTGACTGTGCGTGTGTGAGGGCACATACACCGGAGGCATGTTTCTGGGGAAAAATCAGAGCTACAGTGGGAGGGGAGAATTTCCAATGGCTTTGATGGGAATCAAAGGCACTGATAAGTCTTTGTCAGCTCTGCTGTCAAGAGAGCATCTCAAGAGGAAAAGCTGGGCCTTCTTAGAGCTTTGAGTTGTTGGCTCTTTACTTTGAGGATCTTGTTTCACATCGGTTTTCCTGCCTCTCTATGCACAGGGTTTGTTTGGATATTGGTTTTGGCTGAGGACCTACTGGAGGCCAGTACTGTTCAGTGCCGCACAGGCCACTGCTTGGAAATGGGGAGAATCTGGCTCCCCTCTTAAACATAAAAACTGTGTTGTCCTCTGGTTCAAATCTGTTCAAATATCCTGTGCAGTCTCTTTCCCGTCTCATTGTGGGAAACCCTGGAGATGGCATTGTCACGTCACATGCTGTTGGCATGAAGTGAACTGCACTAGTCAAGTCTGGCCTGCTAGTGTGAATAAAGGGAGAGGATAAATATATATTAGCTGTCCAGCTGCTCTTCCTCAAGAAGTCAGCTGGGTTGCAGAACTTCACTGAAAGCTTTACTAATAGACTTGTTGTTCTGACATTATGTAAAGTGGTATTAATATTGTGTGACTTTTCTAAGAGCTAGGTAGATCTATAGGTAGGTAATAAGAAATGGAAAATGACTTCTCAAAGATAAGAGCACTTGGAACAAAAGATGTGGGGGGAAAAGGTGTGCTTTTACGGAAAACAAATCTGAAGAAGGAAATGAAACAATCATTCAGGCAGTGGGATCATAAAAGAAAGATCCTTAGTTCTAGAAGGTCAGCTGGAATGTCTCTTCTGCCTTATTTCTTCTCTTTCTTAGGGCAAAAGCTTAACTTCTGCTGTGTGGGTTCCGCCTCCTAAGGTTTATAGACTCAGATCCATCACTATGCCCTTAATTTTTAGAGGAAATCATCTCAGTTTTTCTGGTGGTAGAGACCACCAAAGCAAGCCTTCTAAAATAATTTCGAGCAGAAGACTGAGTGTATATGGTGAATATCACAAGTGATAAGGAATCTTGATGAAGATAAATCTGTGTGAGAGATAAAAACAATATTTTTTTATCAAGGCAAGCAAAGACACTCTGCCACTTGCCTTTGGAGTCAGTTTGGAATCAAACAAAATCAGTTGTCCTGTGTAATCCATGCTAGTATATTGGCATTTGTGGGCCAGTTTATGTATATGAATTGAAAGGACAAGTCACAGCAGATATCTATATACTGACTGATAGGTTGGTTCTGATAATTTGAAACTCCTTGGGGCCAGATTTGGGCCTTTCACTAAAACCTAAGAGGTTCAGGTGCAAGTGTGTTTGAAGACTCCAGCTGGGCCCACCATATTGCTGTTCCATTTCCTTCTTCTGTGGTAGTATCTAAGTCTAGGTGTGAGTAGGTGTCGGGTGTTTACCTGCCACAGGTACGGGAGCTGTCGTATACCTCATTTCTAACTCGTAACTGAGTAACTTGCTTTAACTTTCTCCAAACCCTACAGAGTTGCCAAGTCTGCCCTCCTCCCTTGATTAACGTTGAACTCTGGCCTATAGCACCCCGTGACCAGCAACCTGGGGAGATACCCCTAAAGCCTCTGAATGTCGCTGCTTAAACGCTACTGCAAACTGAGGGCAAATTGCAATCTTATATTTCTTTTGGTTACCAGGGGTCCTCTCATAATCTGTGAATGTCCATCTATACCCTCCAGTCTGTGCATGCCTTTTATACGCTGCCTTTTCCCTCCCCCTGGTTGAGATGTCAGGGCTATAATGTACTCCAGGGTCGAAGCAGGACCCTGAGGACTCCTCTCAGCTAAGTGCTGCATGCATATTGCTCACTTTTTTCTTTTTATCATGACCCCCTCGTATTTAATTTCATCCTTTTATTATTTGACAATCTTGTTCCTTCTCCCTCTAGGCTAACCAGAAGCTGCCTCCCTGATCCTTCCACCTTTTTACTTTTGAATGTAGTTTCCCCACCCCTTCGGAAAGAGAAGCTTTGCCAGGTCACGGTGCACTGCTATATGCTGAGGGGGGCGGTTTCTTTGTTTTGTTTTGTTCTTTTAAAATTTCCAGCCAAAACCAAAGATTTCCTAATGATTGTATAAACTCAAAACAAACAAACAAACCAAAGACAAAGGGACGTCTTCAGCGCCAGTCATATCTGGGAGATCAGCCATTGTTGGGTTGCTGAAGGAGGGGAAATGTTTCTGCCTCTCAACTCCAGGCGGCTCGGCCCACAACACTCGTAAAGTCAGTCAGCCCAGTAACTTACATCCCCATCCTGTGCTAACTTACTTGGAACATTGAAGTTCTTTTGCGTTTCACAAATCCCAAGGCTGGGATGCAAAGAGCTTGATGGAGGAACTCCACAGATTGATTGTGAAGCTGAAGACATTGGTGCATGATTGGCTGCTCTGATGGGTGCTTTTAACCCTTTGGGAGCTGGGTGATAATGATTAATACACGCTGAGGTGCACTTCTGAGCTTACCCCTCCCCCCCATCTTGCTTGGAAGAGGCTGTCCTGTTGTGAAAAATTTCTGGAAAAAAGATTTTGTTTTCTCCTCTTTTTTTCCACTGTTTTTGTTTAATTATTTTTGCAGCACCACTGTGCAACTATGCATTGTATTTTTCAACCTTTTGTGCTAGGTAGATGCCTATGACTTTTTAAACTATGGGGGAGGGGGTTGCCAATGAAGGAACTTTTTACATGAAACTTTTAAATCTCAGTTGATTAGGGGGTGTTTGGTTCTAGGGTCATACAAGCTCTATCCCAAAGCAAAATCCAAATGTTGTTAATATTAGCCTGATGCAGATACCAAAGATAATTTCTTTCCTGCAGAACCTTAGACTTGTGTATTAAGTATGATTACCCAGCACTTGCATTAGTCTAACCTCAGTAATTCCAAAGCTTAGATGTATATTTTGGTATATTTCTGGGATATTAAAAATAAAATGTCGTTTAAATTCTTGTTTGTTTCAGTGTAATGCTCTTAAAGTCATAGCATGGAGATAACTGAATTGTCTTATTCTTAGTAGTTTGAAATAATAGTATTTTTGTATGTTTTGGGTGTGTCTATGTATGTATTAACACAACAGTTTTCACTGCCTAGGTGTTCATAATTGAGAAAAGTGTACATAATCTGTAATTTCCACCAGATTGTCAATTTAGATTGCCATTCCTGTCAGGGAGATCTTTATTGCTTTTTAAAGAGACAACATGCTTATAATGGTGAAATTGTACTTTTGCCTTCAATAGGCTCAATTCCCAGAAAATTTCATTTTGAGAAGTAAAGCAAGAAGCAGTTTACTAAAGTAAAACATATGTTATAAACTATAAATATGTGCCCTTGAAAAGGAAAAGTCAAGAATAATCTTTCCATCAAAGCAGTAATTTGGGAACATTAATTATTAGTTAATTGCTTAACTCACTTCTCTAGTAAGTTGGGGTATGGATTTGACTGTAGGGATTCATTGTCTTCAACAATTAAGATAGTTGCTTTCTTGCTCAGAACCTTCTTCTGTAAACAGCTTAAACTAAAATCTTTAACATCCATATATTCCGATAATATGAATATAATATAAAACATGCATTTTTGCCTAACTTTGAATCTGAGAATTATAGGGCCATGTTTTGAAATTTGGTACATCTCAGAAATTGAGATGAAAATTATGCTGTCTCTTTAAAGATACCTTCTATTTTTCCCCCTAGTGGCTGCCTGCAGGTGGCTTGAGGGCATTGAGAGATTGTGTAGATTACAGTGAATCAGGATAAAATGGTAGATTTTGTGTAGATGCATTTGTCTGCTGTAATTTTTATATATATATATAAAACTTACTGTAACTGTACAGTTCATTTCTGTTGTAAACATCATTAAACCATTTTTTCCAAGTGTTTTAACATGCATGCACTTGTTTGTGGTATTTAAACAAATAACAGAAAGGAAATGGCACAACCTTATCTTTCTACTTCCTACCCACAAATTTGGGTGTTTCACCTTGCTCATCTGCCAGCTGCAAACTATAGGACGTTCAGAGCTAGAATTCCTACAGAATTGTGAATGAAAACAGGTAACTCTTTATTGTCCTATTTTAGAGATGGACTTGGTTTCAGAAAATATTGAACTTGTATTTACTTCATAAATGCAAACCATACCACTAAATAAATGAAGTATACAGTGCAGTATATATTATTTGTGAGGTTCAGTATCCTAGTGAAGACATTATTGTGAGTTCTACACAACTTCGTGTTAACCCTGATATTTTTCTGGATTTATTGTGCCCTTCTACTAAAGAACTTTTTGACTTTGTCTTACCAAAGCTGTAGAGGCTTTGAAATGGCAATTCAAGCTTATCTAGAACAATGCAAGAATAAAAATTCAGAAACTAACATTTATTAAAATGTGGTTACAGTCATTCAGATGAAAAGAACAAAAATGTGCATTTCTAACTATAAAAACCCTTAGTTACCATAGTTTTAGCAATGTCACTTTTGAAAGATCAGATTTAAACAAGCATCAAATCAGGCAGGTAGCCACATTTTGCTAGTTCCACACATGGCTGGTTCTCCTAGACACCTGGCCCCTCGCTAGCTCAAAAAGAAGCTGGCATATGAACAAGCAGGAACATCTTGATCAGGACAGTTCTTTTCAACCAGCAATCCTAAGGTAAGTATTCACAAGTAAGAACAATTTATGAGAGAAAATACAGTTCTCCCAAAAGGAGTGTGTCTGGAAGAAACATGAATAGAGCCAGTGCTACCATAACGTTCCTGCAGTTAATACCACCAAATCAGGAGAAGTATGCATGGAAAGGAGTGATACAGGCCTCCTTTTCCTTAACTATGAGCGCATAGTGTCGGCACAAACCCATAATGTTTATACAGCACAAGTGGCACAACCATTTCAGTGACACGCAGTACAATCCTAAATATCTTTTTCACAGGGCAAACCAACTTTCCAGCACTGACATAGCTGTGCCATTGGGGCATGTTCTGCATTGGAGAAGTAGTCACAGAGGCCTCCTCAAGGTAAGGAGAATGTTTGTTCCCTTAACTCAGAGCTGCAATGCCCTTATCAGTGCTGGAAAGTTGGTTATGATTGTGCCTTCATTGATCTAATGCTGAAGGTTAAACCTAGTAAAGTGTGTATAGGATTGCAGTCTACGGTCAATTTGTACATATTTGTACATATTTTTGTGAATGTTGAGAGACAAGGATTTTAAAATACAACTATTCTTCACAGCTTGGAAGTGTGTGGAACATTTCTCCACATAATGAAGAAACATTCTTCTCTTGTCCTTTGTGACCAAGCTGGCCCAATTTAGAGACTGGAATGGTACTCAAAGCTTTTGGTTTCCATGCCCTCCCAATGCTTATCTATCTAACCAATTTCAGCCCTACCACAGTTTGAATAAAGCATATCACAGGTTGTGGCTGTTTCTGAAAACAAAAAAATGAAACTACCCACCTTCAGTTAAATCTACCATTACTCTGTACTGTCTTTATGATGTGACACAGTGAGCCCCTAACTGGCTAATGTGACTCTGCAAGGATCTCTTCCATGAGCAGAAGGAGCTCTTGAGAGTAGAAGCATTAGCCGGGGTGCCATCCTCTATTAGCTCGTTACTATAATGCATCTTTTATCAAAACACAAAAATCATTGCTTCTTACAAATAAAAAAAATGCCAAACTCAGAGAAAAAAGGAAGTTATTTGTTGTCTTCCAGGTGTTCTAAAGGTATGCTAGATACTATGCAACTAAACACCTTCTGTTACAAAAGATTAAAAATGCATTTCATCCCAAAGAATCTCTCATATGTGGCTCTTACATTTTTGAAATGAGCAAAAGTTTCCTGTTCTGCACATTTAAAAAGTACATATAAATTTGAAGTTGGTTGGGAGAGGTGTTCTTTATTTTTATATGCCTGTTTGTGATGTTAGTTGCTGAAGACAGCCACTTCCTCTGTCAATGAAGAGTCCTCATGAATGAACAGGATACCAGTTCTCCTCCATGGAAACAGGTGAGCTTCTCTTTTTTATATTTCCTGCTGTGGCTAGTAGGAAGGCATTGGCTGCATTTGAAGTACATCATAAGTGTCCTTGGTTGCTGCACTCAGTCCCTGAGAGAGAGAGAGAGATGACAATAGTGACGAGCTTGTTACAGGAAAGCTGCACTTATCTCATAGTAGTTTGGGCACCAAGGAGAAGGTGGTAGAGCATGGGAGCACATTCCTATGCATGTCTACTCAGGTGTAAGGCCCACTGATGTCAACCTGGGACTCACTCCCAGGTAAGTGTGTATAAGATTGCAGCCTGGATCCCTTAAAAGTGCTATGACCAACAGCTCTGTGTTACCCTGAGAGGAGGTAACTTGGGAGATTAATGTTCATAGCAAGACAAGTCTCCAGGAAGAAGAATAGCACTTCTCCCTTTCCATTGTTTGTACTATACAGGCATGCCCCAGTATCAGCTGGGGTTATGTTCCAGACCCTACCGTGGATACCTGGAACTGGATACTGGGGATGCCTTTTCAAAGATAAAGGAACAGCAGTGGTTTTGCTGCAGCAAGGTAAAAAGAGTTGTTTAAATGTTCCCATATCTTTTTAATGGGTGTCCCACTATCCATGTTATCAATGGATAACTGAAACTGGATACTGAATCGGCATACCTGTATGTTAATCGGAGCAGAAGGGGAATGGAGCCATATTGCCACACTAGAGAAACTTCAGCTAGCTTTTGCCCTGCTATGTTAAAAATCTAGGAGGCAAACATGGTAGAAGAATAGTTTTACTCGGAAGCCAGCAATCAGGATGCCTAACAGTACAAATTACCAGATCCAGCCATGCTCCTCTTGGGTGATCCAGAATGAGGAAAAATGACATGGATCTTTCCTTCCAACTACCATCAGCCTCTTGTACATGGAGAACTGGACAAAATCCAATAGGAACAAGACTCACGCAGAGCTTCATTGTCTCTGCAGATTGATTGGAACAATGAAGTATATAGGGAGCTAGGCTGCTGTTGGTATTCCTTACCTGATAAACAGCATCACTGCCTTTGCCACGACGCCTCTGGAGAGAGAAAAAGCACAGGATTAGTAGACAATATTTATGCCAAGAGCCTGTCTGTCTATTTAGTTTAAACTGCTCCCCTATCCATTATGGAAGGCACATTCTCAAGAGGGTTCCTTTTTTTCATTAACATTGTATTTAGTAGCTGCTGCATGATCTGACATACTTGCCGCAAGTAGCCAGCTTGAAAACCATTGGTTAGTAGACAGGATAAATTATTACTTAAATATTCAAAAGTGCAACAGAATCAACAACACTTAATGGCATGATACAGAAAAGGTTTTGTTTCTGTATTGAGTGACTTGTTAGTAATGTGAATAAGGGATGGACAATGCATTCATCCAAGGCATTTGTCTGCGTTTTCAAGGTGGCAGGAAGTATCACTCACCTCTCCTTGCTTTCCAATTTCGCTGTATGCTTCGCCCATCTTATCCCTCTGCAAAGACTGGCAATGAAAAGTCCAAAAGTAGAATCAAAATAGCATGCGTATAACTTTTACTTGCATTAAATAGTGCCTTCCCAACTAACTTGAATGTGATTAGTTCTTTCTCTCCAGGTCTGCTATGTCCCTGATGCTTCAACCAATCTGATATTGCTAGGGAATGATCCATTACAGATGTGAAGTTACTGTTTAATTCTACCAACTCAGTTTACTGACCATGTTTTTCTTTGTGGGGATCCTGTAAACTCAGGCTTGAGAGAAGTGCTGAGAATTTCCCAGCCCCTCCATTTGACGAGTACTATAATTCTCATGCATTGCTGGTCCTTAGTGGACACTAGCTATAGTGGTGGGCTCTTCATTTGAGTTACAAGCAAAATGACCTACTTGGACTTCTGGAACCCTGATAGTCTTTGTGTGGGCTGGGGGGGGGGAGAGCAGCAGCAGGATCTCCACCATTGTGCTGTTGCTGGGCAGGGAACAAGTTTTCACATTTATCTGGGGGTTGCTATGGCTCTCTGGAGAGTCTAAGGAGTCTGCGACCCCCTCCGCAGCACTCCCAGGGGCTTGAAAATGTTCATAAAAGTTTTTTTTTTAAACCACTTCCTGTTTGGGGCCAAAACCCAGAAGTGGTTTGGGTTTTTTACTTTTTCCAACATTTCCAAGCCTCGGGGAGGGCTTCAGCGTGGGTCGCAGGCACTCCAGCCCCTATGGAGAGCCCCAGATAAGCTTAAAAATCCCTGCCCTGCCCACAGCAGCATGATTGTGGAGACTGTGCTGATGGTGATTTCTGGGCCATTCCCCTTAAAAAGGAGTAGCCCTTTTCCTGTTCCCCTGGTGGGTCATGACCCACCAGTTTGGGAACCACTGAGTTAGACTATAGTCTGTATTCCCTTACACCTGAGAAGCAGAGACAGTCTGTGCAGTCCAAGGGAGAGGGAAGGGTAGATGGAAATGGGGAGCAGAGTGACAGGACCTGAACACCAGAGGGAAAGAAGAGACACTGGTCTGCATGAGATCATAATGTGGTTTCATTCACCGTCTCCACTGTCAAGAGAGGAAGTAAGTTGGATCTTTGCCAACCATTTGTTCCCTCACTGGCATTCAGATCACAAAACCGTTCACAAAGCTGCTAAGAGGGAGATGAGACAAGCAGCTGGTTGCAAGCAGGTTCAATTTTCAAAAGAGAAACAGGTGCATGTATAGAGGGGGAAATAATGAGGGGAAAAGTGGGACCTAGCCTTGTGTAAGTCAAGGCCGGCTTGGGCTGACTTTTAACTTCAGTTTAAAAACCAGGTGGAGCTTAACATCTTTCACAAGAGGGATTTGGCAGCAACAGACATGGGGAACAAAACAAATACGCTAGCAATTTTTATAGACTTCCATTTTCATGCATATATAGTTACGCTACTATGTTACATGTGTCACACTGGAAGGAACTTGGTTACAACATGCAGGTACAACATTGGGTGTGTTGTATAAGAGCGGGATGCCTCATTTAGAAGAAGAGCGGATAAAGTTTAGGCTTCTGGAAGTTACTTATTGTTGTGTCAGAGCCTTGGGAGCTACCAGTATGAAATGGTGACAGGCAGCCCAACCCTAAGCTGCCCAGGTGCTCGGAGGATCAGCAGCACAGAAATGGCCGCTGCAGTATCCTATGGGCCCAGGGCAGGCATCTGAGCCTCTTGGGGTAAGGGAACATTTGTTTGTCCCCTTACCCCTTGTAAAGCCTCAGAGCTCCCGATAGGTCTCCTCAGATCTATGCCCATTATTGAGCAGGCACAGAACCAAAGAGGCCTGTGTAGGTAGAGGCCCACAACCTGGGAGGAGAGTTAGGATTCAGCTGCCCTCCCTGCCCCCCCTTAGGGCTCAATCCTCTCTTCAGGCCGCCCTCCCCCTGCCCTGTAAGGCTTTGTTGCTAACCAGCAGCGATATTTATTCCCAGCACTGGGCCATCCTGGTGCTGAGGCCCATCACCAACTAGCACTGGCCTCTTCGTCAGCGGTACAAGCATGCCACTGGTGGGAGCCTTACAGCCCTTTCCTGCCAGGTGGTGCTGGGCGGTACAAGCATACCACTGAAACAGAAGGCCCACAGGATCAGGCCCTTAGAGAGGCAGGTTGTAGAAAAACGTACAACTCAGTAGTCCGTACTGCTCAATGTTGCACCCAAATAAGACTGGCTAAGCAGAAGAAAGATAAACCCCCAAGGCAGTGGCAGTGGAGAGTGTGGCAGGCGGTGGCAGCAGGTAGGAGGTTCAAGAGTGATTTTCAATCCGCCTGCCCTGATCAAGAAAACTGAAAAAACAAAAGAGCAAAGTTCTCTTAGTCAATTCTTGATTTTACTCACGCTGTAAACTCTATCCTGAGGTTTGCTTCTTCTGTGCTATAAAACAAAGGTTCTTCCATCAGTCTTGTGGACAAATTCAGATATATTCTTAGAAGAGTATGCATCATATTGTCAGTATTTCTGTGGCGGTTCTGGGCATGCAGTAGTCAAAGGTAACCTTGTCAGCAACCTAACTTTGCTTGCAAAAGCCTGCATGGTATGGCTGTGGCAACAGAGGTCCTGGGCTAGACTGGCATAGTTCTGCACCACATGCCACAAAAAGAAATGAACTTGAAGAAGAGCTGTAGCTCAGTGGCAGAGCAGATGCAGGTCTAATGTTCAATCCCTGGCGTCTCCATGAAGGGCTGAGGAAAAAAAACACTCAAGCTACTATGGCTTTTGGGCTTGCCTAACTTCCAAACATGCCTAACTTGACTTTCCTGGTATGTCACACATACGCCCCCCCCCAAAAGAAACATTTACATATTTATTTAAAAAAAATACAGTTCAATTGTTTTTTATATATTTGGTTATATATTTGTTGCTTATGTGAATAAATGATTACTGACTGACCAATCATGTGTGAGGCTATGCATTATATAAAATCATTACAAAAATGAAATTGAGTAAAAAAATCTCAGTTGTTGGGTGTTGGCGAACACTGGAGTGACACCTTTGACACGCGTGACACCTTTGCTATCACTTTACTATGGAGTGAGTAAAGTGAGCACTATGGAGTGAACACTGAGTTAGCTCAACAGACAGAAGTTCCTTATGTTTATAGGGAGGAGCTTGCTATGCCTCCTGAAAGGGTGTCCACAGGTACACTGCAACCCATCAAGGCAGCTTTGTGCCAGGTTTCCACCAACTGGGTATTAGCTAAAAGCAAGACAGAGAGCAGGATCGCTAACCTTGATCTCAAGAGTGGGCAAGTTCAGATGGGAGCATGTCTTGGCATGCTAAGGATTTAATGTCACCTTTTAATGAAACTTGTTATGCCTCAAATGGATTTTTCACTTTGGGTCCCAGAGTCCAAATTGATGGAGGGCTATTCAGACCCATTTTGGGAAGAACGGTAGCTCAGTGATGCTGCACAGGTTTTACATGCAGAAGGTCCTAAGATCATGCCCTGGTATCTTCAGCTAGGACTGAAAAAGACCCCTGTCTAAAAGCTTGAAGATCTGCAGTGCTATGCTAGATGAAACGACCAACTTCGAGAAGGTATGGAGAGGTTACCTGGTTTTTCCCTCCCATTTCAATGTCCTTGTTTGTCTTTTTAACTCCCAGCGAATCATATTCATCTCTGCGTCCACGAGACAATTTCTTGAATGTGTTTGAAAAGAGAAAAAGAGAATGACACGGCTAGAAGAATTTCTCAGCTTCTTCATGAGCTGACAAGCACTGTGGCTTCAAAATGGACTCAAATATCAACATGAGCTCAGTAATCCAACCCATAACCAAAATCAGCTTGCCAAAACTTGGTCTTGAAAATTTCACTTTCCTAAGGCATAAAAGTTATAATAGTTGGGGCTCTTTAGCTTGTTGGGGGTGGGGAGAAATTAAGGAGACATGGTTAAGACTTATAAAGTAATGCATGGTGTGGAGAAAGTGCACAGAGATTATTTTTCTCCTAGAACCAGGAATCATCCAGTGAAACTGATTGATGGGAAATTTAAGACAAAAGGAGGCACATCACACAGAGCATCATTAATCCAGATGCACTGCCACAAGATGATGTGATAGCCACTAACTTGGATAGCTATACAAGGAGTTTGGACAAATTCATGGAGGGCAGTCTGTGATTGCTATCCAAGCATGTTGGATTTGAATACCAGTTGCAAGGGAGCAATGATGGAAGAGAACAGTGCTTTGTGAGCTGCTTGCAGGTTTCTCAGAAGAAGCTGATGGGTGTCTGTGGGAAACACAGTCCTGGACTAGATAGCTATTTTGGCCTAAGCCAGCAGGGCTTTTCTTTTTGTTCTTAAGAAGAGCACCACTTACATTATACAGGTCATCTGGATTCTGAGCAGGTTGGTGTTCAGTAGAGTCTTTGCTTAACTGAAAAACAAAATAAAAAATAGATGAGTACACCCATGTATAAGGTCATTTATTCATAATAAGGGTCTGTTCTTTAAGGTTACTCTTAAAGCTAGTTTATGCTAATTATTTATACAGTATGCCAGATGCAGGGGATTGGCAACAAGATGCAGGTATCTTGTGGTTTTGTGTGCTCCCTGAGGCATCTGGTGGGCCACTGTGAGATGCAGGAAGCTGGATTAGATGGGCCTTTGGCCTGATCCAGTGGGGCTCTTCTTATGGACTTAAGTTCTTATAGAGCTGTGAGGTTATACCCAGCATCAGACATATTTCAGTCTTTTCTTGTTTCCTATTCTTGTTTTTCTTTTCTTGCTTTGCCCAAATAATGAAAATATCCACATTAATTGCAGACTTGGGTGGTTTAGTGCCTGTCATTTTGTATGCAAAATGTAGTTACTCACTGATAAAGTAGCTGTTTCTACATACTCAGGCCTTGGTACCCAAAAACAGATAACACACATGCTGAAAAACCAACCTGATGTATACTGGTTGGCAGGAGCCATGGAATGTTCAGAGAGGAAATTTGCCTGCTTGAGTCAATTGAGCATTAGGTTTTGGGTGATGCAACATATAGAATTAAAAATTTAATTGGACTCTACAAAATCCCAGAGTACTAAACTATGAAGCCACAAAACTGCACTTGGGATACTTGTTGCTATTAAGCAGCCCCTTACTTTGAACCGATTCGATCTTGTGACCTATTTGTAGGTTCCAGAAAAAGATTAAATAGTAGGTAAGTATCCATCTTGTCAATCAAGCACATCACAAGTTTGCACTTTCTTTAAAAAAAAAAAAAAATTCTGAAATAGGTGCAAGAGCCCAGTCCTGAAGAATATACCAACGTAGGAAATCTTTGCACTGAGAGTGAACGTTCCCCTGCCACTGAAGTAGAACTTGTGTATGTTCACTGTGGACATTGTTCAGTATTCAAACACTGGTAATCAGTAATGCTGAGAGGAAAAGGCAGAAATATGGCCTCCTCGTGGACAATTCAATTTGCAAGAGTCACTGGACGCCCAGCTAATGTTTTAAACTAGCTTTTATGGTTTCAGCTTTGAATTGTAGGTCTTTGCTTTTTAGTTGACCAGGATAGAGGCATTTTGGACTGTAAGCGGGCAGCTGATTGCCAGTTTGCTCACCCCCATCTTCACAGTCAGACTTGAGAAAGCTTCTCAGTAGAGTCTTACTATATCCTCCCTAATGATCACCATCTTAACTTGAGCGCTGGCAGGGGCTGCATCTCTTGCAGTCAGGAACACGACGGCTCTCAGGGCTAAATGCTTTTTCCCCCTTTAGGAAGCTCACAAAAGATTTCCAGTTTTGGGATCAGCATTTTTTTCATCTGCAGGCAGGATTTATAATTGCACCGCAGCTCCTACTACTGCCCTCCATCTCCTTTCTTTCTTCTACCCACTTTTACTTGCTCCTTCAACGGTTTCTTCTGCTGCATTTAATACCAGCAGGATAAGGTCATCTGCCATAGAGAGTGAAGATTTCAGTTGATCCAGGAATACATAAGCACTCAGGAAGCAACATAAGCACTCAGGTAGCTCCCTTTCTACTTAACCAAGGAGCCTGACCTCTGCTCTGGAAGGGCTGCATCTGTGTGAGGGAAGAGCTATCTATGTAAGGCAAGCAGCAAAGCCATGTGTAGATCACACACATGAGCATTTAACACACCTTGTTCGACATGTGCATTCAGCTGCTTATGCAGCAGTGGAAAATCAAGGCGTTCACCTGTTTCCCAAGACATCCATGGGGATACTATACAATATGCCAAGCATCTCCAGTGACCTCTCAGGAAAGCCTATCTCTTGGTCTCATCCAAAATTCTGAGAAATGGCTTGGAAGAATTTAGCAAGTTGACAACGATTAGTGGAAGGTTGCTGCCCACTCTTCATATTGCCAATGGTGGAACGGTCAAGGAGGGGTACTCCTCAGGAGATTCGTAAAACTCAGCACTGAGTATCTTTACAAATCCCCAAGGAGACATCCACAACCCTGTTACCATTCAAAGTACTGCCCAGCAACCCGGAAACCAGGGGAGATGTGTGTATCAATGGGATGCAATTGTCCATTTGAATGTCGAGTCTCCTGCCCAGCATTACCACTTGGAGGATAGGGTTTTCTAGAATGAATCTGATTCCCAAACTCCCAAAGGTAATCAGTGCTCATTTTCCACTTTCCCTTCTGTTGGGGAAAAAAATGGGTGAAGGAAAGGCAGCAGAGCTCAATTGTGCAGGAAACAGAAGACATAAACATTTGTTAAAATTTCATAGGCGTACATGTAAACGAGGGACTTCATTTGGTCCAAGACTCACCTTTGTTTTTACAAAAAGGGCTGTGATGATTATAGCATAAATTAAGAGGATTCCATCCAGAATGTAGCACAGTCTTGGATCCGTCAGTCCTAGCATATCAGCATCTGCATAAAAACCAGAATATCTTGATTATTTGAGTGTGTGAATTAGTAAATATGCAGTATTTATAATATAAATATTTTCTGTACAAAAAACAAGGGCTTTTTTTAAAGCAATTGTGGTCTGTCCTGCACCAGTGTCTAAGTCAATTATAAGAACTTTAATCAGACAAGGTAACAGTCAACTAGGATTTTTTTTTTTTTGCAACAATCTGAGATGTTGGTGCTACAATTGAATAATGATACCATCTGAACATACCACAACTACCAATATGCAACTTCTGACCCCCAGCCCCAGTTACTCACGAAGGGATAACCTTTGCCAGACCCTCTCCATTGCATGAGGCTTGGCAGTGTAATTTTATTGGTGAGCATGTGCAGCAGAGCCGTGAGCTCCCCTATATATTGCCAGCCAATATATCCTCATGCAGGAGTCATTTCACCTGCATTTTTGATCTGCCCCTTTTGCTCTCTGTAACTATAGGTATTATGCTCAAAATCCTACAAACTAGGCTTCAGCAGTATGTGAATCAAGAACTACCAGAAGTACAAGCTGGTTTACGAAGGTTGGTTTTCTAGGCAGAGGAACTAGAGGTCAAATTACCAACATTCCTGGATCATTGGGAAAGCAAGAGAGTTCCAGAAAAACATCTACTTCTGCTTCATTGACTACGCTAAAGCCTTTCATTGTGTGGATCACAACAAATTGTGGCAAGTGCTTGAAGAGATGGGAGTACCAGACTACCTTATCTGTTTTCTGAGAAACCTGTATGTGGGTCAGGAAGCGACAATTAGAACTGGACATGGAACAACTGATTGGTTTCAAATTGGAAAAGGAGTACAACAAGACTGTATACTGTCACCCTGCTTATTTAACTTATATGCAGAGTACATCATGAGGAAGGCAGGATTGGATGAGTCACAAGCTGGAATCAAGATTGCTGGGAGAAATATCAGCAACCTCAGCTATGCAGACGATACCACTCTAATGACAGAAAGTGAGGAAGACCTAACCTCCTGATGAGGGTGAAAGAGGAAAGTCCAAAAATTGGCTTGAAGCTCAACATTAAAAAACTAAGATCATGGCAACCACTCCCATCACTTCCTGGCAAATAGAAGGGGAAGAAATGGAAGGAGTGACAGAGTTTATTTTCCTGGGCTCCAAGATCACTGCAGATGGTGACTGCAGCCATGAAATTAAAAGATGTTTACTTCTTGGGAGGAAAGCTATGGCGAACCTAGACAACTTAATAAAAAGCCGAGACATCACCCTGCCAACAAAGGTTAGCATAGTCAAAGCTATGGTTTTCCCAGTAGCAATGTATGGCTGTGAGAACCGGACTATAAGGAAGGCAGAGCGCCGAAGAATAGATGCTTTTGAATTATGGTGTTGGAGAAGACTCTTAAGCATCCCCTGGACTGCAAGGAGATCCAATCGGGCAATCCTACAGGAAGTCAAGCTTGATTGCTCCCTGGAAGGATAAATACTGAAGCTGAAGCTCAAATACTTTGGCCACCTCATGAGAAGAGAGGGCTCTTTACTAAAAAGGCCCTCATGCTGGGAATGATTGAAAGGAGAAGGGGGCAGCAGAGGATGAGATGGTTAGATAACGTCACCGAAGCAATGAACATGAAATTGGGTGAACTCCAGAAGCTAGTGGAAGACAGAGAGGCCTGCTGTGGTATAGTGTTGCGAAGAGTTGATGACTTAGTGATTCAACAGCAACAACTACTACTACAACTATAAGCGTGCCCCGGTATTGGTGCAGGAGAGGTTCCTGGGACCCCCCATGGATACCTGAAACCTATGTTAGTATAGGGTTCTCCCTGCCCCCACCTCTGAGTAAGAAGATTTTTAGCAACCCAAAGTAAAAATAAAAGAAGGTAAGGGAGACTCTCATCCATGGATAATTGAAAGTGTAGATACGGGGGCTCACCTGTACAATAAAATTGGCCCATTCTGTCATTTCTTTGTCTTGTATTTATTAGAGAGTGCACAGACAAAGTGTAAAAAGAATGTGTGAAGAATAACACAAATGCTTGGTTCTAGATGCAGCATGAAATCAACGAACAATGAGTTCAGACGGAATGCACAGTCCATCCATTGGGGGGAAAAATCATTCAGCCAGTTTAGTGGTGCCTGGATGAGCATTGCATGAGGATGCAGATGTCTACCCAAATCTATGTTTGCATTCACATCCGCTGCCCATGTAGAAATCTGCTACCACATGTGGTTCTCCATCACTAGAATAGAGTGATAGACCTAGCTTTTGGAATCCAGCATGCTCATCTGTAGAAAGTTGTTCAACCAAATGGGATGTACAGAGGTTGACTCAAAGCAATTCTGCTATTGCAAGAGCCTGGAAGAGATTCTCTTTTGACGTCACCACTTTTCAGTTCAGCAATCAATCAAGGAATCGCAACAAAAACAAGCTGGCATGACTGTTGCTACAACCATGACCACAATGAGTGGAGGAGGAAATGAGAGAGAGCTGAGAAATGCAACTGCCAATCTCCCCTTTCCGAAAGATATGAAGAATACTTGTTCAGAGTTAAGTGTTCAATTTCAAACATCACTCTAGTACAGTGGTTCCCAATCTGGGGGTCACAAACTGATTTTCAGTTTCACAAACTGATTTGCAAAAAGCTTGGGACAGCCATCTTAAAAAGCTGGGCACCACCTTTTTGGGAGCTTCATTTTGGATGGGAAGAGACTTCCCTATTAAACTAGCTGACTTGATGGAACCCATTGTAAATGCATCCTTGCAGGAGTGAGTGAGGCCGAGCATACTAAAGACAGCTCAGGAGCAATCCGATCCAGGGCTCCAGCCAACTCCCTATACCAAATAGTGGCCAGGGCATTAGGTGACTCACCAGCTCGGGAAGCAGGAAAGTTTCCCAGTGTCATCAGGAAGCCATCCGGATCCATCAGTCTCCGGGGGCGGACCATACTGGTCAGTCTCCTTGCTTTGAAAGGTGATCAGAAGTTGCCAGCCTAAAGCTCACAAGATAGTCATCTGTCCGTGATAAAGGAGTAAACTTAGTCTCCTCCATAGCTCTGTGGGAGCTGAGACCCACTGAGATAGGCCTGTGGTTGCCATGGCAGTCATGAAATCCTGAGCTGCTGCCGTTTCAAGGGCATCAGCATGGACAGTGAAGTCCCCCAGCGCTAACAGGTGTGAGGAATCCAATGCCACAGTCAAGATCATTGTGGACAGCTGAGGGGCCACAGGGAGAACAATATATCAGTAGAATATCTAACCTTTCTTGGCCCTGTAGTATTACATGAAGACATTCAAAATCAGCACATTGTTGGACAGGGTGTTTAGAGAAGGGGATGAAGTCCCGGAAAATCAGTGCGACACCACCACCTTGCCCTTGAAGTCTGGGCTGGTGTAATATCTGGAAGCCTGGTGGACACAGCCGGGAGAGATTCACCCCACCAGCTGCATTCTGCCAGGTCTCCGTAATGCAAACATCAGCGTTTTTATCCAGAAATGAATGGATCAGGCAGATCTTATTGTTCACTGATCTTCGGGCATTTAACAATAATAGTTTTAGGCCACAGAGATTTGCCTCGGGCACTCCCCTCGTTCTGGGCTTGGGGGAGAGCCTGGAGAGAGGGATGGGCTGCCTAAAAGTGATCCGCTTTCCCCTGGGCTGGTTAAGCCAGCTCCAACTACTGTATTGCCCATGACCTAGCAGCCTTTGAATTGGAGTGCCATTTCCCCCTTGAGCACCCCAACACTTTATCACACATACAGCTTCAGACACCAACAACCCAGTGAGGCAGCCTCCTGTAACGCAGTGATAGAAAGCTGCTTAGAAGAGCCTACTGGAGTTTTCAGAAAACTATTGTGAAATAAGAGTTCAGACATGGTTACAAAGGAGAGGAAACGTGTGTGCTAGAGTTAAAATGGAGCTCAGTGCCTGACATCAACATTAAGAGTTCCCTCATCTGCTTGTGGCACTTGGTGTGGTTACTCTGAGCATATTCAGCCCCCTCTGCTCTGGGCTGACAGCTGGGTGTCCTAAATGCGAGGTTTCCTGAGTGTGAGGTTTCCTCCCTGCTACGTGTCAAAGCTAGGTCTCTATTTTATATCAATAAAGCACAGACCTTAATCTTCTAGAAAGTTTTTTTTTTGGGGGGTGCTGCTACTGGGCAGTCTAATTGGGGCCAAATATTATGAATGTGAACTCCTACTGAGCAGGAAGAATTTCCAAGAGGGTTACCCATTTTAGCTGGTTGCAGAGAGAGAGAGAGAGAGAGAGAGAGAGAGAGACTGTACAACATATAGGATGGTAAACCTAATGGAGAACCGTGAGCAATGGAGCTGCCAGCTGAAAAAGTTTGGAAACCACTGATGTAAGCATTTGAGGAGAGTTCATTTCATCTTCTACTTCAGTGCATCTGGAGAAATGGAATCTAGTCCACAAATGCTTATGAGCAGGGGCCGTCTAAAATGGTAAAAACGAAATATCGTGAAACACTGACACTGGACTTATAAAAACAATAAAATGTGATACCCTGAACAAAATGACACCAATATTTACCTATTAAAGTGGCTGCAGAGTGTGAACCCTTTTGAGTGCTTTCTAAGCTCCTCACACAGCATACTTGCTTCCTTCTAACTGACTGTAGAGTCTTCTGAGCATGCTCAGAAGCTGCCAAGGAAAATGCCTGGAGCTCTATGGAAAGTGCAAACAGAGCGCTGTGCATTTGCTCATGTGTAAGCAAATGTGCTTCAGTCCATTTTGAAGGGCAGGCAGAGAAGAATTCAATGCCACCAGAATGGTCCCTATCTGCCCACAAGCTCCAAAAAATACTCAAGGAGTCCCTCTCCTCCTAGCTGACAAATATATTGAGCCCGGTGGAAAGCTAAACTGAGCTGCATGGTCACATTTACTCATGAGTAAGCAACTGTGCCTTGGCTCCAATTGGAGGCCAGGTGAAGAGGAATGCAAGCCACCAGAATGGTCCTAGAGCTCAACAAAGCACCACCACCCACCACAGCATAGTATAAAGTAAAAAAGATAAAGCCTGTTTTGTGCCTGTGGCTATGCCTGCTAACAGTCATAGGCATAAACCTGTTTTTACCACCTGTATGACAGTGATTTGACTTAATAAAAATGCTTTAAAACCGATTAGAATGTTAATTTGGAATGAAAACACATAACACCACTTTTAGCTTTTTTTTTTTTTTAAAGGATATCACCAACATCCACAAAAAAATTTTTAGACTGCCTCTATAAGGGTAAGCTATTCAGAAAAGAGATAATTAAGTTTTGTTCCTGCCTCTTCTAAGTCCATAAGTATCTCTACAACATACTGAGAAGAGAACAACATACTTGGATCCCAACATCCCTGGAGCAAGAAAGCGGACCAAAGGAAGATGCTATCCACCTACACTAACTTGTAGAAACATAAGCAAGAACTGGGAGAGTCTCTTCCCAGCCACTGGAGTTGCTAAAGAGGACCAAAAGGTAGTGAACGCTCAGTGGCATAGCTAGAGAGTGTGCTGCCCTGGGGCACAGAGCTGCCCCTTTACCACTCTGAATACAACTGGAGCTTTAGTCCGCTACGGATAGCATTTCAATCGCAAACAATAAGGCCAGAAGGTTTCTCAACTGTTTTTGACAGTATGAGGTGTGCGTATTGGCAGGAAAGAAAATCCCCTACAGTCAGAGTACCAGAACTGGGTCATTTCCAAGATGGCAGCCTCAAAATGGGCAAA
>JAJKFI010000027.1:8446275-8502505 GCA_029204185.1 Lerista edwardsae | reverse complement strand
TTTGCCCATTTTGAGGCTGCCATCTTGGAAATGACCCAGTTCTGGTACTCTGACTGTAGGGGATTTTCTTTCCTGCCAATACGCACACCTCAAACTGTCAAAAACAGTTGAGAAACCTTCTGGCCTTATTGTTTGCGATTTAGGCCTCTTTTTGGCATTACCGCAGCGGACTACTTTGCTCTGGTTGCATCTGGGGAGATTTTAAGAGTCAGAGAGACCACATGTGGCCTCCTCAACCCTCAGGAGGCCGAAAATGGTCACTTTTTGGCACAGAAGTCAGTCTGAGGGCTGGGGAAGCCACATGGACCATAATTCCAGTCAAGTTCAGAGGAAGGCTGCCAGCAAGGGAGGGGCAGAACCCAGGCGGCTGCAGCCCCCCTCACCTATGCAACTGTGAGCAATCACATTCTTTCTAAAGAGTAGAGTTGAAAGCTTTGAAACCAACATAGCCATTTTCAACTTACTCATATTTTGAAAGGGTTTGTAGTTTCAGGAAACTCAGTCACACTCTCGAAAAAAAAACCCAGCTGTTTTCCTCTGTTATTGTAAGAAGTCAGAGAGAGGGTGTTCCTGAAACTACATGACTATGGTTCAGAAAGCTAAAGGTCCAGAACAGCACATCAGAAAAATGCCTTTTCATGAAGAAATGCATGTAAACCAAGCTTAGGTTAGGATGGTTAAAACACATGATTAAACAAGGCAGAAAGTGTGGTTTGGAGGTTGAGCTGCTGCCCTGCCTGAAGATGCTAAGCAGGATCAGCCTTGGATGGGAGACCGGGAGTCAGCTGACAAAAGACAGATTAAAATCTTGAGAACTGGTCAAGGTGTGATCTGTGGTGGACTGTGAAGGCTCTGAAGGTGTAAGAGTACACATTGAAAGGGAAATGTCTGAAGAAATTGAGGGTTCTGTGAATTGTATATAGAATAATATTTGTAAAAAACCCAATTGAAAAATGGGGTTTATGAACAGCTTGCTTATGTAAACTGCGTTGTGTCCAGTGAAATCTGGAGAAAGGTGGTATAAAAATACATTAAATAAATAAATATTATACGGATGCGACTTGTATTATCGCAGTCTGCTATCCCATGTGTTCTGCAGTCTAGTGTATAGTCATACTCCACTTTTCTGCCAAGATTGGTTCCCAAAACAGCTTGCAACAGTTACAGGAGAAGATAATTGAAATGTATTAATGCAGCAGTTCTCAAAATTGACAGGGTAGATTAGGCTATGCGCAGTGAGGATTAAACAATGTGCTACTTGGGGTTCACTCCTGCTGAATCATTATTATATAGCCACAGAGGCTTGAGCAGCTAGTAAAATGACACTTTTTAAGGTGGGCCCCAATGCTAAAATGTTTGATAACCACTGCTGTCATAGCTGCATCTTTTGGCCTGAAGCAGAGTGCCATGCCTATAATGTGACGGGATCAAAACCATGGAAGGGGCAAAGTACTACCCCATATCCTCCTGCAAACATTTTCAGAAGCTTCCCAAGTGCCGGAGAGAGACAATCACCTCAGTCAATTTCATAGCAATATTTCAAATCATGTTAGCACCAATGTAAGCTCTTAACAGCTGGATTTCACACATATTTACTTTAGTTCAACAGTACAATGGAATTTACTTAGAAGTAGGTTCTATCTACTTATTTATCTATCTACTTATAAATGCTGGCCATTTATCAGCCAGCAAGAAGACAAACGGGTGGCCAGAAAGAAGGACTAAATCCAGAAAGATCCATCTGTATGTGTGTAGTTCTTGAAAGATAGAACATTTCTGTATAAATTGTAAAAACCTTCGGGTTTCTGAATAAAGTCTGCCCATGTAAACCACCTTGAGTTATAATCATCAGAGAAATCTGGTGGCCTAAGAAAGGCGGTATATAAATCCTATTATTATTATTATTATTATTATTATTATTATTATTATTATTATCTTGTATGCCATATGTGCAGTAGATGAAGCTGCCAAGTGCACCGCCCTATTTACAACATCAACATTTATTTATTTACAACATCAACATCCCTATAAATTGGCTGTTTGGCAGGAGAATGCTGAGTGAATGTAGATCCCCAGTTATCTTCTAAATACCATCAGTGGGTTTTGGTTTGTCTGCTTGAGCTATGGAATCCCTCCATGATTCAAGGGTAGTCAAAAACAAAAGACAAAATTACTCCGATGTCCATATGTTGAAATTTCTTTCCAAAAGAATCTTGTAAAAAAAATAGGATTGATGAGCTGTTCCTAAGTTACTAAATTGAAGCCTACTCATGCAGTTGTATCTAGGGAACATAGTGATGGTCTTGGATAACTGTTTTAAATAATGAGTGGTACTTAACACATATCTATATCTGTAATATAGCTAATCTACAACAGCCTATGACAGGAGATGTGACTTTTGCATTGAGAACTGTACAATAAAATAAACTTCAAATAATCTGGCCTTTAAAAGGGATTGGACAGATTTATGGCGGGGGGGGGAGTCAATTACAGGTTACAAGGCATGATGGGTATAGACCTACCTCTAAAACAGTAGGTTGTGATCTCTGAATGCCAGATGCAAAGGTACAAGTGTATGCTCTTGTGTGCTCCCCGAGGCACCTTGTGGGCTACTGTGTGATATAGGAATCTGGACTAGATAAGCCTTTAGCCTGATCCAGCAACTTTTTTTTAGGTTCTTACGTTGCTGTTTTGGACCTGTGCGATCTCAATCAAATGGTAATCAAACCCCATCCAACTTTCCAGTGCCAATGCAGCCCCAAGGTAAGGGAACAAACATTCCTGTTCCTTGAGGCCTCCCTGACTGTCCCCTCACTGTGGGATGCCACACATGCCTCATTGGCACAGCTGCATTGGTGCTGGAAAGCTGCATAGGATTGGGCCCTTCATCTGATAGGGGGGAGGGTTGGCAGAGGCTGTTTGCTAACCCCCTGTTCCGAGGCCCCACAACCCTACATGTGTTTCCCAGATTTGCACCAGCTGAATAGCTGGCACAGATAGGAGAAGCCCCTTAGGTGTGTGCATGGGGCTTTACTTGGGGTACGGGAAAAAAGATCCCTCTACCCCAAGGAACCCTCCCGCCTTCTCCTAAACTGCACTGGATGCAACAAACTATAATCCAGGAACTATATAAACTATATAATCCAGGAAAGCGGGATGTACACTCAGCATGGGCATGCACATTCTTAGAGCGCAATCCTAACCTGGAGTTAGGCCAACACAGTTAGGCCAGCAAAGTTTGACAGGCAAAAGGGCCACTATAAAGCGCGTTTGGACCACTCTCAGAGTCAGGGAGGATAGCACACATCTGGATGCTGGCATCTGTGACTATAAGAGAAGTCCAAACATACTTTACGGTGTCCCTTGTGCCAGCCAAATTTTGCTGGCCTAACTGTGCCAGCCTAACTCCAGGTTAGAATTGCGTCCTTAATTGCGTAGAGGCAGGATGTGCATCTAATTGTGTGGGGCCAACCTGGGTGGAAAGTATCATTCAAACTAGCCCAATATCAAAACAGCATAATTAACAGGAAACAGAAGAGATCAATATAAAAACTGAGGCTACAAATGGAATTAAAACTATTTCCAGTTGCCACTGGAATAGTGGAAGCAGTGAGCCAGCCTTACGTGCAGGGGAAAGGAGTTCCATAACCTGAGTGCCACTGCTTAGGGGTACTGCAGAGCACATGCCTGTCATGCAGGCAGTCCCAGGTTCCATCCCAGCTAAGAGAAGATGCTTTGTCAGGAAAGATCTTAAAGAGCTGCTGCAAGGCCGAGTAGATAATAGATGGACCACTGTTCTGACTCAAGATAGGCGCCCCCTGCTTTCACTAGAGCAGTGCCAAAACTGGAAAAGCCTTGGCATCTTTATCCAGGTAAAATGTACAGTATGTGAGATATTTAGCCACATAGCCCGAAAGTGAGGAAGACCTAAAGAACCTTCTGATGATAGTGAAAGAGGAAAGTGCCAAAATTGGCTTGAAGCTCAACATTAAGAAAACTAAGATCATGGCAACCACTCCCATCACTTCCTGGCAAATAGAAGGGGAAAAATGGAAGCAATGACAGACTTTATTTTCCTGGGCTCCAAGATCACTGCAGATGGTGACTGCAGCCCTGAAATTAAAAGACGCTTACTTCTTGGGAGGAAAGCTATGGTGAACCTAGACAACTTAATAAAAAGCCAAGACATCACCATGCCAACAAAGGTTTGCATAGTCAAAGCTATGGTTTTCCCAGTAGCAATGTATGGCTGTGAGAGCTAGACCATAAGAAAGGCAGAGTGCCGAAGAATAGATGCTTTTGAATTAGGGTGTTGGAGAAGTCTCTTGAGAGTCCCCTGGACTGCAAGGAGATCCAATCAGTCAATCCTCCAGGAAGTCAAGCCTGATTGCTCCCTGGAAGGACAAATCCTGAAGCTGAAGCTTTGAATACTTTGGCCACCTCATGAGAAGAGAGGACTCTTTAGAAACGAGAAAGAGTGAAGGCAAAAGGAGAAGGGGCAGCAGAGGATGAGATGGTTAGATAGTGTCACTGAAGCGATGTACATGAAATTGGGCGAACTCCAGAAGCTAGTGGAGGACAGGGAGGCCTGGAATACTGTGGTCCATGGGGTTGCGAAGAGTCAGACACGACTTAGCGACTGAACAACAACAAGAAGACAGAAGGTATTCCTTAATTTTTTGTTGGATTTCTTTAATGACAAGTGTGACTTGCTAATCCAAACCATTTCCAATCAACCTGAACAGGCACCTGAACAGAGCTCACCTGTAAGGGCACCTGAACAGAGCTCACTCTCTTGTATTTCAGACCCATTCAGGATTGAAACAGCAAGCAAAACTCCATGCTTCACCCTCTTTTTCCTGACACAGAAACCACCTCCTCTCCAACCTTGTACCACAGCAGGAAGAAACTTTCATGTGACAGCTCAGGGGAAGCCGCATCACATCACCTTTGAAGATGCTCTTATGAGAGATTTGTGCTAAGATCTCCTAAACGGTTTCTTTCTGTAGGATCCACACCAGGTTCCCCCCCCTCCCCACCACCATGTAGTGGATTGAAAGTCAGTAGCATAAAAGCCACTTCCGCAACAAGTACAATCTGAATTTATGACTGATGTGCCTTTCATAGCTCAGTGTGCTGAAGTGCTTGGTGAGCGAGAAAAACAGAAGACGCAATTAGGGCAAAAACGTTTAAAGTGCGTGTGAAAAAAAGACAAAACTATACCTAGAACAGAGATCCTGGTGGCTGGAAGAAGGAAAAGAATCTGACATAGTTATCCATGTCTGTTGTACTTCTATTAGGGTATAACAAAAATAATGTTTAATTCAAAGCATAGTGTCAGAAACAAAAGACAAATGACAATGGCTTGAACCAAAAGAGTGAAGGATAGCAGCCCCACCCTCTGGAAAGGCACAGGGAATGTCCGACAGGACGGTGGCTGCTATTGCAGCCACTGCCGGAGGTTTTGTCTGCTTTTTTTAGAAAAGCGAAGGAGCAGATAAGGGAAATGCTCTGACCCTCAGAGCAGTGTGGAAAGGCCTTTCACCGGTGCTCTGATGGCAAAGTAAGTGCAACTTAGGGGGGTGGGCAGCAATTTTTCCACACACCCCAGCTTGGCACCTGTGGCATTTATGCCCCTTGCCCCCCTTCAGGAATGCCACTGGTTCAAGGAACTGATGGTAAGGCCAGTGTCAACAAGGTAGGGGAAATACTGTTTCTATCTGACACTATGGTACTGAGGAAAAACCACCAAAGTCCCCAGTCTATATCACCACTGTGTCCAACTTGTTAATTCCAAAGGCGAACCTGAGCTCTAGGGAGTGAATATCTCTACCATACCACTCCTAGTTACTAGCTCTCCTCCCTGCTCTCTGCTTGGTCTATCCCCTCTCCTGGAGTCACTAAACTCTTTCTCCTTCTATTCCCACAAACACCTTCTCACTTTACAGTTCCAGCATGATGATCACCAAAAGGAGATAGTAGTAATTTACTGACCAAGTTTTAGTTCATCTCTCCCAGGTTCCCAGGAACCATATACCTCTCAGGTCAAACAAAGTACAGAACTCCAGCACTTCATAAAAAGGAAATATTTATTTGAAAGTACAAAATGCTTAGTTTAAATAATAGTCTCTCCACCTTCCACCCAAAAAGGGGGTAAGGCAATAAAAGGAAAGGCTTCAAAAGCAATTGAGTTACAAAACAAGACACACAATTAAGGCAGCAAAACAAAACAAACTACTATCTAGGTTCTACCTTACAAATTGGAACTTCCAGGCATAATTCTTCCACTGTCAAAACAGCATAACCCTTGTAGATACCAAAACACCCTGCAAGTCCTCTCCTCCATCCTTAGTCAAATACACTTTTCCCATTTATAGCACAAACCCTCACTGTTTCCTGGTTACCCTTCTAGTTCTTCAGTTACTTCCAGCTGTGGTTCTCTTCAATCTTCCATATCCACAGAAGGACTAATCACTAACTACCCAGCCTCAGTTTTCACACTTGAGTTTACAAAGGACTCATGCTTCAAAATACAATATACTTCCAGCATCTCCTCTTTACAAAGATGACACATTTCTCAACTTCCAGCTTTCACCCCCAAATAGAACTCCCACCTCCTTGACAGCCAGAATAACTGAATAATAGCAATTTGTTTCCAGCATTTAGGGAAAATGACTTATTTCTTATATTTTCTACCACTTTGCAGTTACGTTAAACTGTAGCAATAAATTATTGCTATCATTTTATAATTATAATCAAAATTAATTCTATTATGGCATTCAGGTCTATAATTTCATCACATCGATAAATCATTGTACATTTCTATAGTGTTTCACAATAATTTGTCAAAATATGCTATGAGGGCTTTTTCAACATTTAAAAAGACAACCAGAGAAAGTGTGTGTTCCTCTCTCATGCCATTACAAACTACTGACTTCAGCCATCAGTTGTTGTTGCCTTCCTACAATCATCTGCACATAACACAAGACAGGTAAGCTCAACAGTATTCGTCTTGATAGTAAGATGAATCCAGGATAGTCACAAGATAAGACTCTTGGGGTGTCTTTGCCTAAGTATTTAGTTGGAATTAAAAGTATAATCAAACTTTCTGGTACTGGAAATTCCTCTTTATATATAGGGTTACCACTGTATAGAAGGGAGAATTTGGGCAGGTGCAGCTTTTGAAACCCTGCCATGATGAGCTTCACCCAAATTCCCTCTTCTATACAATGGTTAAAGGTATAGGCACTCTGTCCCAGTTTGTATCTGGTAACCCTATCGATATAGACTCCCTTTCTGCCATCTCTGTGAATATAATTTTGTTGATCTGGCACTCTTTCAATGATTAAAATTTTTCTGATGCCACTCAGGATATTTAAATGGAATTATCATTCTTCAGATACACCTATCCTATATTTCCAAAAAGCATATGAATGCAAGGACATTTATCTGAAAGACAAACCTCCATTCAACAGGTCTACATCTGAGAAAGAATACCACAGAATACCACACCTGACAGGTAAGCAAGAAAAGTAAAGATATCCACATACAGGTAAGTAGTATAAATATCATGTAGACCTTTTGGATAGGCACAATGGAACAACCTTGTAAGAATATTATACCATGACCCTAGAAGACACATGCAGAAAAATATTCTTTTGTGAGGAAAATTATGATCGAGAACTGACTTCCCAGGACAGAAAAGCTATCATACGAATAAATACATCAAAACACAAACTGGAAAAAAGGGGACACTAACAGGAGATTGGTATTTTGTTTTATTTTAAAAGTCCTTCATATAAAGTACCAAAACAGGGATAATCATTATTTATTTAAAAATGTATACTTTTCTTTCCATAACAATGCTCCAGGTAGCTTCCAACAAATAAAAAATAAATAAAATAATAATGCTTCACAGGTATGCAAGACTGAGTGGCTTGTTGAGCTGTGAAAATAGCTTGAAGTCCCTCACACCCACATATTCCCTCCACAACTCACATACAATCAATATCATCCAAAGCTGGAAGCAGTGGTTTATTTATGGTTTACCAACCAGGATGTCAAACTGAGATTTCACCACTGCCCCTAGTTTAAGCTCTGCTGCCATTGCTTACAGATAAACCAGAATGTTCACATAAGTGTTCCATACTCAGATCGCACATGCTCAAGGAACCTCAAGCCATTTTTCCAGTCAAAATATGGGTATTGCGTTATGTGAATCTCCAACCATGTTACTCTCTAATTTTACAGTATTGGTACACTTTTGCGGGGGATTGTTATTCCCATTAAGCAGATACAAAATGGTGACCAAGAACATAGCTGCTTTCCTAAGGCCATGCAGTGAAATCCTTATGCATGTTTACTCTAAAGTAAGTCCTCACTGTTTTCACCATGTTCAGTGAAATTTACTTCCAGGAAAGAATGCATCCATGTTCACTTGATATTTCCGCCCCACGGCAGATTTTCAGGTTATCAGAATGTTACCATCGCTTCTTTTGGCAGGTGCCGTCAGTCCTGTCTTCAATCTACAGCAGTTACCACACAAGGTTAAGAAAACTGGCCCATATTACATGGGTTAACCTGGGTTAGCCTTATAAGTGTGGGTGGTTTCAGTTGAAATGACGCTACAGCTTGTCCTACACTTTTTGTCATAGGGATGACTGGCACTAACATTTTCCGTTGAGTCTTGAGGAAATAGCCAGAGACCAGGGGTGAAGCTTCAGTCAACAGATTTCTGAGTGAAAAAAACAACCCAGGTTCGATTCTTGGTTAAACAACTTTTTCCCATGAAGAGCAGCAGATATTGCCCGTAAACGCTGGTCGTCTGTTTTCCACATGTTATTTCAGCATATATATATATTACAGCTCTAAGCACATAAATATTAGCTATATAAACAGATGGAAAAAGCGATGGCATTTATTTAAAAGTTTCTTTGTAAAAATTGGAAGTAAAAGACAATATACTAAAACTAGCTGTGCTCACCATATTAAAAACATTCAAAACAGTGGTCCCCAAACTTTTCAGCACTGGAACCCACTTTTTAAAATAAGACTCTATTGGGACCCCCACCTAATTTACGAGACAATAAAGAAAATAATCTAGAAAGAAATACAATTTTAATTTTAAAAATAATATTTTGTTCAATTTATTTCCAAAAAAACTACAGCAAGAATTATTTGCAAAAAAAAAAAAAAGTATCAATTTCTCGTAATGAGGCAGCCCTAATAAGTAGCCTCAAGGCTTGAGGGGCTTAGTTATGTGACCCACCCTTCACCTGCCCCCACTGCCTTTCATTGATGGACTTGGGAACAAACATCAGGAAAAAAGACACCGAGGGCACAATCCTGCACGGTTGTGCAGGAGCAGGCAGGCTGGCAGGCCCACTGGATCACCCTCCCTCTGCCTCCCTTTTGCCTTCCCTGCACCCGAAAATGATCCTGCTTTGACTGAACCTGGCCAGCGTAGCACCAACTTACCTGGCATTGTCACTGAGCCGATGCTGCTGACTGCATCGGCCCAGCACATCTCACGCCATAAGGCACATTTGCAACAGCACCAGGCTGACAAAGACAACATGCATGAACCAAAAGGGGGTTTGGATGGTGCCATCAAACATTTATCTTCCTATATTTACACAAGCTTGCAGACTGCCGGAATCCAGTGGTTTGCAGGGAAATTAGCAGCTATCTTACAATCTGCAGGAACTACAGGCACATCCACTGATTCGGTATCCACGGTTTCAGTTATCCATGGATACTGGGATGCCTATTAAAAAGATAGGGAAACATTAATCTCTTTTTTTTTTACCTTGTTGCAGCAAAGCCTCTGATGTTCCCCTGTCTTAAAAAAGGTGTCCCCAGTATCCATGGAACAGAACCACAGCAGATACCAGGCATGTCTGTATCTGATGCTTGTATCTCAGGGCTTGAGGCAATTAGTTATCAATCAATCCATCATCCATGTTTTCAAGGAAGACTCTGTGGGACCCACTCTGAATCAGGTGACAGTGGATCCCGACCCAAAGTTTGAGAAACACTGATTTAGAAAATTCCAGAACGACAATGCACTACAAATTCACAGAGGATAAGACTATTAATGGTGCTATCTCCAGGTTCAGCAGAAGTATACCAGTTGCAGGAGAACAAAAGTGAAAGAAGGGTATACCTTTCTGTCTGGTTTGTGGGATTCTAGAGGCAGCCAAAGGGACAATGTAGGAAACAGAATGCTGGACTAGATGGCCTGATCCAGCAGAGCTTTTCTTACGTATATACACAATAAAATCCTTTCTGGGCAGCCCAATCCTATACTGTGCTGTATCCAATGCAGTGTGGGAAGCAGCTGGAGGCTTCCTTGGGGTAAGCCCAAGCAGCTACAATAGGGGTACTTGGAGCTGTGCCAGCAAAATCACTGGTACAGCTCTGAGCAGCCTGTGCAAGGGTTGGGCTAACCCCTGGGCTGGGGCAAGGGGTTAGAATCTGGCATAAGCGCCTGATCCACACTCCATCCCGTCCTTGGGCCAGCCTGCCCCTAGACCCACCTTCTCTTCACCCCGAATCACCTTCCTGCCACCCTCCCATCATCCTCCCCAACCCCCCACATTAGCCAAACTCAGCCAGCCTGGGCCCACCTTATCTGGGCAATGTGGAGGCCAAGTTCAGCTTCCGTGGGCTGGCTCAACCAGAGGCGGATCTACAGGGAGGGCAGAGCTCTAAGACTTGCAAGATCATGTAAATCCCTCCTCTCCCTTGCTGCTGTAGCCAGTAAGCAACGCTAAGATGTTGCTTTTCCCTGTGAGGATTGGCTAAAACGGTGCAGGAGAGGAGTGGATCTCTCCAGAAGGATCTCTCCAAGTTGGGGGAATGGGCAGCCAAATGGCAGATGCGTTTCAACATAGACAAATGTAAAGTGATGCACGTTGGGGCAAAAAACCAAAACTTTACCTATAGGCTAATGGGTTCTGAGCTGTCTGTGACAGCTCAGGAGAGAGATCTCGGGGTGCTGGTGGACAATTCAATGAAGGTATCGACCCAGTGTGCATCAGCAATTAAGAAGGCCAATTCCATGCTTGGGGTCATTAAAAAAGGGGTTGAGAATAAAACAGCCAATATTATCATGCCATTGTACAAATCGATGGTAAGGCCACACCTGGAATATTGTGTCCAGTTCTGGTCGCCGCATCTCAAAAAGGACATAGTGGAGTTGGAAAAGGTGCAGAAGAGAGCGACAAAAATGATTACGGGGCTGGGGCACCTCCCTTATGAAGAAAGACTGCAGCGTTTGGGGCTCTTCAGTCTAGAAAAAAGGCGCCTGAGGGGGGGGACATGATTGAGACATACAAAATTATGCATGGAAGGGATAAAGTCGATAGAGGGATGTTCTTTTCCCTCTCTCAAAACACCAGAACCAGGGGGCATCCACTAAAGCTGAGGGTTGGGAGAGTTAAAACAGATAAAAGGAAGTACTTTTTTACCCAGCGGGTAGTTAATCTGTGGAACTCCTTGCCATAGGAGGTGGTGATGGCATCTGGTCTTGATGCCTTTAAGAGGGGATTGGACAGATTTCTGGAGGAAAGGTCCATCGTGGGCTATAGGCAATGATGGATTGTCCAACCTCCTTACAAAGGTGGTGGGCTACTGGTACCGGGTGCAAGGGAGTGGCAACAGGATGCAATCATCTTGTTGTTTCATGCCTCCCTGGGGTGCCTGGTGGGCCGCTATGAGATACAGGAAGCTGGACTAGATGGGCCTTTGGCCTGATTCAGCAGGGCTCTTCTTATGTTCTTATGAGTGATTTCCACTGCAAGGTAAGGCTTCTTGGAAGACTTAGAGCTTTGCCCTCCCTTAGATCTGCCTCTGGGCTCATTTGCCTCCGTAGGAATCCGGAGTCACTCCCTTTAATCCTCTGAGTGCCGGCCAACCAAGAAGAAAAGCTCTTTGCAGAGGAATTGGGAGGGGGGAGGAGGGAGAGTGCAGTGGGCGGAGTCAGCCCTAATTTTAACTAGTGGAACTGAGTTCCCCCGTGTTCCCCCTGCATGACATCACTGGCTCAATTGCCTATTCAGGCTCTTCTGCCTCCAGGTCTGGCACAGACATGCTTTATGACACATTTTTGACAGCGCTGGGCCGGTGTTAGGGACTTACACTGGCCCAGTGCAATTCTAGGATTGTGCCCTTAGTCACATTACCCTCTTCAACATTTATGCTTCTTCCCACTATTTGCTTAATCATAGATATAGTAAAGTAAATTGTGTCAAAGTAGGTAAAACAGCTGAGATTAATTCACCTTTTGGAGTTAAGCTCCCATAGTTTGCCTTACTTAGCAAATAAACACTATAAAGCCAGAAACTTCACACTTCTCTACGCAAAACATCAGGCTTCCTACCAACTGTCCTTCTGTCTTGCAGCAATTCAAAACTTTAAGCAAATGAGTAAGATTTTCCACAATACCAATGTCCATGCTATAAAAAACACAAAAACAAAATGCTGATGTTTAGTTGGTATTCGAGGCATTTTCCACTGTTGTGCCACTCCTTTTTTCGCTGCCATTAGAAGATTAACTGTAAGCTCATCAAGTTTCCATGGTGGATTTCAGGTGCTATTTACATTTAAAGAACAAAGTGGGTTGACGTAATCTATTTTTACTGGTGTTGTTGCATACCATATTTTATAACAGTTTCATCTTTTGGTGTGACCACATGTATAGGTAATTGCTCTTCAAACTGCAACATACGTGGGGGGGTTTTCTCAACATCTTAGGGCCAGACCAAATGAGCAAAAAGACCAAAACCTAAAATAAAACACACATGGAAATGAGCATTTCCCATGGAATAAACACACACTTGGATGCAAAATTCATGTGGTTTTTCTTATCCAAGAGACATCCAAAGTTTTTTACCACAGAATGTCCAAGAACAGGTATCAACCACTTGGAGTGGGACTTTTTTCAACTATCCGCTCTTTCAATCTTCTCCCTCTGTGGAATACATGGTGGGTCCTTTTGAGCAGTCCTTTCCCTCAGGAAACTTGAATTTCTAAGATAAAGAGACTGTTCACCTCTCTCAGGTGAGCATTTGAATTAGCATGTGAATTGGCAATTAGTATTTGATTCCGCTTCTTGACAATTTCCAGTTTTTGTCAGTGCTCTGGTTCCTAACCTGTCAAATAGGAAAGGGATGCTTGTACCTCTTTCCAAATTTCACTTCTTAATCCATGAGTTCTGAGGGTATACATTGTTGCAGAATCTGTGAGTTTTGAATCCTTGGAGGTGGTGAGAGGGTACCCTAGACTGACTCCTGGTGGAGGCCTCCTTTCCTTCAGCTCACTCTCTGGCTTTAAAGGACAACTATCTCTTTCGTCTGTTTGTGGCAAGTAGGATAGCAATGAAAGCAGCCTTTGCTTCGTCCAGGGAGAAATAAGTCAACCAAACGAGCCATCCATCATCAGCGCTTTGATCCAGCCCACTGGAGAAGGGGGGCGGGTGTTGCTGTTTATATTGTCCTATGTGTGTCTACTCAGAAGCAAGTCCCATTGTGTTCACTATGGCTTACTCCCAGAAAAATGCATATAGGTTGGCTGCCCAGCAGCAACGAACAGAGGCCCGAGCGCGCCCAGGGCAGGCGACGAAACTGCGTCCCCGGGACATCACGTCACCCCCGTGCGTCGTTCCGACACACCTCCCTGCACCCAGAAATGCTCCATTTCAGAGCGTAATGGAATTGAGGGAGGGAGGGCAGACCGAAAAGCGCGCGGTTTCGCACACGGACTGTGCGCAATGGCGCCCTGCCGCCCCGCCACTGCCCGGCACCCATGGCTCACGCCACCCCGGGCTACAGGTCAGATACGCGGCTGCTGCCCAGGTAATGGAGAAGGAGGCTTGCAACTTGTTGCACAAACTACTACTTCTCCACTTACTTCAGTCTCTTTGCTGAAAGTGACTGCATGCAGATTCCTTCCACTGAGCAAGTCTTTGTCCACCTCCCCCCTGCTCTGAGTTTCCTTCACAGAGAGACCATCTTCTAAAACACAACTAAAGACAAGGAGTGTGTGTGTGTAGCTTCTGCTCTTGGCAGCAGCAGCATGTGGTTGGGCGGGGGGATTATCAGAGACACTGGGTTTCTTTCCTGCCCATGCACAAAAAGTTCGTTTGCTTGCTTGCTTACAATATTTCTATCTCCTTTCTCCCACACTAAGGGGACTGAAGGCGGCTAACAATTTAAGACACAAAACAAATACAATTCCATATAAAAATACTTTAAAAAGCTTAAAAGCGATTAAACATTAAAACAAAGCAAAACACTGGACCCCAATATTAAAATACACTTCAAGAAAAATGCCAGCCCACAGTGTCAGTGAAAAGTTTTCATAAATTAAAAAAAAAAATCTTAAGGCCTTGTCGAAAAGTTCCCAAAAGAGAGCTTAATTCCAGGAGTTAAAGCTGGAAAGTTAAAGCTTTCGTTAGGCAATTAAAACTTAATTGGGCAAAATGGCTCCATCTGACCCACCACAACAACTAGACAAAAGGCAACATCAACGTACTTCCCCCAACCTAAAAAGGGACAGAAAGAGAGAGGCAGATCCCTGACACAATCTTATCCGTGCCTACTCCAATTTGAAATGGGGCCCCTTTGTGGGTTTTGGCCTGCAAAAATGAGTAAAAGATACCATGTGGCCCTCATACAGAAAGGTTTGGGGATGCCTCCTTTAGACCAACCTCTGGGCTTACTAGCAATGTTTGAAGAAGAAAAAACAGAGAAACTTTAGCAGACCTGCCATTTTGAAAATGCTATTCTATCAATTTTTAAACACATTTCTGGACATTTTGTTCTCCTTCAAAAGAATGGCGATGTTAATGACTTTTTTTAATAGATGCACGGTACATAGTCAGAAACCACAATGCCTTCTCTCTAATTATTGAATGCAGTTTATCAAGATCATGTGTGGCTTTCTGGCTTTGCTAGATTTAGCCACAGAAGCTCCAGTCCCGATCCCCCTGCTTTGTGATACTTCAAATGTCACACTAGCAGTGTCCTTGTGTTATATAATCGGAAATACCAAGATATAAAAGACCAAGTACAAATTCACACTTACTCAACACACACACATAAGCACATCCTGCTTCATTAGCTGTCCAGTGTATAGAGAACCTACAAGCTAAACTGAAAGAAAAGACCAGGGCAAGGCACAACTGCCCCCATCCATACCTACAAAAGTTATTTAACTCTTGAAGATTCATGATGGCATCTTGCATTCATGTCATTGGTTTGTAGTTGTACTATAAGACTGACTTGGGACAGCCATTATTCATTTTGGACAACACTGGGGACTCCAACTCACAAGTTCTGTTCCTCCCTGTGCTTTGACTGCTACAGATGTTAAGGAAAGTCTGTCATTTGCACTTGAAATAGGCAAAGCAAATATATATGAATGGGAAGTGATGACTGTACCGTTGATGACAAAACTGTGGTACTGTGTTCAGTGACAAGGACTGGCCAGAACAGGTCATGATCAATGGCCTGGCCAAGTCAATCCCTGAACTTCCCAGTACCAGTGGTGATACAAATCAGCTGAGAGAGTTGCGCAATCACTGGCACCCCCATCCACAAACCACCACATCATTGTACAATCTCTAGAGGATGTTCCTACTGACTAGTGTGTATGGAGGAACTAGTGTTGTGCTGCCAAAAAAACACCTTTGGCCAATGGGTTTAGTTGGAGGAACACTGCTGCTACCTGCCACTGCAGCAGCGCAAGTGTTAGGGCTCAATGTGCCCTGGGGTCCTGACAGAGGACTTTGCCTCATGGCCTCAAGCAACCCAGTACAGACACTTATTACTATGTTGGAAATATAAGTAGATATACGAATACCTCTGCACTCCATGGCTATGTTAAGATACATGGAATGATCTTATCAGGTTCTTGGCCCTGAACCATCCTTTGAACAGGAATATTGTTCTTACATTTCAGGGGACATCCAGAAGCCAGTTAATCTACTTTACTGCTGCCCACTTTACACACACAGATATCAGTTCTGAAAAATTGAGAAAAAAATGGGAACATTATCTCCACCCCGTTACTTCCCTTTTTTTTTTCCTGGCCTTGTCATTTTTTTTTTCAAACAGACTAGAGATACATCACTAGCAACCCCCCTTTTCTAACCTCCATCTGAAACCTGAAATCTTGGGGGATCATTTACAACTGTTGATTTCTTCATTGCCTTTAGCATCATTATGAAACTCACTGCTTCTGTTATTATCCCAAAACTGAAAACAGCTCACTCATAGCTTTGAATCACTTCTGCAGACTTTACTTCCCTCCCCACAATCATGTGTCATTTTTCAATTCTTTTGTATTTGTACTTTATTTAGAAAATTGTGAATTACATGAAATATTGGGTATGAACTGAAAGTACTCCTATGAAAACAGGGTAAAAATTAAATTAATTTTACAAAGGTTAATTTAAACTTAAGACAATAAGTACCAAAACTAAAATAATATACTTGGCTCTACAGCCCTAAGCATGTCTATCAGAAGTAAGTCCCCTAATTCAACAGGAATTGCTCCCATATAACATATAAAGATTACAGCTTTACATACTGGATGCTTGGCTGGGTTAAGCCACTGGTAGCCCAATCCTAACCTAGGATGGAATAGACAGGCTAGCCCCGGTTAGGAGGCGGCTGTGGCACAACAGAGTAAGGGGACATATATCTCCTTACCTCACCCCAAGTAATGCCTCACCCAACACAATGGGGCTACTCAGATTTGTGCCAGTGAAATCACTGGCGCTGATCCATGAAGGATCAGCCTGCTTGGAGGGGAGGGAGTTAGGATATGGTCTACCTGCTGGAAGCCAGTCCCACTCCTTCCTGGGGCCTAATCTGCCCACTGGCCCACCCTCTCCTCTCCTTCCCCCCATATCGAACCACCCTCCCTTTGCCCATGGCCGAACTTGGCCAGTGCAACCTCACCTACTAGGGGCTGTAGGTGCAGTAGGCACCTTCCAGGCACAGAGGCTGGATTTGGCCTCCACTGGCCTGCGCGCATCCTAATGCCAGCCCAACCAACCCCTGAGTTGACTCAAACATGTAGTAAGGAATGTTTGCAACAGTACTGGGCTGGCACAAGGACTTGTGCTGATCTAGGAGCACAGAAGGATTGCGCTCTTAAGGAAAAAATATTTATCCCAGGCTCTGGGATATGCTCTTATTTGCAAATGAGGATGCCAGGTCACAGTGGTGTAAGCCTATCAACCAGCACAAGGGTGCTGACTGACGGAAGAGATATGCGCCCTTGGGTGGGCACGGGTCTTCAGGCCCTGACCTGGCCCACCTATGATGTAATCTTCAGGATTACAGCTTTTATAACTTTTAAATATTTTTGCCTCAAGTGCAGCAAAATGAGCCAAAATTATGTATTGCTTCAATTACTTATATTCTTCTGCCAGAGAACTTGCTTTTCTTTTTAAAGGGTAAAACTGTCTTATCAAACAATGTACAGGATCACTTAAATCCAGCATTCCAATCGGCACGTATTCCAACAAAGTAAATGAGCTGGTATTTCATAGCCATAAAAGCCGACTTATATAAATGTGGAATAGTTCTAAACTGCCTTCAGTAATAGCAGCATGAATATTCTCAAATCAAGGTGAACAGCAGACCTATACAGATTTTGAAGAGGAAAAAAAAAGGCACATTATATTTTCATGAATGACCAGTCAATCATTCATAAAGGTGCCGATACTGGACGAATCTTCAGAAAGTCTCAGCAGTGGTCTTTTCCTTTTTGAGCGTTTCACAGATTTAGGATACAAGGAACTATCTTGTACTGAGTCAGACAGATGGACCACTTAGCTTGATGTTGCAAACCCACCTCTCAGTTCCTTGAAGTGCCTTTGAAATTCAGTTTCAAAAGAGACTGTATTCAATGTTTTCTAAAAAATGACATTAAAGTATTTTTAAAAATCTGGAAAAAAAAATCTTAAGAATGCTTAGATTTGCACCGGTCTTTGGGCCGGTGCTTTTCAACTTGTTCATAAATGACCTGGAGACAGGGATAAGCAGCGAGGTGGCCAAGTTTGCGGATGACACAAAACTTTTTCAGGTGGTGAAGACCAGAGGGGATTGTGAAGAGCTCCAGAAGGATCTCTCCAAGTTGGGGGAATGGGCGGCAAAATGGCAGATGCATTTCAACGTAGACAAGTGTAAAGTGATGCACACTGGGGCAAAAAACCAAAACTTCACCTAAAGGCTTAAGGGTTCTGAGCTGTCTGTGACAGCTCAAGAGAGAAATCTTGGGTTGCTGGTGGACAATTCAATGAAGGTATCGACCAAGTGTGCGGCAGCAATTAAGAAAGCCAATTCCATGCTTGGGGTAATTAAAAAAGGGGTTGGGAATAAAACAGCCAATATTATCATGCCATTGTACAAATCGATGGTAAGGCCGCACCTGGAATATTGTATACATTTCTGGTCGCTGCACCTCAAAAAGGACATAGTGGAGCTGGAAAAGGTGCAGAAGAGAGCGATGAAAATGATTACGGGGCTGGGGCACCTCCCTGATGAAGAAAGACTGCAGCGTTTGGGGCTCTTCAGCCTAGAAAAAAGGTGTCTGAGGGGGGACTTGATTGAGACATACAAAATTATGCATGGAAGGGATAGTCGATAGAGGAATGTTCTTTTCACTCTCTCAAAACACCAGAACCAGGGGACATCCGCTAAAACTGAGTGTTGGAAGAGTTAAAACAGATAAAAAGAAATACTTTTTTACCCAGCGGGTAATTAATCTGTGGAACTCTTTGCCACAGGAGGTAGAGATGGCATCTGGCCCAGATGCCTTTAAAAGGGGATTGGACAGATTTCTGGAAAAGTCCATCGTGGGCCATGATGGGTTGTGCAACCTCCTTACATTAGTAGCAGGCTACTTTAGAGTGCCAGGTACAAGGGAGTGGCAACAGGATGCAAGCATCTTGTCTCGTGCCTCCCTCGGGCACTTGGTGGGCCGCTGTGAGATACAGGAAGCTGGACTAGATGGGCCTTTGGCCTGATCAAGTAGGGCTCTTCTTATGTTCTTATGTAATGTTATTACCAGTAATGGCATCTAAATGATTTAGCAACAGGTACTCACTTTTGATTGGCACTTATGTCGAGGCCCGCCAACCGGAAGTGAGGTCATATCCGGAACCCAGGAATCGCCCCCAGGAACCGCCGTACCTCCTCGGTAGGCCACGTGGCGGCCCGGGAGAAGGCCCGGGAGTCCCCAGCCTTCCCCGAGGCTGCTGCGCGGGCTACCGATTCCCCCCCAGGAACCACCGCACCTACTTGGGAGGGAGCCCCAGGCAGCCTACCTGCTCATGCTGCTGCTGCCGTTGGTCTCCCTCGCTCCGCTGCCTGCCTGGCTCTGAGAACGTGCAGGCAACTCAAACGTGCAGGCAATTCAAACTTTGCAGGGAGCGGGATGGAGCGGAGCGCCAGTGGAGTCGACGAGTGGGCGGGCAAATGGGCGGGGCCAGCCCTAATCCTAGGAATGGGTACTCGTGTACCCCCACGTACCCGCTACTTATGGTAGAAAAAACATAACTAGTGTACAAATCATGGAACACTGCAGCACACAGTTCAGGAATCACGGGGTTAACTTCCTGCTTTTTGAGATGCTAGATTACATATTTTGTTGTGCATCACAACTTTAAAATATAGTTCTTGTTTTCCCTCCTTAACAGAGCTGACTATTTTGTATGTCGTTTTGTTTCTTTCATGAGATGACATTTGATTCCACTAATTTTTCTTTGAATATTAAGATTGTTTAATTTGTCTATTAAAAATAGTCAAACAGAGATCAATCGATCAATCAATCATCAGTATTGACAGTATATATTGCTTTTCAACACAAGGTTCACAAAGTGGTTTACAGGCTAAAAATAATAAGAGTTAAATGGCTCCCTGTCTCAAAAGGGCTAAATGGACCAAATAACCAACTTGCTGCCCTTCTTCACATAGCAGAGGAAAAGAAAATTGGGTTATATCTTAAGTGGTGCATTTCTTGCTTCCACTACTGCACAGTAACCCTCTGGCCTGTCAAAACTCCATTTTAGGGCTGGGGGACTCCCAGGACTAGCACTGTTTGGGGTGCAAAGGTCTGCAGAGTTAAGGGGAGATCAGCAAAAACGTCCCCTTCTTGTATGAACAAACTTGCCTTCTGTTCTCAGAAGAGAAATACAGGATGCATGCCATTAAAAGGGCAGTAGCCTGTCGGAACAAATAGCCCAATGTACTAGAAGGGGAGAAAAAAGAACTTGCTGAGTACAGCACAAGATACAGGGGGGAAAAGGAATAATGGGTCCCATCTTAAATTTTTATTTGGCAGCGCTCTTAATATTATTTCAAAGCTTCTAACAAAGATATGGGGCCCAATCCTATCCATCTTTCCAGTGCTGATGCAGCCTCAATGCAGTTCCAAGTTAAGCAAACAAATGTTCCCTTACTTTGAGGGCTTCTATGACTGCCCCACCACTGGAAACCTCATTGGTATGGCTGCATCAGTGCTAAATTTGGCCCTAAATTTGTTAGCCTAGCACTTTTGGTTAACTATTGCATGTTAACCAAGTGATAAGCATCGTAGAAATGCAATAGCAGACAAATATGATAGACTTCTGAAGCACTGTTTCACCAATATTCATAACTAGGAAATTTTTTCGGCTATCAACATAGAACACTAAATAATGAGAATTTCTACTGAAAATCCTACATAAAATGAAATTTAGGCCAAAATGCAAAAAAAAAAGCCACTTTTGCTTATTTTTGACAAAGTTTGACACAAATTTAGATCAATTTCACAAAAAATAATACCACTGTTGTTTATTTTTGAGGAATCCACAAATAGTTTTCAGTAAGGGGTCAAGAGGAAGAGTGGCAAAACAGGAGGAAGCTTTCTTAAACTTGGATGAACTCACATGTTCATAGTTCACAGTGCACGCTGGGGTGACTCTAATGGAATGTGGAAGTAGTAAGTAGCAGTTTCTTGACACTCCAAGCAGCAATCAGAGTGCAACTTGGGAATTTTTGAGCAGGTTATTTCGGGCTGGGTTGTGTGTGCCAGTAATTGTTTGTATTGCCTTCGTAGGGCCATTCACCCTTATTTATTGCACTGTTTGTTCAATTTGCAGTGAAGAGTGTATAACTGGTAAAGTTCGATAGATGCCCACTTTATAAGAGGTGAGTCCGTTTTACAGTATTCTATATTATGCTCACATACAACTTAACCTCTATGCACTCACACTTTCCCTTGGGCACCATCCTTTGTAAATTAGGAAAATAGTAAATTCAAGTACACCAGTGAATCCAAGAATCCAGTGTGAGGGCATTGTCCCCATAGCTACATTGGCTCTTTTCATATATGATTTCATTTGAGTTAGAAAGAAGGTGTGTGGTGGGGAAGTGCAGAACACAACACCAATAGAGAGTAAGGGGACAGCTCTGAGGGAGACAGGCAAAGTGCATGGGTCCAAACTGCGATGAGGAGGCACAAGCCCAGCAAAGAAAGAAAAACAAAGAAACCTTGATTGGGGTTTGCAACACATCAGTTCTTCTTAAATTGTATTAAACTGAAAGCTCTTGGATGAAAGAGAAGTCTGAAAATCTGATGTTCTGATAAGTCTTGAAGCAATACAATGTTATTTTACTTTAAGTTAAATAGTGACAAAATCGTGTTCTACAACTTAAAAAAAGCTTTGAAAGAAGTCGGTTCTTTCAGGATCAAAAGTCAAGAATTTAAAGGCAGTATCTTATTAAAAAACTGACATATTAATACCAGTTTCTGTGTTGCCCCCAACCTACAGAGGGAAAGGACTGGGACACAAGACCAAAAAGTGTGAAGTGTGAAGCCTGCTCTTTAACTGTGAACAGTAACCACTATGGCCTCTGCTTTCCATTGATGCTTTCATGTGAAATATGGAAAGCAATATACATTCACTAGTAATGCTGTAACAAGCATAATCTGCAAGGCTGTAAAACGTGTTTAGTGGCAACATGGTACAGAATGATGTTAAGGCTTTAGCTCACTATTAGTACCTTAGCTCACTATTTCTGTGCTTTTAAGTGCATTACAACCCAATCCCAACCAACATTCCAGCACTGATGCAGCCACAGTTCAGCCCTGAGACAAAGAAACAACCTTGATGAGACTACAGGGTGCAGCACAGGCCCTGATAGCACAGCAGCATCAGCGCTGGAAAGTTAGAGTGCAATCCTAACCTGGAGTTAGGCCGGCACATAAGGCCAGCAAAGTTTGGCTGGCACAAGGGACACTGTAAAGTATGTTTGGACCACTCTCAGAGTCAGAGAGGCCAGCACACAGACGTGCGCTATCCTCCGTGACTCAGAGAGTGGTTCAAGTGTGCTTTAAGGTGGCCCGTATGCTGGCCTAACTGTGCAAGCCTAATTCCAGGTTAGGATTACACTCTTAGTTTGGTTTGGGCTGATAGTAATTTTGTTAACTGCAGTTAACAGAAGTTAACAGAAAGTGTTTCATCCTAGAATGTCCTTATTTTTTGGAAAGTACATTCATTAAATTACTGTTTGCAGGCAGTGGAAGACAGCAAAATTTAACTTTACTGCAGATCTACAATAGTTAGTAGATGTACTATAAGGAGTTGAAAACAGTTCATATGAAATATATTAGTAATTTTTACATCAACCTTGCAAGGTAAGCCATTTTTTCCCATTTATTCTTGTTTTTATTATCATCATCATAGTTTGTCTGAGCTTCATCCTGCCATCCCCAGGCAAAAACAGGGATAACAACAATGGTCTATGTTATGTGACTAATATGCTTGCTCAGCCCTCAAGTCAAATGCAGTCCACTGTTTTCACAGAATCAAAATTAAGTGACTCCACAGCAAAAATATCAACACACATGCAGAAAATGTGTGAAATAATAAGAAAGTGAGCAAAAACATCACAGTACTGCTGAAGCCACAATATGGATTGGAGATAAGAGAATTAACCATATAGAAAGCATGTATTTTACAGTTAGGGAGGAAGAGAGAGAAAGGTAATTCAATGGATGAAAATGGTCTCTCCCTCACATTCACATGCTTGCAGCAACACATATGTGGCTCTCTCTTCTCACCAGTCTGTGGCTCTTTCCCCTTCCCTCGGCAACACAAATAAGTTATTTGAGTCCCTTTGGGCACAATCCTAACCAACTTTCCAGTGCTGACCAAGCTATGCCAGCGGGTCATGTGCTGCATCCTGCAGTTGGAGGGCAGTTATAGAGGACTTCTCAAGGTAAGGTAATGTTTGTTCCCTTACCTTAGAGCAGCATTGCCTTTACCCAGGTGCTAAAAAGTTGGTTAGGACTGCACACTTTGTCCACAGCTTCAGCTAAACTAAATGCCAGCCACACAACGTATGCACTGACTGGTCAGTGGTATGGCAATTCATGGGCTCTCTATGGCTCCTTCAAGCAAGTTCATTCCCTTTCCTCATTCCACTCTTGATGTTTTGCTATTGTTGTCCCATCCCTACCCACAAGTTCAGAATTCCATTACTCTTGTGGGTCACTAACTGGGGATAGTTTCCCCTTTAAAGTTATCAACTTGTTTACTTCCAAGTTCCTAGGGAATCTGTTACATGGAAACCTTCAATACAACCAAACCTTGGACTTTACATATGTTGCTACAGAAGCCCATGAGCAAACACAGAGAAGGTAACGCCATCATACAAAGTCACGCTTAGCCTTCAGTTCAGCTGCCTCTCATAGGCATCCACATTATTACTATAAATAAAACATCCATAGCTCAGCCAGCAGTACTAAAATGTGTAAAAAAGCTAAGCTATTAAAAATTAACTTATCAAGCAAAATCTGACTTTACCATCTTAATATAAGGAAGTAATAGTGAAGTCCTAACATAACTTTTAATTGAATCATGAAACAGTTAAATGTGTTCAGCACCTGCACTTCCACATGAAACACAAACGTTTATATTACATTTAACCCTATATATGCTCAGTGGTGGTGTTGTGCTGCCCCTTTGCCAACCAAAATAATGAGCAAAAGAGAAATTGGATTAATTTGAAGGTAATAAACACATTAAACACTATGAACATTATAATTTGGCATAATAAACACAATCCACCTATGAATTCTTCATGGGTCCCTACTTATAATGCAATTATGTTGTTGCAAATTATACTGTTATGTATCTAATTGTTGCAAAGGGGGCAGTTGTCAGTTTCAGATCAGCCAAGAGTATGGGAGATTACATTAACACCAATATGAGTGACTTACACTCAGATAATCACAGCCAAATAAAAATAAATTTTATGTTTCATTTTGGCAAGGAAGGACAGAAATGACTGATATTTCCTGAAGCAAACTTTCCTGAAGCAAACATAGCACCGTTAAATAAATAAAAGGATTACAGGCATGCCCTGGTATTCACTGGGGTTCCATGCTAGACCCCACTGTGGATACCTGAAACCAGGAAAACTGGGGACGCCTTTTTAAAGACAAGGGAACATCTGTGGTTTTGTTGCAACAAGGTAAAGAAAAGAGATTTGTTTAATGTTCCCCTATCTTTTTAATAGGCTTCCCAATAACCAGGTATCTGTGGATAACTGAAACCGTGACATGCCTATACTTTGATCTAAGGCTACAATAAATTCTTGCCTACTTAAACAAAATTTCAGAGGGTGCAAATGTACCCTTAAAAGCCTTTCAACCCTTATACCTTTTGCTCCTGTTGCTGCAGTTTTCAATTTGTTTTCCTCTCAATTGCTGCATTGGTGTCATTTTTTTCCATCAGACTTTCTTCCCCAACTTGTTGCCACCAATCAGGAATCATGCAGAGAGTATGAGCATATCATGGTATCACATAGCCAATTGAATTTGGCTGCATTACAATGCCACTAAGGACATGGCTTAGCCCTCTCCAAATTGGAGGCAACAACTTGATTGTTGAGGTAACCAGGATGCACTGCCTTAATTGGTGCAGGTTAAGGAGTTCTGTCCTTAGGCAATTGCACTGTGCTGGCATGACAGACAGTACCAACAAGACAGTGTCCTTAGCAACAGGGAGCCTCAAGCATTTTTTTCCCATTTAGCCCCTTGCCCAAGACACGACATGAAGGATATTTCAGAAGTGCTTCATGTTCACACACACACACACACACACACACACACACACACACACACACACACAAAAACCCCCGAAGACAAGGTCAAAGGAAAACATACATTTTCTTAACTTTTCTCATGACTAGCCACATTGGTAAGTGAACAGAAATTATAAAAAACTACATGCAAGCTAGAAGGAGATCCTTTTTACTACTTGGTACTGGACATTAGTCATTGGTTAATAGTACAAGCATGCCCCGATATCCATTGATTCCGCATCCACAGTTTCAGTTACCCATGGATACTAGGGCACCTATTAAAAAGATAGGGGAGAATTAAACAAATCTCTTTTTTGTTACCTTGTTGCAGCAAAATCATTGAGATTCCACTATCTTTAAAAGGCATCCCCAGTATTGGGTATCCACTGGGTACAGAACTCCAGCAGATACCAGGGCATGTCTGTACTATACAGTATATTCAAATACTGCAGCTGGGGTTGTCTTTTATAAAGATGCTTTTCATAACATTTAGGGCTTTGATGCATTTGTTTCAACACAATCTAACACAGAGAAGTTCCAAGCTGGTTGCAAAAAAGGGGAAAAAAAACAGTTATACTAGATCAGTAGCATGAAATACAGGTGGCAGAGACAGTTATGTATACAAAGTAGTACCTATCTTCAAAGGACACATCTGCCAAGAATGCAGTGAGGAAAAACAAGTTCTAATTGGTAGGGTGTGAGTATGTTGCCATAACTTAATATTGGATTTTTCTACATGAACCACTGATGGCACATATGAATTTTACATGTATCTGTGTGTTGCATAGAAATTTCCTCTGGAACTTGTTAGCTCCTCCGTTTCACCATCTGTGTGCCACACATACAAGACAAGCAACTTCACTGAGGCTTCCTAGTAGAACCTGGCTCAAGGAAGTCTCAAAAAGAGGGATCTACTCTGGTCTCTTGCTAAGTTAAAAACATGACTCAGTGCCCAAACCCAGCAGTACACGCATACCGCCGGCAAAAATGTTGCGAACTTGCCACAACATGTGTATGCCGGTGATGGGGCAGCCCCCATTCAGCGCCAGACCCCAACGCAAGCAGGCAGCTGGCCAATGCTCTATCAGCGTTGACCACCGGTAAGCCTGGGGCAAGGGGAGGCGGGGGGGAACCAGGCAAGGGAGGGGAGGACCCAGCCTCAAGGGGGTGACTTCCACCACAGGATCTTATTCCCGGCAGTAGCTAGGGTAGCCCGACACAGGGCTCCTCGAATCACTGCTGGCGAAATAGCCTGCAGCAAGCCGAGGAGCCCCATTGCTGGCAACAGGGCTTTCCCTGGGGAAAGGAGACAAATGTCCCCTTCTCCTGGAGAGACTTCAGCAGTTGCCTCGCTGCCACTGGATGTAGCAGTAGGCTTTTGGCTACCATTTAGGCAGTTCTGGATTGGGCCCTCATTCTTTGTTCTGTCAAAACTAAATACTTGAGGACACAATCCCAACCAACGTTCCAGCACTGACATAGTGGTGCCAAGGGAGGCATGTGCTGCATCCTGTAATTGGGAGGCAGTCATGGAGGCCTCCTCAAAAAAGGGAATGGTTGTTCTTTTACTTCAGAGCTACATTACCTTATCCTACTGCTGGAATGTTGTGCTCTGAGATAATTCATTGTGCTCTAAGATAATTCATTAATCCAGCTAATGACATATGATATGTTTAAAGACTAAGATAATATTAACACAGCAAACTGATTGGCCTATACAGATGCCTGGTTGTCACAATGATCAAGACTGACTTCTTCTGCTTAACTAGAAATACCGTGATGGAACAATACATATTTCCTTCCAAAGGCGGTCCATCACCAAGGTCATAAGTTGAATTTATAACTAGATTCATACGGGTGCTCAAAAATGTAATGGTCTCAGCCATGAATTTCAATACTGTTCTGTATTAAAACTTTGCTTTCTCTTTTGAGCTGGAGCGGTTTTCATGACACGATGTGCCCATTGTGGCAGATTTATTTCAAAATGAACTCAAAGGTATTCATGGACAGAGCGATATTGATATACTTCATGTAGCATTCTTGCTTCTCCCTAGAGATACTACTTGGCTAGTTTTTAACCAGCATATCGTTTCCCAGACTCTCTTTTTCAGATGTTTGCATTTTCATGGTTTTCTCTCTCTCTCTCTCTTTTTTTAAAGAAAGTAATATTTAAAAAAATCCATGCCCATTTGTACATATTGATACACTTGTTTTAAGTTTAATAAATTCAAGCTTAAGCTTCACTATCAAGTACCAATGAGGATGAGATTTAGGTAACTTTTTGGACCAAGGAAAAAAGTTCCAGGTGGCAAACATGAGCAGATTTTACTTCCTTGCGTTCTCTTTTCTCCAATCACCAAGACAATTCCACTGAAAAAAAAAATTACTAAAATAAAAAGCTCGATGTTCTCTCCGTAAGGATCCAGTGGCAATGTTACTGAATTGCTGTGCTAACCATCCAATCCCAGTGGGCTGAAGACAACCAATTACTTATCTGCTGATGGCGGTCAAAGTGGTATTAGCTACCAAGTGATGCACCAGCGATCTACACACCGAGGCCCAACAGTTATCAAAAATAACGGGAGAAATAAGGGAGAAATTGACTCCCCAGAGACTGGCAGTGTTGAGTCTCAGAAAACTTGAAGCATTTATAAAAACCTGATTTTCTTTTCACAAATGCATCACAAATAGTGAGAACAAAGAAAACCCCATTTATTTTTCATGTATTGACAGAACTGTGTATTTGTTGCATTTCCTTCTCCTTCTGTATCTTTTTAGGTCTGGCATAAAACTGAAATAACTGGCTATAATGATATTGGTGTTATAGATTCCGGAAATGATGTTCCTTCATTTTTGTTCTGAGCTGTGGTTCAATTATGTAGCATTTTATATATACATAGTAAAAAAAAAGCCTGATGCAGGCTAGATAAACAGTTTCTAACATACATGCGAAAGATTTCCCCACATAGGTACAAGGTGCATGTAGAGTGATCCCTTAGGTCTTAGAGCAGTGATGGCAAACCTATGACATGCGTGTCAAAGGCAACGCACCTCAACACTTTGGGTGACATGCCAGCATTCACCAACACTTGAAATATGAGTTTGTTTTACTCGTATTTCATTTTTGTAATTATTTGATGTTTCTTTATGTAATACATAGCACCACACATGATTGGACTGCATTTAAAATAAATAAATAAATCTGTAAAAAATGTTTCTCTCTTGTGACAAACCAGCAGAGTCAAGTTAGGCATTTTCCAAATTTCTTGACACGCCAAGCCCTAAAGGTTCACCAACACCATCTTAGAGCCTGTTTCTCCCTTCCCTTCCTGTGACATGTGCAGACAGCTGCTTGTAGGCAGTGCAACAAGGTGTTATAGGGAATGGAGGTCTGTGCATGCCTCTTATATCCCCTTCCAGTCCTTCTAATCAAATTGGTTAAATTACATCAGCACTTAAGGTCACAAACATTGACCATATAGATCAGGAGAGCTGGAAGGGTAGGGGCAGGCAGATGCCCCACTCCCCAGAGTGACTTGGCAACTTGTCTGTGCTTGTATGTAGGAGGAGGAAGGAAAAACCAGGCTCCTACTGATTCCTTTCAAAATGGCCGGCCTTAAGCCAATGTAACCAGTGTCATCACATTGGGCCTTACACTTTGGGGGACCCCGCACCAGCACAGCGAGCACATCTCCTGTTGTTGCAGCTGGGATTTCTATGGACTCTTAAGTCAGTGGGGTGAGCAGAGCAGCTTTACCTTGCGCCGTACCACCTGTCCCTGCCTCCGAACTGCCCAAAATGGGCCTCCTGGAAGCAGTTAGCGTTGATGTCATCTTTTTACCACCACCTATTTCCAGGTGCTGTGCGCAGCATCACAAGCGCTTTTCTTGGTGACTGGGGGCCCCGCAGGAAAGCCCCACATTGGGCCCTGCCACTTCTAGAGCCGACCCTGCCTTTCAATATCCTACTACATCCACAAAGGAATAATTCTTAGAACAGTTTACATAGCTGAAGGATCACACTCTCTCTACACAATAAAAAATGAAAATCTTCTTTTTTGAGTACCAACTACCTGGAGCCTTTTGAATATGCTCCATCTCATTTGCTGGCCATTTCATAAAACTCTGTCACTTTGTTCTGCGTCCTTTCCTACTCAGTTATTTCCGCTCCACAGATTGCATAGCACTCTGCTGTGTAGGTTTCATAAGTAACCCTACTTAACTGCCAGCGCAAGTTGAGGAAGCCTACCATGTGAACATCCGAAATATATATACCAAATTACATGTACACAAAGATTCAAGGAATTAAAAGGTAGTCAAGGCATCCTGGCTTTGTAAGTAGATCTTGCAGTGCAATCCTATCCAGGTGGTTTTTTGTTTTTTTTAAAGGCCATCAAGTTCAATAGGACATAATTCCAGATAAGTGTGCATAGGGTTGCTGCCCTGAATTGTACACAGCTCTTTAATCCATATTTCATAAGCAAATACGGCATCAGGCCTGATTTGATTAGCTAACAGCAAGACATCCGTTTACTGAACAGAAAGATATATTAAAAGACTGTTAATTTAAACAATTTCATTATAAAATCCAGCAGAATTCCTCAGGACTAAACTGAATATCACTTTTAATATTGCTGATTTGTTTTCTATTTTACTTCTGTTAAAATTTTATCTTGACTGTGAAAATAGAGCTGTGATGTCTGACCATTTATTGTTTTAAAATCTAAGTTACCATCTCTCATGATCAAGAAAACATCATAACTTAAACAAACAAGTAATGTTACTAAAATGTAAAATTTATTAAGATATAAAAATCAAAATGTACCAATTTATTTAAAAACAAGTCAGGTTATATTTCAGACAAAGATTATTACTATGGCTTGGCTAGAAAATTCAGTGATGCCACACAGCTGAAATATTTGTGTGACCATTGCCAGATTATTTGGGGCAAAATAGAGTGGAGGTAAGATGGGTGTCTTTTGAAGTCCTCCGAACACAACAACTTTCCCCAGTTCTGGAGATCAGCAACAATTACAATATTCCCATTAGGAATATCAGCAAATTGGACAACCAAATTAGTGGTAGAAGATCACCACCATTTCAGGGATAAAGCAGAATACAGCAGATAGGCAACAATTCCAATGATGCTCTGTGTTGCTTACCTCTGTACATATACGACAGCAGGTACAAAAGCGCGGTTTACAGGCCAGAGACATGAGGTCAAGAATACAGTACACTATATAGCTTTTTTTTTCCAGACTTGCTTTTCACCAGCCTACAAAAAGCTGCTTTACTTAACAAAAAATATATCATTGGAGGGCTGCAAGGTTTAACATAAGAACATAAGAAGAGCCCTGCTGGATCAGGCCAAAGGCCCATCTAGTCCAGCTTCCTGTATCTCACAGCGGCCCACCAGGTGCCCCAGGGAGGCATGAGACAACAAGATGCTTGCATCCTGTTGCCACTCCCTTGCACCCGGTACCAGTAGGTTTGAGCTAGTGCATGACTAGCTGCAATGAGGACGCGCATGGTAGATGAATATTCACGGTAGATGTTTGCACACAGATCCCCACCTCGTACAAGGATAGTGGGGTTTTCAACAGAAGCTTTTTCTTTCCTCCATTTCAAAAGAGTTTTACAATAGTTCCCTTGTAATATTAAAAGCTGGCCTTACCTGTAATTGGGAGCAGTGCCTGCAGGATGGCAAAGATAACTATTCCTTTCCGCTTCATCTTACTCCCCCCCAAGGTTGCAAGGCCATGGAAGGCTGGAGGCTACGATTTAGCAGGTAGTGGGACAATGAAAAGAAAAAGCACCTCTGCCAGCTTTGTTCTTCTCACCGCCTCCACAGGAAGTGCAAAGCCCGTAAGATCTTTCAGAGTCCACCTGCTGGCAATGTGGTTGAAAACACACACACACACACACACACAAGACAGACTGTTCTCCTTTTGCTCCACAATCAGAAAATTATAGAACATTTTCTTTTTTACAATCCAGTATTGATGGGGAAAATGGGGAGAGGCGTCTACCCCTTTTAATTTCAATCTAGTGGTTTTGAAATTCAGTGGGAAGCAGCTGAACTGATAAAGATGTATAGATAAAAATGTTTCACTCTCTCCCTTTTATATGAACATGTATATATCCACGATTTATCTAAATGAAAGTGGTAAAACTTTTCCTGGTATAAATTTGCAGTTCTTCCCCCAATAAGTACATGGCTAACCCCAAGTGAATTGATTATTCTAATTTTTAAAACTAGTTTTTAGAGCATTTAATCTTTAAACTAGTTTTCAAGTCTAGATACAATTTACTGTATAAAAGGCACTTTTTTAGATTTCAGTAAGGGTTGAGGAAGGATACGCTGCTGTCATTCCTTGCCCGCTATCCTGATTCTAGCCCAGGTCCACTGTGCTGATTGTTGCTTCCCACCACATTTCCTGGGGTTCATTTCCCCACCCCCCTGGCAGATCTTACTATTTAACAACAGCTGTGGTTTTGCAGTTTTGTAATGGTATGATAAATTAGAACTAGCTGTCTATTTTGTATAGCTTTTAACTGTGAAATACTGATGTGTTACCTGGTGTGCCTCTTAAACATATGCACATGGTGGGGGGACCAATTCATGTGCTGTGTTCATGAGTAGTGACCAAAGACACAACTCAATGGTGTGGCAGGGAAGGACAAGGGAAGCAAGGGAGGGGTGTGACTAAACAAGTTTATTATGGCGATAGTTGACAATAAAGAGAAATCAAAATAAAAGAGCACCTAAGTAAGCTTACCCACTAATTCACAGCCATCTAAACAATACAGTACATCCAAGTTGTTATAGACTTTTCCCTGTAGAATCCTGTGGGATGGCCTTATCAAGGAACCTATTTTCTTTTGGTTGATAGCCCTTAATGGGTGCTGCCTTTGTCTTTTCACCTGGCTGTGGATGCTAGTTCAAGAGGTCTGTTATTTCATTAATGTACCTCCTTGATAGAGTTTAGCTATGGAGTTGGTAGGATGGCTGCCCTCACCAAAAGGATTCTTCTTTTTTCTTTTCTGGCTAACAAACTGGTTTTCCCTTAATCACCAGCTCTAAAGGAGATAGCTGTGGACTCAAGGAAAACTTAAGTCCAAGAAAGTGTGGTTACTTCATCAGAATTTGGGATGAAGATGAACTCCATCTGAGTCAGCTGGCTAGAAGGGCGGAATGATTGCTCTTCTAATGAAAAGTGTGGCCTTTTTCTTGGCCTATGGATCTGAGGCTTTTTGCCATGAGTTCAGTAGGTTTTACGTTTCCTAGCAGATATCCAGCACAAAGTACACACATGTATACAGTACATTAATGCACGTTCTCTGCATGCCTCAAAAATAAAAAATCTAGAGAATAAAAAGACAAAGCCAGGCACCAGATGCTACTACAGAGAGATGGGGTAAGATATACAGTACAACTTAGCAGTTGTCAAACCAGTTCAGCAGAATACAATATATGTAAATTAAAATTCTCCTTATGAGTGAGCAAAAATAAAAGCAGCTAGCTTCACAGCAGGCATGCAGCTCCGTTGTTTGATTTTCTGAGAGTAAATATATACTTAACACAATACACTGTGTAAATTTTCCTCTATACACAAACCCCAGCAGTCATTTTTTCCCCAAAAAATATTTTCAACTTTGTTAAAGGCAGTTAAGCTTACTGATTTCAATGTGCTTAGCATGCTGAATTCTGGGATAAATAGTAGTCAAAGGCTGTCCCTTATGCATCCAGAAGAATTTAAAAAACAAAACAGGCAGAACATCTGGACCTTGCTTACAAAGCTTACAAAGTGCTTACAAAGCTGAAAAGAGAAGGTTTTGCAAGAAACTGGCAGGAACAACTTGCCCCCGCCACCCCCAGCCATTGCCTTGCTTTGTAGTTCAGCATTTCTTCTTCTTCACTGTGCATGCATTTAAATTAACATGTACAAATAAGGTTGTCACCTTTTGTGGCTGAGAACAAAAAGCTGTCACTGCTCATTTGCATGGCAATTCATTTAAATATATGTGCATTTTGAACTGTCCCTTGCAAAACATTAGCAGGGGTGGGGCAGGAGAATAAGCACACAGAAAAAACTGTAGGGGGTAACATAAACCTGTCCAATTTGAATGCTTCTGTGCAAAGGCAATGTATTCTCTTCTCTGTAGGATGGCCATATTCCAAACTGTCCCTTGACTGCAACATCACACTGGCGCAGTGAAAGAACTGTTCCTGCTGGATGCTGTTTTTCTTGGTGGAACAGAAGTTCTATCCGTTTTGGAATATGGCCAGCTTCGTGCTCTGGGACAAATGTTGCATTAGCATCCAGAAGGTTGCTACTTCTCCCAGAGCGGAGAAGGTGAGGGAGAAGGCCACTGCTAACATGCTTGTGTTAATTAATTGATGAGTGTGCCAGTTTAAAATTGGTCATTTAACAGCACCAAGGGTGCATTTAAATAAGGACAGAAGGCAAAACATAAAAGTTTGATCCAGCTACCCAAATAGTAATTCTGGCCACAGATTCACAATACTCAATAAAATTCTTCAAGACCCTGAAGACGGAGCATTATTCGAATTCTTAGGGTCAAATGAGATGGCAGGCAAAAATAAGGTGGAGAAGTAGGCTTTGTTGCTCTTTTTTATATAGCAGTGGGGGGATTTACGACTTTGGTCCTGCAATGGTTCCAATCCCAGAACATACACTTAACTCTCAATTTTACATAGAGAAAGAGCTTTCAATGGATTTCAGTGGAAGCATTGTACATAAGATAGCACATACGGGAGTTGCAATCAAGAACTCCCTGGAGCAAGCCTTCCAATGTCAAACCTGACCAGAAGTAATTGTGGTGACATTATGACATCACTGCAATTATTTCCAGAGCTTGCCCACTCTTGCGTTTATTTTTAAGTGGAGAGGGAAGGCAGGCTGATGGGAAAAGCTCTGAGGGTTGCTGCAATTTTTAAAAAGTGGAGAAGGTGGTAGGCAGTGCAGGAAAGCTTTGCGGGTGGCTTTCCTGTGCCACTTGGGGGGCTGTCCTCCTCTGCTGTTTCTTCTAAAGTGGAGGAGGAGGGTGGGCAGCGGGGAAAACACAATGGTGACGGAGGTGCAACCAAGGGTTACTGGGCAGGGGGAGTAATTTTATCAGCCCTCCCACCTGGTGCCCCAGGGCATTTGCCCCCCTTGACACCCCCCAGGTAAGTCAGTGCTCTGCCTATAACCAGCAACTTACAAATAAATATTGAATGAGATTCAAATGTATTATGATGTCATTAATGTGTGAAAAACAAGCCAACAAAAGAATGGAGTACAACCTTGAGGACCTGTCCAGGCTTGACTTACAGTTGCCTGTTGAAGCTCAATGGCATTCAGCTAGTGCAGAGAAGCACACTATAGGGGCTGCATCTGGGACTGAGGATTCAGTGAATCACAGAATACTGTATATTTGTAAAAACAAAACAAAACAACTATTTGAAAAATTATGGTTTAAACTAGCCTGATCATGTAAGACACCTAGGGCTTTTGCTACAGCATAGGAAAGGCAGGGTATAAGTTATTCAAATAAATAAAACACATATTTTTAATTGACTTTAATTTGCTTCTTTTTATCCTTGGGAGTTCCGGTTCCAGAACCCTCGTGAGTTAAAAGAAAATCCTGCTGGTTTAATTACCTGCGTTTTAGCCCTCACACTCATATGGCCATGTGTGATCTCCTCAGAAGGCTTCCTAGGGGCTTCTTAGAGGTACCTCTGGTTTCATAAAAGAAAAAAGAAATGTCTCTCAGAAGCCCTTCCAGAGGTTTTATCTGAGAGGTGTGGTGAAGCCCTTCAGATGCGTGTCAGGACCTGTCTTAAGTCAAATCTACGGGCCCCAAAACAACAAATAAGGAGGACCAATTTATTTATCTTTTTCAAATACAAAAGAAAATGTAAATGCCCCCTGGCATGACCACGCCCCCTGTAATCGCTGCCCAGTTTTGGAGGGGGTGCTGCGAGCAGCCACTTCTGAAGCCGGGGCGGGCAAGCCAATGAGCTTCTTCCTGAGATGCCAGGAAGATGCCAGCACAGGAATGTGCTGAGATGCCAGCACGGGAAGTGCTGTCCTTGGCTCAGCCTGTTCGCTGCTGGGCCGGGTGCACTCCTAGCCCAGCGCCGAACATGGCACTCTGTGTGTGTGTGTGTGTGTGTGTGTGTGTGTGTGTGTGTGTAGTACCCCCCAAAAATTATTGTGGGTGCTGACAGCATACCGGCACCCACGGAGTTGGTGCTACTGCTCAGAAGCTAAGTGGGAGTAACCCTGGCTGCTCTTTGGAAAGAGAATGACACAGCTGACAAGCCATTGTGAGAACACAGCCATGAGGAGTCACTGTCGCTAATGATCACCTGGCCATGAGAGTGATAGGAGAATGTGATAAGCCACGAGAAGGTGGAGGAGTGTGAATGTCAGCTGCCAAGAATTAGTAACACCTAGCTGATTTGCGGCTGCTCCTGTTGGAAGCTCAATAGCATGTGTCAGCCAGATGACACACCATGAGGGAAGACATCTGGAAATTAGGAGTTCTACAAGTTTCTCATAGAATAGTAACAGTAAAAATTCCGTTTGTAAAATAATGGAGTTTGGTCATAGCCTGCCTATGTGAACTGCTTTGGGACTGTAAGATTCTCACTGTAAGAGTCAGTTATTTATTCAGCATAGAAGTCCTGCATATAAAATATTATTCAAAATGATTTTATTTATGTTTTATGTATGTTGTAGTATTTATCTTAAAATAAAAAGTTAAATTGTCTGTTGCATTTTTTACATGGGTTAAAATTATCTGTATGTGCCCTTCTGAACTCTGCATCCTGGGCAGCTACCTTGTCAGCCTCATGATAGCAGCAGTCCGGGGTGCATCTGTGCACATCTCTCCTCAGTTGTGGCAGGTGTGGCATGTTTTCTGCTAGGGAGCTCCTGAGAAGGGACAGGTCAATCCAGGGCTTTTGTAATAGTGAAAGCCATAGTAGTCCCTTCTCCTGCACTCCTAGTGTTCATCTAGCAGACATCATTCATCTGACTCTGAAGGAATCCCAGAAGCCCTTGCAGCAAACAGGACAGGAGCCCCCTCAGGAGCCTCCCCCCCCACCACTCAGGCTTTGCACCTTTGATGGCAGGAAGTTTACTGGTGTGCCCATATATGGTTTCCCACTCCAACTTTTTATGTTCTTCCCCATCTCTGTTGTTCAATCAAGGACACGAAACATTTTTAAAGGAGGTAATTCCTAACCCAGGTTACTTAAAAGAATATTTCCCACAATTGAGGTGAAGTGGGATGATCTCACTGGTGCAACCCACTGACCAAACCAACCACTGTGCACAATTTATCACCCAGCACTCAATACATGCCTCTGCTTTCCACTCCTGAAGTTTTAGAGTGTAAGAGAAACACAGGTGGGTGGGCAGGTTTCTCCACAGGAAGCAAGGAATATGATGCAAAAAGCAGACTTTCCACCTGTATGGTTCCAACATTGCCACAAGATGTGGTGATGGCCACTAGCTTGGATAGCTTTAAAAGCCTATTGGACAAACTCATGGAAGAGAGTTTATCAATGGCTACTAGACATGATGGGTATGTGTTGTCTCCCGATTCTGCAACAGTAAAATCTGCAGCTGTAGGACTCTGAATACCAGTTGTTGTTGTTCAGTCGCTAAGTTGTGTCCAACTCTTTGCGACCCCATGGACCACAGCACGCCAGGCCTCCCTGTCCTCCACTAGCTTCCTGAGTTCATCCAATTTCATGTTCATCGCTTCGGTGACACTATCTAACCATCTCATCCTCTGCCGCCCCCTTCTCCTTTTGCCTTCAATCTTTCCCAGCATGAGGGTCTTTTCTAAAGAGTCCTCTCTTCTCATGAGGTGGCCAAAGTACTTGAACTTCAGCTAAAGGATTTGTCCTTCCAGGGAGCAATCAGGCTTGACTTCCTGGAGGATTGACCGATTGGATCTCCTTGCAGTCCAGGGGACTCTCAAGAGTCTTCTCCAACACCATAACTCAAAAGCATCTATTCTTCGGTGCTCTGCCTTTCTTATGGTCCAGCTCTCACAGCCATACATTGCTACTGGGAAAACCATAGCTTTGACTATGCGAACCTTTGTTGGCAGGGTGATGTCTCGGCTTTTGATTAAGTTGTCTAGGTTCGCCATAGCTTTCCTCCCAAGAAGTAAATGTCTTTTAATTTCATGGCTACAGTCACCGTCTGCGGTGATCTTGGAGCCCAGGAAAATAAAGTCTGTCACTGCTTCCATTTCTTCCCCTTCTATTTGCCAGGAAGTGATGGGAGTGGTTCCATGATCTTTGTTTTTTTAATGTTGAGCTTCAAGCCAATTTTGGCACTTTCCTCTTTCACCCTCATCAGAAGGTTCTTGAGGTCTTCCTCACTTTCTGCCATTAGAGTGGTATCGTCTGCATATCTGAGGTTGTTGATATTTCTCCCAGCAATCTTGATTCCAGCTTGTGAATCATCCAGCCCTGCCTTCCTCATGATGTATTCTGCATATAAGTTTAATAAGCAGGGTGACAGTATACAGCCTTGTCGTACTCCTTTCCCAATTTGAAACCAGTCAGTTGTTCCATGTCCAGTTCTAACTGTAGCTTCCTTACCCGCATACAGGTTTCTCAGAAGGCAGATAAGGTGGTCTGGTACTCCCATCTCTTCAAGAAATTGCCACAGTTTGTTGGGATCCACACAATCAAAGGCTTTAGCATAGTCAATGAAGCAGAGGTAGATGTTTTTCTGGAACTCTCTTGCTTTCTCCATGATCCAGCAAATGTTGGCAATTTGATCTCTAGTTCCTCTGCCTCTTCAGAAACCAGCTTGTACATCTGGTAGTTCTCGATTCACATACTGCTGAAGCCTAGCTTGTAGGATTTTGAGCATCACCTTGCTAGCATGTGAAATGTGTGCAATGGTGCGGTAGTTCGAGCAATCTTTGGCATTGCCCTTCTTTGGGATTGGAATGTAAACTGATCTTTTCCAGTCTTGTGGCCACTGTTGAGTTTTTCAAATTTGCTGGCATATGGAGTGCAGCACTTTGACAGCATCATCTTTTAAGATTTTGAGTAATTCCACTGGAATGCTGTCACCTCCACTAGCTTTGTTGTTAGTGATGCTTTCTAAAGCCCACTTGACTTCACACTCCAGGATATCAGGTTCAAGCTCAGTGACCGCACCATTGTGGTTATCAGGAACATTGAGATGGGCCTTATATAGTTCCTCTGTGTATTCTTGCCACCTCTTCTTAATCTCATCTGCTTCTGTTAGGTCCTTGCCGTTTTTGTCCTTTATTGTGCCTACCTTAGCACGGAATTGTCCTTTGATATCTCCAATTTTCTTGAAAAGATCTCTAGTCTTTCCCATTCTATTGTTTTCCTCTATTTCTTTGCATTGCTCATTGAGGAAGGCCTTCCTATCTCTCCTTGCTGTTCTCTGGAAATCTGCATTCAGTTGGGTATCTTTCCCTTTCTCCCTTGCTTTTGGCTTCCCTTCTTTCCTCAGCTATTTGTAAAGCTTCGTCAGACAGCCACTTTGCCTTCTTGCATTTCTTTATCTTTGGGATGGTTTTAGTTGCTGCCTCCTGTACAATGTTACAGAACTCCATCCAAAGTTCTTCAGGCACTCTGTCTACCAAATCTAAGCCCCTAAATCTATTTGTCACCTCCACTGTATATTCGTATGGAATCTGATTTAGGTCATACGTGGAGAGCCTCGTGGTTTTCCCTACTTTTTTCAGTTTAAGCCTGAATTTGGCAATAAGAAGCTCATGATCTGAGCCACAGTCAGCTCCAGGTCTTGTTTTTACTGCCTGTATAGAACTTCTCCATCTTTGGCTGCAAAGAATGTAATCAATCTGATTTCGATGTAGACCATCTGGTGAAGTCCATGTGTACAGTCGCCGTTTGTGCTGCTGGAAAAGGGTGTTTGCTATGACTAATGTGTTCTCCTGACAAAACTCTATCAGTCTTTGCCCTGCTTCATTTTGTACTCCCAGACCAAACTTGCCTGTTATTCCTATTACCTCTTGACTGCCTACTTCAGCATTCCAATCCCCTATGATGAGAAGGACATCTTTTTTGGGTGTTAATTCTAGAAGCTGTTCTAGGTCTTCATAGAAACGGTCAACTTCTTCCTCTTCAGCACCAGTGGTTGGGGCATAGACTTGGATTACTGTGATGTTGAAAGGTTTGCCTTGGATCCGAATTGAAATCATTCTATCATTTTTGAGGTTATACCCCAGTACTGCTGTTCTCACTCTCTTGTTCACTATGAAGGCTACTCCATTTCTTCTAAGGGATTCCTGCCCACAGTAGCAGATATAATGGTCATCTGAATTAAATTCTCCCATTCCTGTCCATTTTAGTTCACTAACTCCCATGATGTCGATGTTCAGCCTTGACATCTCACGTTTGACCACATCTAGCTTACCTTGATTCATAGATCTGACGTTCCAGGTTCCTATGCAGTATTGTTCTTTGCAGCATCGCACTTTCCTTTCACTTCCAGACACATCCACAGCTGAGCTTCCTTCCGGTTTTGGCCCAGCTACTTCACTCTTTCTGGAGCTACTAGTACTTGTGTTCTGCTCTTCCCCAGTAGCATAATGGACACCTTCCGACCTGGGGGTCTCATCTTCCAGTGTCATATCGTTTAGCCTTTTAGTTTTGTAATCCATGGGGTTTTCTTGGCAAGAGTACTGGAGTGGGTTGCCATTTCCTTCTCCAGTGGATCACGTTTAGTCAGAACTCTCTACTATGACCTGTCCATCTTGGGTAACCCTACATGGCATAGCTCACAGCTTCATTGAGCTACTCAAGCCCCTTCGCCACGACAAGGCAGTGATCCATGAAAGGGAAATACCAGTTCAATACCAGTTGAACTGGTGCAATTATGAGTAAGAAATATGCCATTCTCTCCTGCTTGTGGGATTCCCAGAGGCAGCTTCTGGGGGAAACTGCATGCCTAGAGCTGCTTTTGGCCTCATCCAGTAGCTTTCTTATACCCCATCACTATATTAAAATTTCTATTCCTTTTAAAATAGAAAAGCAAAACCCACCACCCAGCATTCTGCCTTCCACACAGTGTGTGTGGTTTGACCCTTAGATATGTTTGCTTCAGGCAGTGGTGAAAGGCTGAGCCTGAAGAGCTGGCGGTAGCAGAAAACAAGTGAGAAGAGTGTTTTAGCCTACTTATAGTTTAATAATACCCTTGACTAGTCAGAAAGAGGTCCCAGACAGTGTATGCAACCCAATGTATTCTAGAGCTCAAGTTATGCGCAAGGACGAATGCAGAGGATATATGGATCACAAATAAGTGCAATAAAATGCTTTAGCAAATATATTTTCTCTTTTAGTGGGACTTTGGTGGAAGAAAGGACCACACATGCAGCTTCCAAAACTAACTCCTTTGGGTGATAGGTGCACATTCCTCACCATCTTCTCTCTTACCAAGGTTTGTTCTTTTAGATAACCTTACCTGCAGTGATGAGACACACATATACCCCAATTCAATATTCCCTTACTTGGTACCACATGCCAGCACATACAGCTAACTAGGACAACTAGGACTTTTTCACTCTGTACATTGACAGAAGTGTTATACAAATCAATTCATAAGAGTGTCACTTATTGTTACTAATACATGCCTAAATAACTCCATCAATGTACATGCCACTTTACGGAATAGCAAGGAGACAGACCTCTACCCTGAGGAGCTTACATGCTTAAATTTTACACAGGGGATGTGAGAAGAAAAATGTAAGGGTTAACAGAGTGAACAGTATGTTTACTGAATTTGCAAGTACTTGAACAAGTGCCTAACAAGATATTACTTTAAACCTGTTTGGCGCTACAGGTTTGGGGGCTAAATAGCAGCCTTAGCAGGGGAACAATTTGGAATGGGACAGAGTGAGAGAGGGTGTTTTAACCCTTTGCACTAGCCCAAATTGTGGCTCTCGTAGCTTTTCTATCCATAAAAGACTTAATTCACTTAGCCCAATGACATGGTTAACATTGCATCTAGCTGTGACTTTAAAGACACAGCAACTGCATCTCAGGCTAAATCGGTGACTGCTTAAGAGCATGTTCTATTGACTTTGAGCTCAAACGTATGCATGTCTATTCCAATGCATGTCTATTCCAAAATTTCATGGTTTTTCAAAGAGGCTTACTCCCAGGAAAGTGCAAATAGAATTACAGTCTTGTAGTGGTGGTTTAAAACAATAAGGTCACAGGAGCTGTATTTTCAGTGGCTGCAGGTCTGGTCCATTCCCAGCTGGGGCAGTTGCCTCAAGCAGTGGATTGGAGAAGGGCACCTATCTTCACCTGCCAATTGCCTCCACTGCTTCCCTTCTCCCTTACTGGATTGGAAACAGAAGAGGAGACAGAGCAGAACAGGAGAGAGAGACTACAGCTTCCTTTCCAAGGCCAGGGAGTGGAAGAAGCAGAAGCTACCACATCATCAAGTAAGTGGAGCAGCATTTGTAACACTGCCTCAGGTGCCAGGAGATCTCAGGATTGGGAAGAGTCCACTGCTCCTCCACTTCTCTGTCTTAAATCTAAGGAGCAGGAGGAGAAACAGCAGCAGTCAGTAAGGGGGACTACATTTGGTATGCTATCCAAGGTGCAGAAGGATCTTGGACCAATCCTATGCAACATTCCAGTGTTGATGCCTGGCCAATGGGGTGTGCATTGCATCCTGCGGTGGGAAAGCAGTCACTGAAGCCTCCTCCTCAAACCTCCTCCAGAATGTTTGTTCCCTTACCTCTGGGTTGCACTGCAGCTGCATCAGTGCTGGAAAGTTGGATAGGATGGGGCTCTTAGATGCAAAAAAAATGTGTTCCTTTTATTATTAAACATAGCTATGTCAAAATTGTGCAGTCTGTTATTTCAGTCATAATAAAAGTTGCATTTTTATAGAATGTTATGCCAATCAAAACAGGTACGGTATGCATTGGGAGGGGGAACAAATAGTACCAAATAGATAGAAAATTGATATGCAGATGGTCCTGGTGTTGCATCATGTCGGAGAGAGACTGGGATCCAATGCTGTAAATGAACAATGCACTAGACCAGTGATGGCGAACCTATGACACGTGTGTCAAAGGTGACACACCACGACGTTTTGGGTGACACACCAGCATTCACCAACACCCAAGGATTTTTTTTTAATGATTTGATTTTTTGCAATTATTTGTAATGACTTTTAAATGAATTGAGATTTTTTTAAAATATAATGAAAGCTCTACACATGATTGGACTGTGGTTTTTTTAAATAAATAAGTAAATAATTGTTTCTCTTTTGTTGGAGATGGGGAGTGATAGAGTCAAGTTAAGTATTTTGGATATGGCAGACCCAAAAGGTTCGCCATCCCTGCACTAGACCATGCTTAGCTAGCTGCCTGGAATACACAAGAGGGCCAACAATGACCCAACAATATACTCCTTGAATGGGAATCTATAGCCCCAAGTATATCTCCAGATTAGCGGTATAAGCTGTAGACTCTGAAGTGGCAGAGAGAACTAGAATTTTACCTAGGAGAGACTTCAATGGAAGCCAAAAGAAAGAATAGCAGATATGCTTTGAAGATACATGAAGCTAATTGCTTGTAGGAGATGCACAGTACTTTACCTAAATGCTCAAACCTGTACTTTTATCAACAGAGCAAACATTGCAAACACATCATAAACCTCCAATGACTTTTCCCTAAAAGGAAGCCCCAAACTCCGTAACACTGTGCCCTTTGAACTTCTCCCTGCTCAGAGAAGTGGGGCACACATACGTAACTGCTGGTGTCAGCAGTGGGGCAGTGTTTCCTTGGAGAACAACTGTGAGCTGTTTTTTTCTGAGCTAAGCTATTTCACCCTCAGAGGCAGCCATTTAGCATTTAAATTCTTGCATTGTGTGCTTGTCTGGAGTAACAGCAACCACAGGGTTTGAAGTCTTAACAGGAAATAAAATAAAAACTAAAAACAAACCTACGTCAGAGCCAAGCTGGAGTTATAAATAATGCCTGCATTGTTACCACAGACAGCTTATCCATAATCATCACTCACAAACTGCTGCTAAAGGCAACAGGCTTGTTCATGCACACAGCCTCTCCTGAGACCACTTAACACAAATAGGACTGGCAGGCAAAATGAGTAACGTTATCACCTGTTAGCAGGAGGAGGAGATGTGTAAAACTTGGGGGAATGTACTCTCTCAAAAGTCTCCTGCAGAGCCCGGCTCACGCTTAGACAAAAATGATCATATTTAATCCCAGGGAGCGAAATCAAAACTAATACTTAAAGCCGCTTTTAGAGATGCTCACACAAAGTTGTTCTCTATGGTGAACAAGTTAGTAACCCTCAGTGGGATATGCGGCTGATTTGTTGTGCAGAAAGAGAACAGCCCCCATCCATGGTGTGCAAACCAACTATTTATTTTTACAGAATCACAGTCCTCAAATTGCTTTACCCTTCTACAGTGTATGCTTCCATCTTAGCATGAGGTTTCACTCAGATATAATTGGGTTCCACTGTGCTAATCTCCTTGAAATGCAGCAATTGCAAGCAGATAGATATTAACTGCTGCATTCCAAAGAGATTATTTTACCACCCCCCACCCATGCTGTACAGTGACTGATCCCTGGGAAACAAAAAGAAGGTGGTAAACATAGATCCAGTGGCTCTCTATTTTACCACAACCATTTCTGGTAATAAAAAAAACCAACACAGAGACTGCTTAATATTTCCTTTCTTTCTGTGAACAAATTGTTGCCCATTTGACGCACATCCTCACCCCTAAGAGTTTTCTGCCTCTTGCATAGGACAGACTGTTTTGTGACAGAAACAACACAAGCAAGATGGACTTAGATTGCATACACGCCTAGAATCTTGAAGGAAGAGCGAGTTCCCATATAATACAGATCTTTGATTTGGTCTGGAGCTCATTGGCTCGATCGCACTGCCCACCGCTGGGCCTGTTCGGCGCTGGGCCAAAATACAGGTTTAACTTCAGATGTGTGAGAGAATGATATTTGCCATCATTTTAACAATACTTATTGTTGCCAGGCCTTCATTTTGAAATAGTCTGTCAGGCTCCATTTTAAGAAGTAGTAGTTGGAATGGATTGTACGGAGATCGGCCATTGATAAAAAGCACATAATACCATTCATAGAACCAAAGACATAAACTTATTGGACGCCAAATGGAAGATGTTCAGAAAGACAAGAACATTTCAAGGATGCCCTTCTGATCTTTTTTCCTTTTCATAATGGCAAGCCCAGTATTAATCAATAGATTACATACTTTTGTCTGTGAAAATCTACACACACAAAGACCACAACAGCAAATATCGTTTTAGATCTTTAACCTCTAAGGCAGTGATTTCCAACTTTTTAACCTACTTGGACATTGGGACTGCTGCAAGGGCTGATGGGAGCGGGGACTGGGGCTTGGGAGAGTGCCTGACAGTGCCACAGCAATTGCGGGCACCCCAGGGGTTCTTACCTCATGGGGGGTCACATTGGCCTCTGGCAGGTTCTGGGAAGTGCTTTGTGCATGCAAAATGAGGCTTTTTACCTCATCAGGGAGGCTCACAGAGGGGGCTGCAGACCTCCTAGAACTTGCCAGAGGCCAGAGTAACAACCCCCATAGGTAATTATCTGTGGGGTGCCCACAGCGCCACAATCGCTGCAGTGCTGTCAGGCACCTATTCCTGGGCCACTCCCTTTAAGGGGGAAATGACCCAGGAATGATTCCCAATGGGGTCACGACCCCCAGTTTGGGAAATACTGCTCTATGGCCAAAATGGGCCGCAGTGCTCCCCCCCAAGTAGCAGGTTGTCCAACTCTTGATGCACATTGCCCAATCTACCCTGTCAGTTTTGCAAACTAACAAAAATGGGGTATAGTAGTGACCCACTGGTAGACCACGGACCCACAGTTTGGGAATCACTGCTCTAAATGATTTCAGCAGCCCCATTTCCACACCACAATATGAAGTTGTCAACTCACCATGAAACAGAATCCAAAACCTCATTAAAGGAGGGGCCAAAGTAAGGGAGGCTTGAACGTGTCATTTGTATCATGTCACAGTCACTCAGGAGGAATAAGAAACACAACTCAGGGCGGAGTGGAAAAATGGGATGCTTGAAGAGAACCAAACAAGACAAAGACTCTTGCTCTGCCAAGACCTATAGACAAAATGCAGGTCTATTTCTATTTAACCAAAGAGGCAAGAGCAAAGAGGAATAAGAAAAAGGCAGAATATTCTGGTAGCTGGAAAATACTCACTTTTCCTCAGCAGCAAAAGGCAAAAGGGACTACACTGTCTTTGATTTAAGCAAGCCTCTGAGATTTTTACAGGAAACCGCTGGAGTGAAGTCTAACCCAAGAGGTCCCCTGGGAACCCAGTCTAAGGAAAGCAAGGACAGTACAGAAAAATTATCTCCAAGACTAGGCTCAAAGTATTCTGTAGCTGAAAGTATTCTGGTTGCTGAATCAGAGAAAGGGAAGAAAAGGTGGTGGTCTAACCCTAATCATATTGGAATTCCACCTGGCTTGCTTAGGTTTGAGTCTGTGGTGCAAATCACGTCTAGGCAAAACATTTAAAGGTACATACACACCCTTCCCGTTACAGACATGCAAATTGTTCTTCAGATGGGTGGCACAGCAAGAGTCAGGTGCACCAAATTAAATTAGGACAGCTCCGTGTCTGTGGCCCTGTCCAAATAAGTTACTTTGAAACACACATCCATAAAACATCCATAATAAGACAAACATCCATAATTCAACATCCATAATAGCTGGCACCTCTTTGGCTGAGGTAATTTTTGACCCCACTTCCAGTTTAGTGGCTCTGAAAGACATGGAAGAGTTTCGAAAGCTGCACCTGCCCAAATTCCTTCTTCTATGCAATGGTTAACCGTATAGGCACTCCGTCCCAGTTTATATCTGGTAACCCTGCATATTAACAGCTCCTGCTATCTACAATGTTTATCATGAGGTACAATTAATCAGCCACCTAACCTGCATTCAGTTAAAGTACTGTATTCTTATGCTCCCAGCTGCAGAGTGAATTAGATCTGTCTTTGTCCACCGAGGCCCCTTTAGGACCTACAACTATTCAAACTAATGAAACCTCATTAGGGGGCAATCCTATCCAGCTTTCCAGCACTGATGGAGCCCCAAGGTAAGGGAACAAATGTTCCCTTACTTTGAGGCCTTAATGAGTGAGGAGCAGTCATTTAGGTAGCTTGAGATTTTAGATACTTACCTGGTGCACATAAAACGCCCTGATTTCAACTGGAAGGTGCACTGCTTTTCAGTAGCTAGATAGACCATCCTGGATATATACCCAAATAAACTGGCAATAAGGCAAACAGTAATGGGAATTAGGATCAAAGCATACTTTTTTTTTTAATTGTGATTCATAAATATGTACTTTCATGTACCTTCTTGTTTAAACAGGCTTTTAGTTGCTGACAGGCTGGCTGGTCTTTGTATTCTTTTATTTTCTGTACCTGATCCATGGGATAATCGTTGTATTGTATATTGTATTTTTATATTGTTTTTTAATCACTGTTTTTAAATTATGATGTTATTCTGTTTTTAATTGTTTTTGTAATGCCGCCTTGAATGCCTTTTTAGGCAGAAAGGTGGGGTAAAAATCCTTAAAATAAATAAATAAGTCTCTCATGGCAGGAAACTTGCTGAGAACAACCTGCCATTTTCAAAAATGAAACCCATGGAAACTTACTAATACCAGGAATATTCTTTTCCAGTAGTTGGAATAAATTTTAATAGCACAAATAATGTAGTGCCCTAGTATTCATACAGATAGTCCTAAGTATCCAAGACTGTCATCCTATGCAAAATTACTTGGGAGTAAGGCCTATTCAACTCCATGAGATTTACTTCTAAGTATACACAAGATGATACTGCCAAATTCCATTTGTTTTCAACTAAAGTTTGTGCCTAAGAACTAAAGTAAAAGGTAAAGGTTTCCCCATGACTGAATGGTCTAGTCTGGTCTAGTCGTGACCAACTGTAGGGGGCCGTGCTCATCTCCGTTTCAAAGCCTGTAGAGCCAGCGTTTTGCCCAAGGACAAGCTTCCATGGTCATGTGGCCGGCATGACTCTACGCCGTAGCGCAAGGAACGCTGTTCCCTTCCCATCAAAGTGGTCCCTATATAGCTACTTGCATTTAGGTGCTTTCGAACTGCTAGGTTGGCAGGAGCTGGGCCAAGCAACGGGAGCTCACTCCATCGCACAGTCTTGAACTCCCAACCTTCCGGTCGGAAAGCCCAGTAGCAGCAGTTTAACCCGCTGCGCCACATGTCCCTGCTAAGAACTAAAGTACGTTTATGTAATTATATTAGGAAGCTGTGTTGATGAACCAAAGTAAGCGTATGCTACCCTCTTGTGGTGAACCATGACATGGCAACTCCTTCCACTCTTAAATTGCATATTTACATGGCCCCACCTTCGCTTTCTTTTAATCTGCTTCTCAGATAAAATACAAAGCAGACAAGGGTAGCCAAATGAAGAGTTGGTCTTGTTTAATGTTATTACAGAGGAAGCATGACAGCTAATTTTGTGACTCCAGGTTGATCATTATAATAGTAGGAAACACCACCCAATGGCGGAAGTGCTATATTTTTGGTTCTAAGAGCAAAATAAGGGGGCTCCAAAATAAATGGAAAGGGAGCAACAAACCCTGCCGACCACAGTAGGGTTGTTTTGAGCACCCACAACAGGGTCCTTGAGCCAATCACTTTACATTTTTCCATGTAAGTGGCTGCCGTTAACTCCTATGGGACGGGGAGCAAAACACTATAGCTTGGAACTCTATTATAGTACATGCAAGACCTGTTTCTTCCCAGCAGCAGGTGTTTCAGAATCCACTGACTCAGCCTCCATGGACAGAAAGCTCTGCACATAGATTGTGTCTCCCCTAAAAGGTACCTGCAACATACCATACATAGCCTCTGCCTCTACCACCACATGCATTGTGATGCAAAAATATAGCACTTGCTGCATTGGATGGTTTTCTGCTATTTTAACGATTAACCTGGAGTCACAAAACCAACCGTCAAGCTTCCTCTGTAGTGACATTAAACAAGACAAACTTCATTTGCTACCCTTGTATTTTATCTGAGCAGATTAAAAGAAAATGATGGTGTGATGGGAGGCACTGCATTCAGGCTAAAAAACAACAAGGGAGCTCTTCACAAAGGATGCACTTATGAGATGAGGTGCTTGGAAGCAACAGTTGCATTAAGACCTTAACCAATGTAAAGCAGCTGGAGGGGAAAGGGGGGGAAGGAATTTTCCCATGTAGATTAGCTTACATATTCCAGCTTTTGCCTGCTTTGATAGAGTAAGGGGTGTCCCCCATAAATATTTTCTGTAAGAGGTCTCTTTCAGGATTGCTGACTGCCACCACCTATTCTGGAGACAAGGGGACAAGCTATTTATGGAGACAAGGATGCTATTTGTATGAAAGACAGAAGCCTAGATCAGTGCTTAGATGAAATCCGCCTTTTGTCAAGGAACAAACATGGATAGGATTGTGGTATAAAGCAGTGTTCTTCAACCTTGAGATCAGGAGTCCAGTGGGGTCACAAAGCCCCAGTTGTGGGGTCATGGGAACTTGCAGAAATTAAAAAAGGTTGAAGACTACTGGTCTCGAGCACCCCAAAGTAAAGGAGGTGTACTCTTCAGGTACCAGGATATTATGTGCTAATCACGCTCAGGTTCTTAATGTGTGCTAAAATAGCTTCCTTTAGTGTAAGTTTTCATGGTGACTTTTCCTGTTCTCTCCAGTAAGAATATTTTGTTACAGTGAACAGTGCTGGAAAGGCATTACAGGAGGTGGGGAGTGGGTAGCTATCAAAGGACAGAGTGTCCTGGGAGGGGGTAGAATAGACAGTGGGGGCCCAAGTTAATACTTTATATGTTGGAGGTCATGGCACAAAAATGGTTGATTCTCTTAGAAGTTGGATTGACTGTATGCCATGGGTCATACGGCCAAGCACATATACAGGACTTTAGCCTTAGAGAAGCAGACAAGGCAACAGCTAGTGCACAAAAGTATGAAGACAAATTAATGACACTAGAAGCACACACTGTAAAAGGCCCACTCCCCACACACAACCACCAAGGTTTATTATATATTCACCATGCCTCCAACCTCACAATAAAATAAGGAAGTCCTCCTTTAAAAACCCACGAACACCAGACATTTGGTTTAGCTACAAGTTTAACTTTATAAGAATACAGACCATGTAAGTCGCTTTGGCCATTTGCTTCAGCATGGGAAAGGCAGGTATAAATTCTTCAAAATAAAATAGAAATACATTGATATTCTTTATGCAATTCTGCCCCATACAATATATTGTAAGAAATTAGGGCAACTTTATTACAACAGCTTGCTCCTATGCTTTCTAGCCATGACTGCACTGCATCAACACTTTCCACATTTAAAAGCAAAGTGAGCAGAGACAGTTTATAGAGGTGACTAAAGTCATTGAGAGGTAGAAGGTATCTGCAGCTGAATGGGCCGATTCCAAAATAAGCATGTTCATAATGAGGAATAACCTGCTTTGCCCACGAGTAAGCAACACAGCTAGATAGTCCGAGTTATCTCTCACCTCAAGGCTTCATCCTTGTGAGTGAAAAAAGACCATGAATAAGGCTTTTTTAAAAAAATTAAGTGACAAGCCCTTGGCTGCATTCACATTTGCAATCATTGTTATTTCATGACATGATTTTAGTCATCTCTGGCTGCAATCTTATGCATGCTTACCTGGAAGTAAGACTCACTGAACTCAATGGGGCTTACTTCTGAATAGACATGCATAAAATAGTTTTCCTATATAGTACTCACTATAAGAGGTCTTAACAGTGATCATTTCTTGTACAATCTTATGCAATCACTATATGATCTGTTATGCATGCAAAACCATACTAGAGCATCCCCTGTCCCAATGCAAGGCAAGGGCTTTCCCAGAAAACATTTGAGTATTTATGAAATAAAGGAATTTCTAAGTTACATATAAAATGGTTCAAGCAGATTCCCTTAACACTGGCAAGATTTAATGCAATATGTGATTTTTCATCAAATTATTATTTCTGCAAATAACACATATTTAATCCATTTCAAGCTGTTTTAGTTTCAGAGTTCATTTGCTTCATCTGTTTTCATTTTCTTCTTCTAGGCCCACTGCAATTATAACATTGATGATCTTCAAAATATGCTTGGGAGATCAGAAGCATATTGTGGATACCAGTGGCATAGCTAAGGGGGGTCAGGTTGTGGAAATTGCACTGGGCAACAAGTTGAGCTTGACACTAGTGGCCAAAATATTGAAAACCTTGCTAAGTACAAATACCACCATGCACTATATTTAATGCAGAATGCAATGGAACAAACTGTCAAAATATCTGTATTCTATCAAAAGTTATGGCCAGTTAACCAGAAAACCTTTATTTACTTAATTTGATTTCGTTGGGCAGGGGGGAAATGCTACAAAATCTTCTTTGGGTAGTAGATCCACCCTAGCAGTGCCACTGGTGGATGCTCCTTTCACCCTGGTTCCTCAATTTATTTTAACCATAATGTAGCATTACATCTGCACTAACCATAGTTAATGCTAGCCACGTGCCCCATAATGCAGGGCTACAGACATCATCACTGCCTGGTTTCAAATGCTGGATTTGAGGATAATCATGGTTAGCATTAGTCAATTACAGTCAGCCAAAGCTTTTCAACCCCCTTCATTTGCCATATTATACAACACTATTCCCGAAGTTGTCTTCAGAACTTTTAGACAGTGCAGAACTGAGCCTGATGCTACTTAATGGTAAAGACTAAGCCTAAAATGGAAATTCACATTAGTTAAGTTCAAGATTAATCTTCAGAGTTTATAGGCATGAGTGGCTAACAAGGCACAAAGGTACACATTTATGCTGGTAATTCCCAGGAAATCCGGTGTTATAATAGCAAAGCCATGTCAGAGCAATAGCAGCAGTTCCATGTGTTTACAGATGTAATGGCCCCAGTTGGGAAGGAATGGCTAGGAGGAAATCCATTTTTAACAGCAAAGTACAAAATCTTCACTGGCTTTCCCCTTCCAAAGACTTATCTCTTCAGCCAAGCTACAATATGAAGCGAGACCTGCTGGGCAAAAAGCACTTGTGGACAGAGGTGCTGGTAAGCCATCTACTGGGGAGGAGAGCACATGAGCAAGGGGCTTACTAAGGCGAGACCTCCCCCCTCTCTTTCTAATGACTGAGTCAGTCCCAAGTTTAAGTACACAGAATTCTCCTTGCAATTTCACCCTCAGTTTCTAAATCTAGATTGTCTAACTGGAGATATTCCATGTGTGTACACATGGAGATTCTTTCTGGTTTAGGGTTACATGCACATCCCATAATGCAGTGTTATTCAAACTGTGGGTCAGGACCAACTTGGTGGGTCACGACCTGATGCCAGGTGGGTCGTGAAAAGCTGGAAGCAGCCATCTTGGAAATGGCAGACCTTGCGCTTGTTATATTCCTTTTGCGAGTGTTAACAGTTTGAATTTTCAAGTGGGGTTTTTTTTATTTTGTTTTTAGTTCAGTGCTTTTATATAGTATTTTGTCCTAATCTTGCTTTCTGCCAGGGATGCTTCATGGTTGTACAATTGCTGCACCCCAAGAATGCCAATTTACATTTCAGGCATGTCATTTTATTATAACGACAGCACTTCCTGCTTGATGAAGTCACTTTCTACCACAACATGACGTCCAAGTTAATGACATCACTTCTGGGTCCCAACATGAGTGCCATTCTAAAAAGTGGGTCTCGGTCTAAAAAGTTGGAATACCGCTGCCATAACGGACTGTCAGTATGGTCAGTTTTGACAGCGCAAATCATCCATTTGCACAGATAAGTGTGGACTGCCTCCAGGGCAGCTTCCCTCAATTTGGCTGGTGTATGTCCAGAGATTCTTGACCACAACAATCAATAGATACTTATATACCGCTTTTCAACACAAAGTTCACAAAGCGGTTTACAGGCAAATAGTAATAATAATACAGTTAAATGGCTCCCTGTCCCAAAGGGCTCACTAAAAAAAACAGGCAGACTGCCAGCAACAGACACTAGAAAGATTGCGCAGGGGTGAAGAGGGACAATTACTCTCCTCCTGCAAAATATAAGAGGAACACCACTTGAGAAAATGCCTCTTGCCCAGTTAGCAGGGGTAATGATGCACACAGTGTGTGCATCTTCTGCTGCTACTACACATGGGGAGCCTGTGGCCCAAGACTATGATATAAAAAATTTCTGGATTTTTTTTTTACATCAAAATTTACATTTACTGATTCCCACTCATCCTCCTTTCTTCCCACTGCATTTTTCTTCTACCTCCTTATTATAGAGGTACATACAACTGTGCTCTTCCCTGCGTAAGCTTGCTAAAAGTGTTAAAGTGCTTTGATGTTTAAAGTTGTAAGAACAGAATCAAGTATGCGCTATATGCAGATCTGCCCACTCGAAATAGTTTGAGCATTATTATTTTATGCAAACATTTAAATTTACTTGGCATGGATTCAAGATCTTAAAAACTTTTTTTGGCGCACAATGTTCACAAAGTAATCAATCAACAGTCTTAAAGAAATATGCAGTTGTGAGATTCAGCAGTGTTTTCTCAGTTCTAGCAGTAACATGTTTTCCTGTTACAAAAATGACCAGGAACACTTTTGGTGAATCGCTAATTTCAACCAAAGTCTTCAATGCCTATAAAAAGAATGAATAAAGAGTTAATAGTGTATGGGCAGTCCAGTCAAAATATTCCAGTGTCTTTTTACAAAACTTTGACCCACATGGAAGTAAACAGGCCTTCCAAATAGCACTTAAATACTTAGTACTTGCCAATCAAAATTTAGCATGCCAAAGATCACATGTGAACCCAGTTTCATTCTTTTGCCTGGCCTGGAAGTCTCTAACCTCACATCCAACTCTCCAGTTCAGACTTCTGGTACCCTGAAAGCAATCAATCAATAGTATTTATATACCGCTTTTCAACACAAAGTTCACAAAGCGGTTTACAGGCAAATTGTAATAATAAAGTTGGGTTTACAGGTAAATTGTAATAATAAAGTTGAATGGATCCCTGTCCCAAAGGGATCTAAAATCTAAAAAAAAAATTGCTGAACACCACCAGCAACAGCCACTAGAAAAGACACTGCACAGGGGTGAATAGGGACAATTACTCTCCGCTTGCTAAATATAAGAGGAACACCACTTGAAAAAGTACCTCTTGCCCAGTTAGCAGGGGTTAATGACTATAAAGGTTTAGGGGAACAGTCCTTGAAACTCCATTTCTATAGAGAACCTAGAAAATGTCTATACCCACAAAAACTATATTCAAGGTCTCTAGCTGCTTAGGGAGCACAGGACCCCAATTTTTGTTTATATTTTTTGTTTATAAATATTTCTTCCTATATTTTATTTTTGTATAGTCATTTTAAAAAGTGGATCCAGATGCTAAAATGTTTGGGAAGCACTGGCTGAGAAGATTATCCATAAATGATGGCGTTCATAGGAAAAACAACAGTCTCTGCATACCTTGATGGTTCCAAATTTTAAGAAAGCAGAATCTTAAAATCGTAGTCATCAGTGGTTCTCGAACATTTTAGCACCGGGACCCACATTTTACACTGACACTATCAGGACCCACCTAGTTTCACAATACTTTTTTAAAAAAGGTGATCTAGAAAGAAATATTTTTATTTACTTACAAGCAATATTTTATTAATTTATTTGCAAAAAACTCAAACCATTCCCCATAATGGTATCCCTAACGAGTAGCCTAATAAAGGGAGACAAAACAGTAAGTACTGCAGGCACTGCAAAATGCTGGGTAAGTAGTCCCTCCAACTTGCCACTGGAGCCATTCTGGGCAGTGACAGCAACGAGCAGCATCTTCTGCACATGGCAGTAGCTTCCCAGAATGGCTCCAACAGCAAGTGGGAAGGACTGCTAACACTGTGTTGCGGCATCTGCAGTATTTACTGTTTTGCCCTCCCTTGCTATGGTACTGAATTGAATACTTACTAGGGTATAGCATGAAAATAGTCTTCTGGTGTCACAGTTTTGATTCCACCAAAGTAGTCCAGGACCCAGACATTGCTGATGTTGAGTTTGGCAAAATACCAGTTATGGTCTTTTGGCCATTCAGCCATTTCAGGATGTCTGCTGAACAGTGCTGTCTTGGCAAAATCTGCTTCTGTGCCATTTGGAATCTAACAAACAGATTACAAAGTGTATAGCTTCATAGAGGGCAACTTAGTTGATCACAATATTTTACTTTCTCTGTTTCCTATGAAAACAAATTTGCAGGAGAAACAACATACAACGGTTTAGCTCTGAAAGTCCCCAATGTCTTCTCTGGTTTAGGCCAGGGGTTCTTCTCCAAATGTCTTCTCCCCATTAGAACTACAATTCTATACATTGAATAAGATGACAGGTTTTTCATGAAGATTCCACTCTCAGCTGCAGAGCTATAGCTATAGCTCACTGTTTGGGAATCACTGGTTTAGGCTCATGCAAAGGATTTGCATAGTGGCGTTTTTAAATTCCTCCCCACCTGACCCCGAACAGGTCCCTATACCATGTAGCAAACTGCTTTTAAAACTACTTTCCAGCAAAAAAATACTCAGGATACTATCAAGTGACAACACCTACAGACAGTGGGCTCTCCTTATCCTCAAGTTCAGCACCCGCAGATATGAGCCAACGTGGGTGCCATGCTGGAGGGCCTCACATGACCTCTGAATGAGACTGGAAGTACCTCCAGATGAATCCAGGAGGTATTTTGAAGCTCAGGGAGGCTGCCTGCTGCCACTCCAGGCCTCAGAAAGCCTGCCAGATGCATCTGGCACTTCTGGCACACACAAGTCCCACTGTATTCATTTTTTTTGGCCAAACTGCAAGTGTCTTTCAGATGGCCCGCTGGAGTCTTCTGACACAGAGTCCAGGAACAGAACCCCCCCCCCCCACACACACACACAGAGAGAGAGAGAGAGATACAGAAGTTTTGACTGTACCACAAGAAAGGGAAGTTGTGATAAACCCCTTTGCTTCTAGGACAATTGGGAAACTTCAGCATGGGGCAATTCTGTCACCTTCTCTGTAATCAACTACATTCTTGGATTATGCAAGTACAAAGCGTCCTACGTAATTAATAAAGAGCCAAGGAGTAGACGCCCAAGAAGTTTATTATAGCATGCTTTCATGGGCCCAAGCCCACTTTTGTCAGAGGCTTGCCAACCGGGCAGACAAAAAGAATTGTGTCAAAGGACACTTAAGCTATGAGCTGGGAGGAAGTCCCACTGAATTCAGTGAGACTTATTTCTGAGTAGACATGCTTGGGAGTGCACTGTTAAAGAAGTAATTAGAACATCAGAAGACTGGCAGCAAAATCCTATGCATGTCTATTCAGAAGTCCCATTGTATTTAATAAGGTTTGGTCCCAGGAAAACATGGATAGGATTGGAGCCTGAATTCAAGGAAGAACAATGTGGAGTTATTATACAGCAACTATAATTTCAAAAACAAATTTGTCACATTAACACTAAAGTGTTTACTCAGAAATCCCAATGTGCATAGGACTGCAAACAAAAAGAAACGAGGTTAAACCATGTCCTTCCAAGCCAAGTAGTGGGTACGGTTGAAAAAAAATAATTCTTTACTATTACTACTACCATCAATGTGTGACAGTGTTTGCAAATATTGCTTCTATGAAGTAAGAACTTTTTGCCATCTTTAAAAACAATGGCTCAGTTTTAGAACTGAATATAGTACCAAGCAAAGCGTTTGATACTCAAACACTGCAATATTTTACACATAAAAAAACTCCAGGGGCATTTTTAGGAGATCTCTGGTCACTGGAGATATTAATTCCCCATTCCGAAGGAAAACACGTCACTGAGCAAGCATGCTCAAAATTACTAGCGAACTCATATCATACAACTTGTCATACAACTTGCAGGTCAGAGTGGACTGTGCAAATCTAAGGGCCC
>JAJKFI010000027.1:8433511-8446265 GCA_029204185.1 Lerista edwardsae | reverse complement strand
GTCATACAACTTGCAGGTCAGAGTGGACTGTGCAAATCTAAGGGCCCAATCCTATCCAATTTTCTAGCACAAATTCTGCTACAATGCAGCCCCAATATAAGGAAGCCAACATGACTGCTCCCCTCCCCCCACCAACAAAGGATGCAAAGCACACCCTGTTGGCATGGCTGCATCAGTGCTGGAAAGTTGGATAGGATTGGGCCCCAAGTCCCTTAAACACGGTTGAAGATCAAAGATGGGCTTCAGGACCACACACGCTTTGCCTTGAAATCAGTGGCTCCAACTGTAGATTTGGAGAACCCCAGGACTAAGGTTAGACAAAGAATTCGCACATGGGAGGAAAGAAAGGTGAGAAGAGCGAAGAAAACATACAAGATAGCCTATTCTTACTCTAGGAGAGTAGGACCCCAGTGCAATGAGTCATGCAAATATAGCCTTTCCTTAACCATGGTTACATTAACTTGGGAATTTCCCCCACCTAATGTGTAAAGTTCAGAAAAATCTTAGGCTTGCATAGTGTACCACAGAAACCTACAATGTAACAACACTACAGTTCCATGACCGCATGCATGGTATTCTTGAGAGAAGTAAGAGTATTACAGTTTACCTTCTCAATTATCCCCGAGAAGATCACATGAGCACATAGAGGGCTCTGGGGGTCATAACCTTTCTTCTTGCAGTAAGATGTCTGTGCCAAGGACATTGTTAGGGAGGCATTTGCATTCACCTGAAATACACAGGACAACATTTTAGTTTTGTTACAATTACATGTTCCAGATCCACTTAAATATGATCATGTTAACATATTAAAAATGTGATCAGAAATAATTGAATAATTGCCAGTGTGGGCATGGGCAGCCCTCCTTCCTCTCCACCTAGAACCTGTGCTCGTCATTCCCATTGCTCCAGCAACAGAGCTATCTGCATGGGAATTATATTAGGAGACAGTGTTTGCTAAGAGCCCCTCCTGGTACCTTGAAAGCAAATCTCATAGCAACAGATGTAATATAATGGTAGCGGCGAAGGGCACATTGACAACAAATTTGTCACTGAACTTTCAATTGCGGTGGGACCTGTGGCTGCGACAGGGAGGCTACAAGTACAGCCATGGACATCAATCAAGTCACAAGCGTTCAGAGACCCCTTAAGCATTAAAAGACACTTCAAGAGCACATGAGTCAAGCATAAAATGATCACTCTGCATTTCCATCTTGCAATATTAACACATTCTGAACTGAAAGGAGAAGAGTTCTAGTACTCAAGGCCAAGAAACAGCTGAATCATGGTTGCTTGGCGTGTTATCTGAAAACAGATGGCTCCATGTGAGGTACCAAGCTGCAGCTCTCTATACTGCCAAAGATAAGAAACCACTGCACTTTCGAGATATTAATTCCCCATTCCGAAGGAAAACACGTCACTGAGCAAGCATGCTCAAAATTACTAGCGAACTCATATCAAAACTTGAGACGCACAAGCTGGGGCAATATTTTTTGCTACATTCAGCAGAAGTTTGCTGTGAAATGTGAGATTTGGCATTCTAGTTCTGTGAATTACAGTTGTGCTGAAAGAAAACATGAAACTAAATTATTTCCAATGACAGCTTAAAAGTTCCAGCGACATCTGGCATAATTGAACATCAGAAGTAGACAAGCCCAAGGTTTCACTCAAGTTGTTTTGAAGAGGTAGCAGGAACTGCCAGGACTGTTCTTGAGCTCTCTCCCATTTCAAGTAGTCTGCAAGGCCACAGCAAGGAGGAGCAAGTTCTAGGAAATACAAGGTCCACTTCTGTCTAAAAGGACAGAGACAAAGAACTCTGTCCTATCATCTCGACTTCAATACTTAAAAATGTACTGCAATAGTAAAAGCAATTAATTTGCAACCTTTTACAGAAAAATGGAGTACTGTACTTCTCAGCAGTTGTGGCCCCGTCACTCATTTATGCCATACCAATATTGCTATTGTTTTAAGCGAAGATTAATGAGACTCCAAAGCATTACAGAGAACACAGTGAACAAAAACAGCTTCTGATGAATGGCTCGAATAAGATACTAATGAAAAATAAACCACTCTTTGGATTGAAAAAGGACATAAATCCATTTTAAATGGCATACTGAGGAAGTCAGTTGTTCCCAACAGCTTTGTCTATTAAGACAATAGGTAGGACTTATTTTCCTATTTGAATTAAGAAGCATCACTTGATCACTTTTGTGAGTTCTCTTGCACAAGCATATGTGCTTGTTGGTATGTCAATGCCTTTTTTACAGAATCAGAATGCATACCTTGTAGATGTTTCTGGGCCCTGTGTCAAGCATGCCCTTTCTGTACCACTTGAAGGTCTGATGGACAGTAACACACAGGAAAACTATGCCTGTGAACGTGGCATACACATACCTTCCCCTTCATATGCTACAGAGAAGCTGTGATGGACTTACTATGAAAACATGCAGATAGATTTTCTATCATGTGTGAAACAAGTCTACTAGGCAGAATTCTGCCTCTGTTCAAGAGAATGACAAGACAGCGATCTGGTTCCTCCTATGTCTATGATTATATTTTATTAATTTTGGAGTTTAATATTCACTTCATTCTTCAGCATCCAGACATTAGATATAATCATAAAACAATCCCATGAAATTCAACAAGCTGTAAATAAATGCACACCACTTGACAGTCCATTATTTCGTAGAAATTATTATGTGTGTCTTTTGATCAAGTACAATCTACATGAGACATGAAGCGTCATGAAATTAACAAGATCAGAGGTGCTTAAAGCTACAATCCTATGTACAATTACTTGGGAGAAAAGTCCAATAAGCACAATGGGATTTGCTATTGAATAAAAATGCACAGGATCACGTGAATCTAGCTAGTTACGCTTATAGTTTACAATATGCCATACAAACGTTTTGTTTCATTTTTAACTATAGAAAGGAAATCTTTTAAAAAGCTGAGTTCCAGCTGCCTCGTGTGAGGGGGAGTGTGCTGGTCAGCTGCGTCTCTGGGGGAGCAGGGAAGACTCTTATCAGCCAGCAGAAGACAGACAGGTGGCTAAGAAAGAAGGCTAAATCCAGAAAGATCCATCTGCATGAGTGTTCTTGAAAGATAGAACATTTCTGTAAATTGTAAAAACCTTCGGGTTTGTGAATAAAAGTCTGCCTATGTAAACTGCCTTGAGTTACAGTCATTAGAGAAATCTAGTGATCTTAAGAAAGGCAGTATATAAATACAATTATTATTATTATTATTATTATTATTATTATTATTATCATCCAAATAATTTATTATTTAAAGATACATATCTTGCTTTTCCACTGTTTAGGCCTTCAACAACAAAAGACAATTTAATACTATTTTAATTGAGAATATACCAATAAATTAAACACCACTCCCCCAGCCTGGCAAACCCCTGCAAATAAATAGGTAACTAATGAGTGGTTTTAGCATTGGTATGAGCAAGTTAGCACTCAGATCAGTAACACTCAGACTGTTCAAAACATAAACATAAACAAACAGGACAAACCTAATCTGGTACCTGAAACCTGATTAGCAGGTGAAGCTACTTAAAGGAAAAAGTTTCATATCTGGGTGCTGCTACAGAGAAAGTCTGATGTTAGACAGGTTTACCTGTCTAACCTCTGAAGGAAGAACAGCCAAATAAGACACACAAGTGTCTGTGTACAAAGGTTAAATTGCAAAACATTTCAAAGCAAGAACTAACTTACAGCACCTCATATACTGCTTATCTTATTTCTCCACTAATATAAGCAAGCTTAGAACATTTGTAAATGTCACAGGCTTTTCAGTAAGTAAAGTATTATCCCAGGAGTTGTGAAGTGTCCCTTCCTGAGTTCATATTGTATAGTGCAACACCAATAACTTATAAGGGTTGTCACAAAGTTGAATACCAGTTTAGCCACATGTAGATTACAGCTATCGTAATTCCCTGCATTTTGGGAAGGGCAGGTAATCAACAGCTCAAAGATCTCAAGATAGAGAATTAGAAATACTTCACTGTATAATAATGCCAATCAAATCATGCTGCAGTGCCATTGCACAAAATTTTCCTATGTAGCAGATAAATGTTTGAGAACATTATGACACTATAGAACTGCAGCAACATAAAGCAAAACAGAAATAACTTCAAATATTGACCATTTACAGACAAAAAAACCTTAACCATAGATTGTTAACCATGGCTAAGCATTATGCTTGAACAGTTAAACTACTATTGATTGGCTGAAAAGTATGCTAGAGAAACCATAGTTTAAAGTGGGTTTGTTACTGTTAAGTATTACAAGCCGATACTTGATTGTTAGGTATTACAGTCAAGACATGGTTATGGCAGTTGACAAGCAAGTCTCATTATCATCTCTCTGTCCATGCCCTCCTTGAAGCAGGGCTTAGCCCAGCCAATCCATAGTTTTACTGCACTTGTAACTAGTGTTACAGTAATAAATCATATCAGCATTATTCATGGTTAAGTACTACATTTGCATTGGACAAATATCTGCTACAGCATTCCTTGTGTAAAACAGACAAGGCCTCCTGCTGCACCAGAAAAATTCAGATGCAACTTGTGCTTTGAAAGCTAAGCTTTCCAAACACTACATACCATCTACAGTACCACTTTGGTTCCCCTGTTGACTATTGGTAGGGAGTAGAGATGTATGCTACAGAAAAGGGCTGCACTGTATAAGACGGTGGGCTCAACCCTATCCAAATTTTTAATTATTTATATTTCCAGGACTAATGTATCCCCAAGGTAAGGGAACGAATTCTTTCTTACCTTGAGGAAGCCTCCATGACTCCCCCCCCCCCAGGATGCAGCGCACTTCGTTGGCACAGCTACATCAGCATGGGGAAGGCTGGATAGGACTGGGCCCTGCATGTGCCTTAATTTCAACTGGTGTTACCTACTTGGGTCATTATGCACATTCCATCAAAAAGCAGAACAAAGTCAAGTATCTATCAATTGACCTAGAGGAGGAGAAGTTGAGATTTGTCACTTGTACTGCTCAAGAAAGCAACGCAAAGTTTCCAACCTAAAGATACCTGTTATTTCCGTCAGGAATCACCTGGAGAAGAGAACTGTCATATTCAATACAATTATTTAATAGAAGTATCTACTAGGAATTGTACAGAAATAAAATACAACACGTCAGAAGGTGGAATTTCAATAAGCCTATCTTATGCTACTATTCAAGAGGTAGGTGTGCTAGTCAAACACTCCCTCTACAATTTATTTTGCAATGTCCCATTTATTTTGCAACTCTAGGAAGTACAACTCACATCTCCAAGAACAAGCAGGCTGAAATTAGGCTAGCTCAGCCCCACCCTCAACATTTTCTGGAACATTGTTAACAAGGTGGTGTTATGAACCAGCATCCATTTCTTCTAGTACATTGCCTGCTTCTACACACCTCATGCATGTCGTAAGTATGGTTGGTGTCAGAAATTTGGTGGAATATAAAAGTAGATTAAAGATTTGTTAACAGGATGTCCTGTTTTTTTAGAACCTATTAATACTTTTTAAAAAGCTATTGCTAGATCTCCTGCATCTCTTTCAACAAGGTTCAAATCCCCACTCAACTACAAAACTCATTGGGTAACCCTAGGCAACCTATTATCTCATATTGCTTAACCCACCTCACATGGGTATGGTGAGAAATAAGGGGGGAGAAGAAGAAGGAACTTCAAGTTCCTTCAGGAAAGAGCAAGTTATTAGTAAGTTTGAATTCTCAACAGGACTTAATTTGTATTGATACAAAACTCGGCCTCAGAATTAGTTTCAAATGTAATGAGGGTACAAGCAACATAAGATGCTAAATAAAAATCGTACTAATTTATTCGGTAAGTTTATATCCTGCTCCATTCCATGGACTGTGAGCAGCTTACAGCAGATTCTCTTTTCCAAATGCAAATATTTCTGCTTCTCCAGGGGCTTAGAATCCAATACTGTACTTGCCAAGTAAGTAATGCACTTTCATGGGAGTAAGTAACACACTGAACTCGATGGGCCTTACTTCTGAGTAAGTAAGCACACAAGTACTTCTGTTTACAGACATAGGATTGCAAAGTAAATGGCCTAGGGCAGGGGTGGCCACCCTTTCAAAGGCTCCTGGACCTTTAACAATGCTGAAGAAGAGGGACTTTCAGCTGGTGCAACCCATCGTCTGTGAGATGACAAACCACCCCTGCTGAAATTCCTTCTTCAACACAAAGATCCAGGAGCCCTAAAGTTGAAAGGCTGCCCATTCCTCACTTACGGGAACAATAGATGAAATAAAATCAAAAACTATTATTATCAAAGTCTCTATATAACCCTGCAAATATTCCTCTACCACAAACAGTCAACAAAAGGTGAACAAGCGCAAAGTACATGTCACTCTCCCACTGAATAAACACGAGACAGCCAATCCACTTCTAGAATAGGAACATTTCCAGATGACGCTCCCACCTCCCCGCTCGTTTTTCAGCAGAAAGAAACCAGGTTCCCCGCCTCCCAGGCTCCACACACTGTTGCAGCAGGCTGCTCACGTGGTTGCACAGGCAACCCCCGACAGCCCTCTCACCTGCAGGTCATGCACTGAGATATCCAGTGATGTCAGGTACATATAAGGCACCCCACTGCCCGGAGAGGACGCCGGGCCATCGCTGATGGAGAAGACGTTAGAGAAGGGCTGGCCCTGCATCGGCGGATCTTGCGCGGACAGCGTGGCCAGCGCGCCCCAGTCGCATGAGTGCACCACGAAGCGCGCAACCCGAGCCGCATCCTCGTGCGGCGGGATTTCAAGCGCCCCTGCAGCAGCCCCGACCAACAGCGCCGTCAGGACCCACATGACGCTCCCAGCCACCTTCTCGCCTTTTCGGCCAGGTGGGTCTGCCTGAGAGGACAGTAGCAATCGGGCATCTACTAAGCTGGGCGGGGCCACGCCACTGCAACCAATAGAAAGCCTCTGCTTGCCCTCACTGCCTAAAAGGAGGCGATGGTATGAAAAAGTCCCCTGGGCGGACTTCTGTGCCAATTTCAGCCAATAGCCGCCCCAACACGTTCACCTTCACCAATGAGTGATGGCCAATGGGAGGAAATGGGAGGAAATACTACGGGAAGAGCTTCACACTGTGGGAGGGGAGTGTGCCTCTTTCTGCCAATAGCACAATGCTTCTGAAACAACCAGTGAGAACTGTCAGGAGGCGAAGATACCTCCTGTATGGAGGAGGGCTGTATGGAGAACTCTCCGTTGTTTGGCTGGACAAATACTCAGCTTCAGGGATCATTTAAAGTCCGAATAAGTAGTTACATTTGTGTTCTCGTGCTGTCGATGTGGAGCAAAGCTCGTTTAGTTTAAATAACGTTGTAGCAGCCCCCAGCGGTCCCCCAGGGAGCAACTCCGCAGCGCAGGAGTTCTGGGGAAACCCAAGACCCTTACCAGAAATTCCCAAACTGTGGGTCGGGACCCCCAGTGGGTCGTGAGCCAATTTCAGGTGGTTGCGAAGCACCTAGAACAGCCATATCTATATATATAAAAATGGACGTGTGTGGGTGGGTGTGTGGGTATGTATGTATGTTCCTTATACACGTCTCCGTGCCTTGACCCACGGCCACGAAACTTGGCACACACGTACCTTGCAGCCTGGAAGGAATCACTGCGGGGGGTCAGACCCCCCTAGCGCCCCCGGGGGTGGGGGTACGCGGGGGTCTTCGCGTGAACATCGTCGGAAACATCCGAAATCGGCGTCGAATCTGTAGTTTTCGGGGTCGCCGGGATGAGTGGCGACCCTCCCGATGCCATTGGAGTCCGGGTTCAGCCCCCCCCCGACATGGGGGGCAAAAAGGGGTGCGAAACACAGCGTCCGCCATGCCCTGCTGGAACGCCTGGACCGATTGGCACGAAACTCAGCATGCGGAAGCCTAGCGGCCTGGCCGCAAATACTGCGGGGGTTGGGCCCCCCTAGCGCCCCCGGGGGTGGGGGTCCGAGGGGGTCCCCACATGAAAACGGTCAAAAATGGCCAAGCTGGGAGTCAAACCCACAGTTTTCGGGGTCGCCGAGATGAGTGGTGACGCTCCCGACGCAGTTGACGTCTCGGTTTGCCCTCCCCCCACGTGGGGGGCAAGAAGGGGTGCGAAACACAGCGTCTGCCATGCCCTGCTGGAACGCCTGGACCGATTGGCACCAAACCCGGCATGCGGAAGCCTAGCACCCTGGACACAAACACTGCGGGGTTCGGGCCCCCCTAGCGCCCCCGGGGGTGGGGGTACATGGGGGGCCCCACTTGAAAACGGTCGAACATCGCCAATATCGGTGTCAAATCCATAGTTTCCGGGGTCGCCGGGACAAGTGGTGACGCTCCCGACACTGTGCGAGTTCCGGTTCACCCCCCCCCTCGGCGTGGGGGGCAGGAAGGGGTGCAACACACAACAGCTGCCGTGCCCTGCTGGAACGCCTGGACCGAGCGACACGAAACTTGGCATGCATACACCTTGTGGCCTGGCCACAAACACTGCGGGGGTCGGGGGCCCCTAGCACCCCCAGGGGGTTCAGGGGGGTCCCCGCGCAAAACTGGTCGAAAATGGCCAAAATCGGTGTCGAATCCATAGTTTCCGGGGTCGCCGGGACGAGTGGCGACGGTCCCGACGCTGTGCGACTTCAGGTTCACCCCCCCCTCGGCGTGGCGGACAGGAAGGGGTGCGAGACACAACATCCGCCATGCCCTCCTGGAACGCCTGGACCAAACGACACGAAACTTGGCACACGTACACCTTGTGGCCTGACGACAAACACTGCGGGGGTTAGACCCCGTAGCACCCCCGGGGTGGGGGTGCGCAGGGGGCCCAAGTGAACATGGTCGAAAACGGCCAAAATCGGCATCGCATCCATAGTTTCCGGGGTTGCTGGAGCGAGCGGCAATGCTCCTGACACCGTCGGAGTCTGGGTTCGCCCCCCCTCGGCATGGAGTGCGGGAAGGGGTGCAAGACACTATATCTGCCATGCCCTCCTGGAGCACCTGGAGCGATGTGCAGCAGACTCGCCATGCGCGTGCCTTCCAGCCTGGCAACAGACACTCTGGGGGTCAGGCCTCCCTAGCGCCCCCGGGGGTGGGGGTGCGCGGGGGTGCGCGGGGGCCCCAGGTGAAGATGGTCGAAAACGGCCAAAATTGGGAGATGGGTCAGGGATGGGTCAGGGATAACCAAATAAATACCAAATACCAAGATAACCAAATAAATACATGAAAGACTGTTAAAATATTTTATCTGCTGTTGAAGAGATTGAGGTGGAAAGGAAGCTGCGCAAGTTTATGGAAAACATCAATAGATTTGAAAGAAGCAGAGGGATGCGGATGGATATAAACTTTTAAGCAGCTGGATATGCAGTAAGCTTCAGATGAAGATATTTTTTAACTTTTAAAAGCGATTGTGGATCTAAGAGTTAAAATTGGCTGTTTATTGGGGACATAAAGATCGAACTGAGGGTGATTAAAATTGATTTTTACTTGGCTGAAAGAAAATAAGAAAGGTGAAGAGGCAGAGGGAAGGACTACTTTATTTCTCTGCCCTCCCCCCCTTCTGGTGATAGAAGAAAGACGACGAGCAGACAAAAGGACACATGATCAGAGACAGAAGAGATGATGGTGGAAGGATACTTTAAAGAAAAATAGTCCAGCTTAAAGGGAAAGTATAAGTTTTGAAATTGAACTCTTTTACTTTTTATATTTTCCCTTTTTTTATTATTATTCTTTCTGGTGGTGCCTTTGAAGCAATATATGAATTATTAGATATTAATTGGATATAATAATATTTTTAGTTTTGGTTAAATATATATGCTAGTGATTTGAAGGGGGGAATTCGAAGAGACTGATGATTTTACTATAAATGATTGAACCTGAATAGAAATTAAGAAAATATAAGACATTAAAATTTTGCTGAAAAGGACTATTGAAAATATTGATTTGGTGATAATTTGGACAGGTATTGTTTATAAGTATTGATGAGAAATATTGAACTTACTGTTGGGGAAATTTTGCTGGATTAAGCTAATAATAGTTCTGAATATAAGCTAATACAATATAAGTAAATATAGCTGATTTTAGTATAAAAATTGATTAGAATTTTTTTTTGATAAATATGTCGACTAAAGAGAGAAAAGAATTAACGAAATATACATCCAAAACATCACCATCAACAACATCACAAATGTCAACTTTGTTGAAACAAGATAATAGACAACAAGAACAGAGAAGAGAAAGTCAGCCTGAATCTATGTCCTTGTTGGATCAGATTAAACAGGCAATTTCAGAATCAGAACAGAGAGTAATCTCTAGATTGGATAAAACTGATCAAAAAATAGACAATTTACAAGAACAAATTAATAAAAACAATAAAGAGATCAAACAGACAAAGAAGGAGACTAAGAAGATGAAACAAGATATTCAGGAGGTGGAGAGAGGTCTGAGAGATTTAAGAACGGATCATGAAGATTTAACAACTAATTACTTGAGACAGGAAATGGAACGTGCCGCCTTTAAAATTAGAATTCAAAATTTTCCAGAATTTCCTCAAGGTCAGACTAACCCTCAAGGTCAGACTTTTGATGAGACACTGCGCTGGTTAGTGGAAGAAACTGGACTGAGTGAAGGAATACTTAGGGGAGGGATAGACACGATTTATAGGATTGACTCCAGTTATGCGAGAATAAACAAGAGACCAAGAGAGATCATGATTAGGTTTCTTAGAAGGGGATTAAGAGATGAAGTTCTTCACATTTTGGATCAGAAGACAAGATACATCTCAGAAAACAGATTGTTGATTCTTAGAGAAATACCGTTTCAAGTACGTAAGAGAAGACGGCCATACAAAGAATTTGCAGCACTTTTGAGAGAAAAGCAAGTTAAATACAAATGGATTTTACCCGAAGGTTTACTGTTTAATTATAAAGGGAAACGACAAAATATTAATTCAATACATAAAATGGAGCAATTTTTGGATAAGTATGGTGAAGAACTGGGAGAAGCGGAATTTAAAAGAAGAACAGGACAAGAGTTAAGAGTATTTGAACAAGATGAACAGGGGTCACGAAGAGAAAAAGAGAGTACAGAAGAAAGTGAGGAAGAAAAGGAAGAACAAGAAACAGAAAGCGGAGAAATAGTCACACAAGAAGATACGTCTGACACGGAGATGGTAGGAGCAGCAGGCCCAAAAGAACCAAAAACGCAAAGAGTCTCAACTAGACAAAGAGTCAGACAATTAGAAGAGAAAGCAAGAAATAGGAACACAAATTAAAACAAAGTTAATAAAGATGGCAAAACAAATTAAAGCACTATCGTTGAACATTAATGGATTTAATTCCCCCAACAAAAGAAAGAAAACCTTTAACCAATTAAAAAGAATGAATCTTGATATAATATGTCTACAAGAAGTCCATATTAAAAGAGATCAGAAGAAATTTTTGGAAAATAATAAAATGGGTGTTTTATTTACAGACTTGGATCCTAATAGAAAAAAGAAAGGAGTGGCTTCATATATTCGAGCAAATCTTCAACCAGAATTGAAATGGAGTTTAGGAGATGGAAGAGCAGTCGCTGTCCAAATTCAAATTGAAGAAAGGAAACTTAATTTTAAATATATATGCCCCTAATGAAAATCAAGATAAATTTTTTAAAGCTATTCATCAAAAATTAAGCGACTTCAATCAATTGGAGCTGGTCATTTTGGGGGATTTCAATGCGGTTTTTGAAAAAGCTTTAGATAGAAGAACAACTTCCAAAACAAAGAAAGGAGGAACATTACCAAAAGCATTCCTAAAAATGAGTGAAGAATTTAATCTCATAGATTCTTGGAGGACACGATATCCAAGCAAAAGGGAATTTACCTTTTATTCGGCAAGACATAAAGCTTGGTCGAGAATTGATATGTGTTGGATCTCAGCTTTATGGACAGATAGACAGTTTGAATCAGAGATCCTACCAAATACATTTGCAGATCACAATCCAGTTCTGTTAATTATAAATAAAAAAACAAGAAGATGGATGTGGCGTTTGAATTCCTCACAATTTAATAATCAAAATTTTATTGACCACGCAAAAATGGAAATGGAATGGTTTTTTAAGATTAATCTCCAACAAGAAACAAAAAAACAAATTGTCTGGGATGCTAGTAAAGCATTTTTCAGAGGATTGTCTATTAGAGAAGCAAGAAAACAAAGAGTAATCCAACAGAAAAGAATGATAGAACTTTGCCAAAGATTGAAAGAAGAAGAAAAAAGTTCTCAAGATAACCCGACGAATACTAAAATTAGACTAAGAATTAAAAAATTACAGCATGAGATCAATGTTATACAGACAGAGGAAATAGAAAGAAATCTTAAATTAATCAAACAGGATTTTTTTGAAAACGCAAATAAAACAGGAAGATGGTTAGCTTACAAAATCAAAAAAGAAAGACAAAAGAATATAATTATGAATTTAAAAAATGAAATTGGTCAGGAGATAACTGGTATAGAAGATATGAAAAAGATAACAGAAAATTTTTACAAACAACTATATAAGAGGAAACAGATTGATGAAAAAAAAACAAGAAGAATATATTTCTAAGGCTAATAAATTAAAATTGACAGAAGAACAGATAAAGATGATGGAAGCACAAATTTCATTACTGGAGATTAAAGAAGCAATAGCCAAACAGAATTCAACTAAAGCCCCAGGTCCCGATGGTTTATCAGCGATTTATTTTAAAACTCTACAAGAAATATTAATTGA
>JAJKFI010000027.1:8381993-8428511 GCA_029204185.1 Lerista edwardsae | reverse complement strand
CCTTAGAAATGATATTTTTAATTGGATTGATGATATTTTTAAGACATTATGATGCATTGCAAGGTATTTACCTAATGTGTTTACCTTTGTTTAACCCAGTCCTTTGTTTTCTGTAACCCTATCCCATCTCTTTTCTTAAAAATTAATAAAAATAATTATGGGAAAAAAGGGATGGGTCAGGGATGGGAGATATAAACACCCGGGCAACGCCGGGTAACAAAAAGCTAGTTGAAAATATGGGAAGATGGGATGCTGGAAAGGGAAAGGGCTGTGTCATTGTTTTGCTTGTGTCAAGGCTGTAAATAGGCTTTTTTCCTTTCTGATTCGCTTTGCTATTGGAAAATAGCTGAAAAATAACCCAGCTTTTGTGTGGTGGGGCTGCAGGTTAGCTTGCTGACAAGAAGGCTGGCAGTTCAAGACCACGTAGCGGAGTGAGCTCCTGTTGCTTGCAGTCCCAGAACCTAGCAATTTGAGAGCATGTAAAACTGTAAGTTTTTACCCACTCCCATCACTTCCTGGCAAATAGAAGGGGAAGAAATGGAAGCAGTGACAGACTTTATTTTCCTGGGCTCCAAGGTCACCGCAGATGGTGACTGCAGCCATGAAATTAAAAGACATTTACTTCCTAGGAGGAAAGCTATGGCGAATCTAGACAACTTAATAAAAAGCCGAGACATCACCCTGCCAACAAAAGTTCGCATAGTCAAAGCGATGGTTTTCCCAGTAGCAATGTATGGCTGTGAGAGCTGGACCATAAGAAAGGCAGAGCGCCAAAGAATAGACGTTGAATTATGGTGTCAGAGAAGACTCTTGAGAGTCCCCTAGACTGCAAGGAGATCCAATCAGTCAATCCTACAGGAAGTCAAGCCTAATTGCTCCCTGGAAGGACAAATCCTGAAGCTGAAGCTCCAATACTTTGGCCACCTCATGAGAAGAGAGGACTCTTTAGAAAAGACCCTCATGCTGGGAAAGATTGAAGGCAAAAGGAGAAGGGGGCGGCAGAGGATGAGATGGTTAGATAGTGTCACCGAAGCGATGAACATGAAGTTGGGCGAACTCCAAAAGCTAGTGGAGGACAGGGAGGCCTGGCGTGCTGTGGTCCATGGGGTCACAAAGAGTCGGACATGGCTTAGCGACTGAACAACAACAAAAATGTAAGTAGATAAATAGGTACCACTTTTAACTTCTAAATAACCCCTGCTAACTGGGCAAGAAGCACTTTTTCAAGTGGTGTCCTCTTATATTTAGCAGGGGGAGAGCAATTGTCCCTCTTCACCCCAGCACAGTGTCTTTCTCGTGGCAGTTGCTGGTGGTGTTCTCCATTCTTTTAGATTGTGAGCCCTTTTGGGACAGGGAGCCATTTAATTTTAATTATTATTTGCCTGTAAACAGCTTTCTGAACTTTGTTTTGAAAAGCCGTATATAAATACTAGAGATTGATTGATTGACTTCAATGGGAAGGTAACGTCGTTCCATGCCCTATGGCATATAGTCATACTGGCCACATGACCATGGAAGCTTGTCCTCGGACAAACACCGGCTCTATGGGCTTAGAAATGGGGATGAGCACCGCCCCCTACAGTCCGTCATGACCAGACCATTTGATCGTGGGGAAGCCTTTACCATTTTTTTAATCCAACTTATTGCTGCATTCTCAGGAAAGCAGCTGGCTCTGGCATCACAATTACAGCGCCATGACATTACTTCTGGTGGGTGCCAGACAGATTGTCATTCTAAAAAGAACCACTGCAGTACAGTAATCCAATACAAAGTATTGCATTGCTTAATTTGACTACTTTATCTCATTCAATGGTCACAAGAGGGTGCTGTTCTCTCTGTTTGGCTTCCCAGAACAGGTTTTATCATGCAAGAAAGTAGAATGGCCACAAGAATAGCTGGATGGATGAAAATGTCTTCTTGTAGCAATTTTCACAGGGTTTTCCAGTCTGTTAAATATGTGCTTGAGCATTGTAGTAGAATATTCAGAACAATGGAGTTAAGAGAAAAAATGTTGGTTTCACAAGTAGGTAATCAAGGTGAGCAGGAATTTTAAATACTGCAAAAGAGTCTGCCTTCCCTCTCCTTAAAAGCTGTTTATAGGTACTACATTATTCCATTCCCTAAGAAGTAGGAACAGAAAGAAATTTTGCTAGATCCAGTATTGGAAAAGGCCCCAATTTGCTGCTTTGAATGAGATGTGACTAATGAAGACACAGAAGTCCCTGCACATTACCCATTCAGATAGTGTAGGACCCACACAGAATCTGAAACAAAAATTTCTGTTTCAGAGCACATTTGACCGGAGTGAGGACTGAAGATTTTTGCAGCGCTTTAATTTATTTTTTTACCTGGTTGCTGTGTCCATATTTTGATTTCTTTCAGCTTTATATTGGATTGAATTTATTTGTGTTCTTTTATTTTTTTTATGATTTTAAACATCATCAGCTGCTTGGAGTTTGCTTACGGAACAAAGAATTGCATTTCTACAGCATTTGAATTTAGCAGTTTGATTATTTGGAAAATGCAATCTCCCTTTTGGGGAGAAGACAATGTAGAAAAATTGTGTGCAGTGACTTGTTGTCTAGTTGACCGTCTCTTCATGAAAAACTGCTGCAATCCTATACACATTTTCCTGGGAATAAACTCTATAGAACTTACTTCTGGGTAGACATGCATAGGATTATGCTGATACACACGTGGAATAGTTTCTTCAGGAATGATCTGGAAGATTGTTCAGTAACACTTTAAGTTTCTGAAGCCAGTATTAATTTTTATATCATGCATCATATGACACAGTCAATCAACTGTATTAACATCAGGCATGGGAATTTGGCCCCATGGAGAGACTCAAGTCAAGTCTCAAGTCTCCATCCCTCAACTCAACTCATGCACGAGTCCTAAAAAATGCCCTTAGCCGTCTTGGCCTGAACCATGACTCGAGTAAGTTTGACTTGAACCAAGTGTCTTTTCTGAAGTGAACTGTGTTGTCCAATAGTGCATCCATTCCTTCAGAAATAGACAAAAGAGGTTGCTGCCATCTCTTTCCCCTGTGACTCAGGTACACATGAATGGACGCACCTTCCTCCTGCTCCCCCTCCACTTCTTGGTTTCATGTTCCTCCTCCGCATGCCTCATAATGCAAGAAACTACCTAAAACAAAAAAAGGAAGTAAGTAAACCTTCTCCTCCCCTCCCCCGCTAGTCCCTGCATCCTAGCTGGAAAACATTATCCACCTGTTGCTCACACCAGTCTACATGGTGCCTTCCGGATCGCCGCACAAGGTCTTTCACACAACATGGAAGCCATGTAAAATAAGCAAGTAGCACATCCAGACCAGCAGGGTCAAAAACACATATGTCTTTGTGACTTGAGTTTCTCAGATTGATGACTCATTTCTGAGTCAATTATCCAAGTCTCAAGTCAGTGCCCAAATCATTACCACGCATGGTTCGAGTGTACACAAGTCAGCAAAAAATACGTGTTTTCATGACTCGGACTCAAGTTTCTTGTCTCAAGTTCCCATCATTGATTAATACCATTATTACTAATAGTATCACCTATAAATTTTTAAATATACAGAGTTGTTTTCTGTACTTACCGTAGCTCATTTATTCCCTTACAGTTGCAGACCCAGCCAACAGGCTGCCCAGGGACAGTAGAGGAGGAGGTCTGCCCCTCCACTGTTTCCCCGCCCTCGCATATCGCTCTGCCTCACCCCCACGCCAGGCTCCATTTTGTAGCCGTACGATGGCAGCGGCAGGCAGGAGGGTAAAAAAAAAACCTCTGAGAGGCAAGCTATCTCATCACCGCTCTCCTCCTGCCCCAGGAGTGCCGCATCCAGGGCTTTTGACCCCCCCCACACACACATAATGGTACGTCTGCAACTGTTCCCTCACTAACATTGTAAAATCAGCTAGGCTGAGCAATTGACAGCTTCACAGTTGACTTGTACCTGCGTCTTCTGCATACAAGACAGATGCATGGGGTACTAATGTGTTTAACTTACTGGTAACTGAGAGCGCAATTCTATAACCCTCTTGCGCCAGCACTACGCTCTTGTGCCAGCCGAACGCTGTCACAAACGTGCCGTCAAGCGCATCAGCATCAGCGGTATGGCGCTGGATTGGCGCAAGCAGCAGTGCCAATGCTTGGGCGCCACCACGACCGCCAGCAGTGCTGGCCCTATGTAGTTTAAGTGTCGGCAGTGCACTGTTGGTGCTGGGCTTTGACGAGGGCGTTCCAGAGGTGTGCCCGGGGGCGTAACTGGACAGCGCAGTGGGTGGAGATGGGGATTGTGACGCAGGATGGCCATAGTGCCAAATCCTAAACCCCATCCCCAGCGGTCCCGATTCGGGCCCCTCCTCAGCATGTGCACCTGTGCCTGCAAAACAGCAGGGGCATATCTGAGCAGCCCCATTAGGATGACTGAGGCTTATGCGGGTGTAAGGGGAAAACCTTCCCTTGGCCTGCACTTCACCGCTGCTGCCTCCTAATGGGCGTTACTTATAACAGTCCTGTTATGGCAGCCTTATTATGTCAGCCTTACTTAGGATTGGGCTGTAAATTATATTAAATTCTACCCTCTTCCCTTCCTCAACTGTTCCTTTTTTTCTTTTTTCTTTTTAACTAAATGGAGGTTTGATTTCTCAAGGGGTAGTGTTGCTTCAAGATTACTGCATAAGACACTACACAGAATTGCCCAATACAGTCCCTATGTTCTCTTTTTAGGTATTAAAAATTATTTTTGAATAAATATTCTTTGAGTGGAGCTAGCCCTGCATCCCAAAACTTTTCTCCCTTTGGACAAGGCCACCCTTGTTCAAAGAACCTCCTTCTTCTGTCCAGAGAACAGTCCCTTCATGGAAAGCGCCAGCCCCCTCCCTGGACAGCCTCTTTGCTTTGTGAGTTGGGCCAGTCCAACCCTTTATCCAGTCCAGATAATGGTATATTCCATCCTGGGCAGGGCCTGTCTTCTCTCAGGATAGCATTATTTTTGCTGTGGCCTCAATTCTGCATTACAAAATGCAGTCTGAAGATTGTCACCGTATCTGTCCAGCATCCATTGGGGCAAGTTATCTGACAATTTTCCTGTTTTTCTGTAAGGCTTTGCAATCCTGCTTTGCAGATAACACAACCTGTCTCTGCTCCTGGTGTCAGTACAACTAGCCTAGTCTTCGGTGGAAAAAAAACTAGAGAGGCTTTTTCAGATAGCAGTGTCTCGTGAGCTGGGCCAGCTTCCTGTCTGGATAACATTAATCGGTTCATGAATATGAGCCTCTCTTTGCTTATATGATTCCTGTGCAGTCTCTGATAAAGGTCTATCTGTGAGCTGAGCCAGTGACAACCAGTATGATTTTTGCTGTTTTTGATGGGTGAATCTGACCTCTAGTATAGCGGTGTCAGAATGTTAAAAACACACACACACACACACAAATTCAAGGGTCCCAAAGAGCTGTCTTTTCCTTTACAAGAACACATATGTAAATGTGTTGGGTATGAGCCATTTCCTGTTCTGTCACAATTAGATAGTTGCATAAGTAATAAAGGTAAAGGTTTCCCCACGACCGAATGGTCTAGTCGTGACCGACTGTAGGGGGCGGTGCTCATCTCCGTTTCAAAGCCTGTAGAGCCAGCGTTTTTGTCCGAGGACAAGCTTCCATGGTCACGTGGCTGGCATGACTCTAAGGAACGCCGTCACCTTCCCACCGAAGTGGTCCCTATTTATCTACTCGCATTTAGGTGCTTTCGAACTGCTAGGTTGGCAGGAGCTGGGACAAGCAACGGGAGCTCACTCCGTCACACAGTCTCGAACTCCCAACCTTGCGGTTGAAAGCCCAGCAACAGCGGATTAACTCGCTGCGCCACCACGTCCCACCCGCATAAGTAATAGAATGGGCCTAAAAGTTCCACAAAATCAGAGATTTTTCTTCAACATGGTGAATTTAAAGCAGCATGCTCCATACTCCTGTAAGGGAAAAATACTATATAAAAACTAAATTGAGTGATACTTGGTTTAGACTAAGGGTGCAATCCTACTCTGGAGTTAGACTGGCACAGTTAGGTCAGCAAAGTTTGGCTGACACAAGGGACACCATGAAGCGTGTTTGGACCACTCTTGGAGTCAGGGGGGATGGTGCATGTGTGTGTACTGGCCTCCCTGGCTCAGCGAGTAGTACAAACATACTTTACATGACCCTCGTGCCAGCCAAACTTTGCTGGTCTAACTGTACCAGCCTAACTCGAGAGTAGGATTGCACCCTTAGTCTAAACAGTTTAATTTGGTCTGCATATTGGGTTCTTGTGCAAAATAATAAACCTTCAAAAACTGGAAGATGTCTACAATGCTGGTGATATGTTATCTGTAGTGCTGTGTTGCAATGGTGCTCAGATGTGCTTAAGCGCAGTTGCAGAATTGCATTCAAAGCTGTCAGTGGTACATAAAGTTCCAACTAACTTTGCTTCCTGCAGATAAGTCCTGAGGGAGAAAGATGAAGATTGAAGTTTGCCTTGTTTGATTGGTGACTGGGAAAGATATTTCAGGATGCACATTGGGTTGAAAAACCCCAGGTTCCTGTATTAAAAGATGCTCATTTTCATTTCCTGTCAGCGTTTGTCAGAAAAAGGGTTAAAGACTGTGCAAAAAAACAGGATGTTGGCATGTGAGTTCGTTAAGCTACCAAATGCAAATCCGCTGCATTCTGCCCTCTTTAGTCAGAAGGATTTAGGTGAGTGGTCAGATGCCAGCTTCTCTCTCCCTGCTTGACATCTCAATGGAAACTTGATCATAACTGCTGCTTCATAATCTTGCTGCTGGCAAGCGTTGTTCAAACTAGCAGCCAAATAATATACCGATGCACCCAAACGCAGAGCCTTTGCTAACACCGGACAAATTCCACTTCCAAGGACATTTTGAGGCCCAAACAAACCTCTTTAGAAGTAGACACACACTGCAAACCTATGCATGTCTCCTCAGAAGTAAGTCCCATTGAATGTAATGGGGCTTATTCCCAATTGCAGTCTCATCCAAGAGTTCATGTGTCCACGTGCACACATTCATATATAGAGTACTTCCAGATATTCACCCAGCTTAAATTATTTCTGCATGAACTACATTTTTTCTGTTATACCAGTATTAACAAATACTGTGAACAGTTCTGCAGCCTTCAGATATAGTACCACCGGTAGAGTTTGTACGTTGTGTAAAAACAAGCATCCTGCGAGGGAAGTGGGGAGTATTGAGAATACCCATTTAAGGCAGAGTTTATGCTGCACTTCTTTGTGGGTGTTGATCAAAGTGCCAGTTCTTGGCTTAAGGTAACAGTTGCTGGCAGTGCTAACCAGGCTCCCATCTTTGTAACCTTGCCTGTTGAAGTGTTTGTTGCAAGAAAAAGGATTTTTCCTTAAATTTTGTGTGTGTAGGACAAGTCATAAATTCTGAATGTAATTTCATGGTGATCTAAGACATATATTCAGCATAATATTTTTGTTTTTTTCCCAGTGGAAAACTGCAGCATCTAGATCAGACCCCAAACTACCGCCATATCTGGACCACCAACCCATTTTGGCCAGCCGTTTGATCTCAGTGACATTATAGTTATATTCAGCCTGCCCACTCCTTCCTCTTCTTGACCCACCACTACACATCTTCTTTCTCCTGGACAAAATGACTTCAGGGCTGGGTCTTCTTACTGAGAAAAAGAAACAGAAGGCATCCTTGCAGCTGCAAGTATTGCAAACATTTTGCATATCTCTTTCTTCCTAACATTTCTACAAATGATATACAAAGGGTCTATATGTTTTCTATAATTGACTCACTCCAGCCCACCATGAGAGCACGACTGAGGCCACAATCTTACTGCGGTTTTGTGTTGCTGGTGTTTGTGCAGCCAGGCGCGTATCTTACCTGTAGCACCCCATGGCACGAGCCATGGGGCGCGGGGCAGTGGTGGGGCGCCATTGCGCACAGTCCAGGAGAGACCGTGCGGTTTCTGGCCCACCCATGCCTCCCTTACGCTCCGAAATAGAGCATTTTTGGGGTAAGGGAGGCATGTCTGCGTGACGCACGGGAGTGGGGCAACTTGGGGGGGGCGCGTGTTCAGCGCCTGCCATGGGGCGCGCTCCCGGCCCGAACCGCCACTGTGTGCAGCACAAGGCACTTTATGGTGGTGTGAAAGCCAGGCTGCTGCCATGTGCTGCTGGGCCACTGGTGCAAATAGCAAGAGGCACGACATGCATTGTAGTGGTTCTGGAAGGCTCTGCAGGCATTGGTAAGTTGGCAGTGGAGGCACACTATGGGTGGGGAAGGGGAGTACTAGAGTGTCTTGGGGGAAGAACCGGGAGTTAGGTTGGGGGATGGAGGGGGTAGACCTGGTAACAGTCATTTGAACCTGGATCCTATCCCTGAAACCCCTTCCCAGAATGCCCCCTGGCTCTCTCAGACGTATAAATGGCTGGTATAGGCCTAAGGAGACCCATAGGTGATTGGACAGCTTACAAGGAGGTATCTCGTATAGGCTGTTTGATGTCCCCACCACCACAACAGCATAAGTTGGGCAGAAGATTTAGCCGAGAGGGTTAATGCCTCCGTTTGCCCGAAGAACAGCTGAAGATCTTAAGGTCGTGAGCTCGGGACTGCCGGAAGTCTCCGTGAGCGGCAGACCTTGCAAACTGCGGCTGATTAAAGCTGAGTTTCAGCTGCCTCGTGGGAGGAGGAGGAGTGTGCTGAAGACAGCTGCTTCTCTGGTGGCAGCAGGGAAGCATCAGCCAGCAGAAGACAGACGGGTGGCTAAAGAAAGTGGGCTAAATCCAGAAAGAAAGATCTGTATGTGTGTAGTTCTTGAAAGATAGAACATGTCTGTAAATTGTAAAAACCTTCGGGTTTATGAATAAAAGTCTGCCCATGTAAACCGCCTTGAGTTTCAGTCACTAGAGAAATCTAGTGAACTTAAGAAAGGCGGTATATAAATACATTTATTATTATTATTATTATTATTATTATTATTATTATTATTATTATTATTATTATAAGTGCAGCCTCTGTAGTGGAGAATAGGATTGGGCAGTAAGTAATGTGGTCCTGGCAAATTTGGGAACCTCTGACTAAGGGTGCAATTCTAACCTGGAATTAGGCCAGCACAGTTAGGCCAGCAAAGTTTGGCTGGCACAAGGGACACCGTGAAGTATGTTTGGACCACACTTGGAGTCAGAGAGTCCAGCACATAGATGTGCTTTATCCTCCCTGACTCAGATAGTGGTCCAAACTCACTTTACACTGGCCCTTGTGCCAGCCAAATTTTGTTGGCCTAACTGTGCCAGCCTAACTCCAGGTTAGGATTATGCTCTAAGACTATAAAGGAGCTATTTAAAAACCTCTCTTTGGGTGGAACCTGATAGAAAACCCATCAATATATTTCATTTTGAAGGGATTTGGCACAGGATCAGTGATTCGACATATGAAAGCTTGCCACACTTGTTTTTAGACTTCATGGGAACCTTAAATAGATAGCTTGTGATCAGATCATAAGAGCTTATATCTCAGTACTGCATAGCTGTGCCAGTCATTGCTTCATTCCACAGATACTGTACTTTGCTTCGCCTTCTTTTATTGTATGTTTCATAAGCTCAGAGGCGGATCTACAGGGAGGGCAAAGCTCTAAGTGTTGCAAGAAGCCTTACCCTGTCATGTAAATCCCTCCTCTCCCTTGCTGCTGTAGCCAGTAAGCAACACCAAGATGTTGCTTTTCCCTGTGAGGATTGGCTAAAACGGTGCAGAAGAGGAGTGATTTCCACTGCAAGGTAAGGCTTCTTGCAAAACTTAGAGCTTTGCCCTCCCTTAGATCTGCCTCTGCATAAGCTAGGGAGCAAAAGGTACCTGCTGAAGTCTGGCAAAAGACACTGCTAGGAAGAGTGTCCTCTATATTCACCACAGCTGGAGTTGCACTGGGAGAGCCCAATTAGCATAGAGGCCAGTCTTTCAGCAGCATATCCTCTGTCAAGGCATAACTTCAGAAAGCAGTTCTTAGCTGCTGAGCTGTGAAATGATGCCCCAACAGAAGCAACATTGCTCAAAGGGTGGCGTCATGAAAGGTGAGTTCCCTCATATCTTAAAAACATGATCAAGATTTGCACATTTTCTCTTCTTCATTAGCTTTTGCAGCTAATGAGTTCCCGTGTCAGAATAAAAGCGCTTATTTCTGACCACCATCTGCTTAATAATGTCATTTCCTGTTTAATAACGTCACTTCTGGCCCTCAGGAGGCGCCATGAATGCTGTTTGGCTTGCTGTATGAAATGAGTTTGATTCTCTTGCAAAGAGGTTCAGCCAGGAATCTTTCTCTGCCCTAGCTGGAGATGCCAGGGATTCACTCTGGGACCTTCTCCATGCCTGTGCTTCTACTACTGCTCCACAACTCTTCTCTAAAAGAAATTCAGCAGAAAAAGCTTTAGAAGCCAGATATTCACTATTCACTATTCAATCAGGTTCTTTCTCCCCTCCCCTCAGGGCAAGATGGTTCCTCAGAAAACCTGTGGCAACAGTTACAGGGGCCACATAAACTGGATTGAAAAAATGATAGTTTGGCAGCTCATGATTATCTTCGGCCTTCTCTTCTCTCAGGGCAAATGGGGTGAAAAACTACATACAGATTCCCCCCTGTATCCACGGATTCCGTATCTGCGGTTTCAATTATCCAAGGATCTGGGGAGGGGGGCCTCTTACCTTCTTTTATTCTGACTTGGGTCGCTAAAAAACTTACTTGCTTGGTGGGAGGGGCAGGGGTTCCCTCTAGTTCACGGTTTCAGGTATCCACGGGAGCCCAGGAACCTGTTCCCCACGGATCCTGAGGCATGCCTGTAGCCTCCAAGACTAGCTCCAAAGTTGTGAAGACTATTCAGAATTTTCAGTGATGAGAAGCAATCATGTCAAATGTGTGTAAGCCCCAAAACAGAATAATAGAGTACAGTATATCTTTGTCCCATAACACACAGTGGAGTGGGGAGATTATGTCAAAACTGTCCAATCCCTCATTTAAACAAACCGCCACGTGATGAGTCAGCAAGACACCAGGAGATCTTCAGCTCCAAACAGCATCTCAGCAATGCAAAGAAAAGTACATTCATAGACTTGGTGTTGTGTGTGTGTGTGTGTTTAAAGACCTTTTTAAAAAAAACAGACAATACATCTTTTATCTTCCATCTTGGAATCACAAAAGAACACACGGGTTGTATCACTTCCTTGGTGCAATTGAGAACTTTGAATTTATGAACAAAGGACACTCTCCTGCTGACTTGCTCTGAACTCCACTCTCTGACTTAAATTCATGGAGTGACATTGGATAGGAAAAGCCAGGGTGCAAATGCATTTTTACTCCACTGTGATTCAAATGGATAAACATTTCCAAAATTCTTGGGGGGAAAAAAAGATGCAACAAGCAGACACAACTGAATATTTTATGTCCAATATTTTATGTCCAGATCTTTCTTGCGTGTGTCCCGCCCGCCCGCCCAGTGCCTGGAGCATTTGGAAAAATGTGGGCGATACAGTGAAAAGGCTTCACATTAACTACCTTGTTCCTCACTTTTCCATTTACGACTTTGGTACATATGCATTTGAGGCTGCAATCCTATCTACACCCATTGACTATAATGGGACTTACTTCTGAGTAGACATGTATAGGATTGGGCTCTGACACTGCTGTACCCAGTCTCAAAGCTTCTTTTGCTAGTCCACCTAGAAACAAAAAAGCAAAAAACCCGTGGAAAAATACATGAAGAACTACCCAGGAAGTGGTAAGAGAAGAGGAAGAACATTGAAAGGCAAAGAGAAGGAAGGAAACAAATGAGGTGTCCCCATGTTTAGGCATAGGAGGGTTTGCTGCCTTCTTTGTCTCTGCACTCTGGGAAAGACAGTATCTGTTTAGAGTCGTGTCTAAATTTAAACTCTGATTGCTTTGCTCCCCCCTTCCTTTCCCCTCCTTCCTTGGTCTCTTGTGCAGGCCACTTAGAACTCTGACAGTTTTTAAAAGCTGAGCTGGGGCTTGGATATTAAACACTCCCAAGCAGTGTGATTTTTTTTTTTTTTGGTGCATGTTTCAGAAGCTTTGTAAAGTAAGTCTGACAGGCAGAAGAAAACTAAAAAGAGGAAGGGGATGGGGGAGCAAATGTGTCCCAAGGACATCCCACACCTGCACAACAGAGAGGTAAAAAAATCATTTTATTTCTTGCTTCAGTTGTCCCTGTGTTGCTCTAACCCTTAACTCATGTAAATGTTGCTGAAACCGAACAGCTCAAATAACTGGATGAACTGATTTCCTCATGTCAGTTGCTCTCTCTCTCTCTCTCTCTCTCTCTCTAACAAATGTGTGATGATTTTTACAGTTTTGTTTTTTGCTTTTTGATGAAATGCCATCCTCTTGCTCTTTGATTTGGAAGTTCATACTGAGTTTATTTGGCTGAAATAATCTGTGTATTGTCCAAAAGAGTGGAAAAGTTCATTCGTTTTTTCTTAAACTTGTCATTAAGGAATTAAAACTTGCATTAAACATTTTCATTAACAGTGCAGTTAGTTAACACTGCAACTTTCTTTGGGAGGGAATGTAAACGTTAACGTTTAAGTTTACAGTGTGAACACAAGTAAGCTTCCCTCTCTGATTGAAATGTTAAAGCAGTTATATATGAGTTTGTTATTATTATTATTATTATTATTATTATTATTATTATAACTGACATTGTTGCTCAGCATTCAGTTTCCTATCGCTCCTCATGGGTCTTACATTTAATTGGGTCTTTCTCTAGGAGGGTTTTTCTGTCATCTGCTGCCACAGAAATCCAACAGGTGAACCTTTTCCTGGCATGGGAATGCTGTGGAGTTTCAGCACTTCATCTGTTGAATATCTGCCTGTTGTACATGTTAAAGGCATATGTGCCCTACCAGAAACAATTGTCAACAGTACTATTTATTATTTTAAAAACTTGACTACTAAACTCTAAAAATTTTAGCTGTCTTAGGCATGATACAACAAAATGTTAATTCACTGAAGTTCTGTTACTTCAAGTGGATTAAAGTGAGAATAACTTTTACCTTCTTTTGAAATTGACATATTTTGCAGTGAGAAAACAAACAAAAAAAATGTGGGATTTGGTCGTGTGCAGGAAAGCCAATGTTTAGAGATTTCCAAATATGAAAAGCTCCTTCGGGCTTAGATTGCTAGTAAATGAAAAAGGTTTGTCTGGTGCATCATGTAAAAAAAAAAATCCTTATATATGCAAGGTAAAAAGGATATACAGTATTAGCACTTAGGGTGCAATCCTAACATGGAATTAGGCCAGAACAGTTAGGCCAACAAAGTTTGGCTGGCACAAGGGCCACCGTAAAGCATGTTTGGACCACTCTTAGAGTCATGGAGGATGGTGCACGTCAATGTGCTGGCCTCTCTGACCCTGAGAGTGGTCCAAACATACTTTATGGTGTCCCTTGAGCTGGCCAAACTTTGCTAGCTTAACTGTGCTGGCCTAACTCCAGGTTAGGATTGCGCTCTTAGTCTTCCATATAGGTGATAGATCCACCTCTTCATCAAATTGTGCTTTTTGATTTCCCCTATCTATGATTTTCTTGGTAATTCTAATAATGATTACTGTGGCTAACTCTCAGAGCATGCTGTTCCTTCATTATGTTAAAATGCACATCAAGTTGTACACACCCTGCACCATTGTGCCTTTTGCCAGGATAGCACAATTCCCAGCTGTCATACCACAATAGTTTGTCCCTTAGTGTATCAGTTGCTGATATGGCTCCAGAACTATAGTTTGTGATGCAATTAATGGCAAAGAATTCCACCTCCATACATGCAATATGATGTATGCAAATAAGCTTTTGGTGTGAAAATGATTCTTTATAATACTTGAAGGAAAATGCTTTATAGGCTGCTACATTCCCCATTCCATACAATTTTTGCATGGCATGGGAACACTCATCCAGCCAGATTTATTTATTTATGTTACTGCCAGCAAAGCCGCTGCTACCTACCTTCATCAGTATAAGTAACCTTTGGTTAGGGCCCAATCCTATTATATGCAACTTTTCTGCTCTGATGCAGCTTTGCCAGTGGGGCATGCACTGCATTCTGTGGTGGTGGTGGGCAATCATGGAGGTCTCTTCAAAGTAAGGGAACATTTCTTCCTTACCGCAGGACTGCATTGCAGTTGCATCAGCATTGGCAAGTTGGATAGGATTCGGCCCTTAGCCATTTTGTTCTTTGTGATGTTTTTGTTTAGTTGGTTGTTGATTTTTGGGGGGGGGGCAGTATGCCCTATTCTGTGCTGGAGCACACAACTAGCCAAATGATATTTAAGAAGGGGGAATGGATTGAACAGTAAATAACGTGTGTGTCCTGTCCAAATGGATATACACAGATGGACATATCTGTGAGAAAGGCTCAATGTAGGTGGAACTTTTTTGGCTGATCATGTAGCAAAGCCCTTAACTTCATATGCTGTAATATCCTAAAGGGAAAAAAGACAGAACGCTATGGTGGGAAGTTCCCAATCACGCCCACTAAGGCAGGCTGCCAAACCAAACATGGTCACTCCCAAGAGAATCAAGACTGAGATTAACACATCAGGATGAACTATTGTTTGAGGAGGGAATAGTTGCAAATCAAATTGGTTGTAGGGTGGATGCCTCAGAGTTTTATTTCATGCGTGAAATGAGTTGGGTTTTTTAAAACTTTTTCATGAATTTTTTAACCTGTCTCAAATTTCTGTTATTGTTTATTTTTCATTGTACAGAAATTGGCAGTATTTCTCACAGAGTATTACTTTGTACAGTTTCTAGTGAGGAACAAACAAAGTGTTAGACAATGTCCGTCCAGGCTAAGAAATATTTTGTAAAACCCAATCCTAAAGCTTTTGTACTTCAGAGGCTAGCAGAAAATCGGATCACAAGATATTAGTTCCTGTGTAGGAAATCACATGCAAACATCAGCTAACAGCTTATATCTGGAACAAACAGTGAGTCATACCTAGGCCATCAGAACACAACTGGTGTTTCATAAGACAATTTTGCTGTAGTGTGTGTGGCCTTGTTTGGGGGAAAAGAGAAATACAGTATAGAAACAAAGGTAGATTATCCATTAGTTTGGGAATTAACCTTGCAGAACTTAATATTAGAAAATGCTACTTTGAACTGTAGCAAAATGTGTGCTTTTAATAGACAGTAGTTAGTCTTGGTTACTCTATTTGTTTACTTAGATATTTTGTTCTCGGTTATGCTCCTGGGAGTAATTAATTTCTTTTCTTTCTCCTTCTCAGATGTTTCCCTATAATCATCTTGAATATTTTTGCCTTCCATCTGCACTTTGTAGAATTTCTCAACCAGTGATGTTATTCTGAGTCACGTTGTATATATTTGAAAACCCTGGCTTCTAGAATGATGTCTTGTGAAAAATCTCAATTTTATTTTTAAAAGAAATATTAAGTTACAGAATTGAAATGTAACACACAATATGAACCCAGTGTTTCTGAACTTGCCTGATCAGCAGTAAGATAAGCTTCATAAATTAAGCCATTTAAGAACTCATTGTTGGGGGTGGAGTTAATATGTAGGAGCTCCTCTTCCATTCTTTCTTCTGTCTGAAACACAGGAAGTACCCATCCAACAGCAGGCATAAGTTACATGTGACAAAACTGGTCAGAAGAGCTGTTGACCTATATAACCTTGCCAGGTGCAATGATAAAAATAGTTTTTCTTTTCAGAGCCAGGCTCGATGAATACGTGCAACAGGAAACAGACACTTTTGCGTCTTCTTCTTCTTATGTCAGGCACTTTGAATCAGCTTTCATCCAACTCTGAACTGTTTTGCAACAGGCTTGATTAGGGGTGGTTTGATGCGTCACATTAGCTTCTCAAAATTGACATCAGAAATAATGTATAGGGGAGGCTGTAATTATCTCCAGGGACTGAATTATAAAACCAAGACAGCTGATACTTTTGTGCTCTGCTGATATGATTCATTTAAAAAAGGAAAGGATTCCCATGCTAGGTTGAAGCAATGGGATATCCAGCCCACTATCCTTCTGTTATATCTGTCAACTATTAGTGAAAGCAGAGCATAGTGTTCAAAGCTCCTTTTCAATGAGATGGCTCAACTCCACATCTGGTAAGATCAGAGGAGTCTTGGGCTTATATTTGGAACCATACTTGGTGAAACCGTAACCCTTTCCTGACCAGTAGGGGCAAGACTGAATTCAATGGCATGTATGTCACATCCTTTCTGTTCTTTCCAGTTTTACCTTCTTTCAACACTGAAGTCACTTGTCATCTTATTGCCTTGTGTTAGGCTCAGATTTAATGTGTGACTATTCCATGGGAAAATACATCTGTGAGCACATCCATGAGTTTGCAACCATACATCCACTCCAATCCAGGGGTCTCTATGTTGAAAGACCATGCGAGTCAATCATCCTTTGGCAGACTTCATGTGACTGGGCCAGCAGTCACAGAGAGCTGACCCACATCTGGCCAATCCTTGGGGCTTTTCCAAGCAAGCGGACACGGGATCTTGCCCAAAGCAGGCATGTGGGAATAGTAGTTCCAAACAGGTACTTCACACCCCCTTCACACCCTCAGAAAAGCAGAGATTTATTCCAAAAATAATTGTTTTGATGTAACAAGAATGTAACAAGAGATTGAATTGACTCTGCAAGGTGCCCTCTTGGATATCAGCTTCCCTTCTCGCTCTCATTTGCTCCCTGCTGCTACACGTGCAGCCGGCCCACCAATTACACAATTTTGGCTGCAATCCTATATGCACTTTCCTGGGAGTAAGCCCACTGAACACAATGAGCGAGAGTGAGTAAACCCAATGGGACTCACTTCTGAATAGGCATGCATTAGTTACAGCTGAGTGAGCAGAGAAAGCGGGGAGGAGGTGATAGCAACACCATGGCACCTTTCTCCTACTTCTCCAATACCACTTAGTGAGCAGGATCATAGCAGCTGATAGGGAGAGGCGAGGAGAAGGTGACAGCAGCACCCTATGCATGCCTATTCAGAAGGAAGACCCATTAGGTTTGCTCACTCTTGGCAGGCCTGATGGGAAGAGGTGGGGATTTCCCCCGCCCTCTCCTCGCTCCCCCAGAGATTCCAACCTGATTAACAGAGCAAAAAGATCAAGCAAAAGCTGGCCTGAGAAAACAAGGGAAGATGAGCTGTGGTGAAGACGGGCTTCCCAGGCTAGGGCACTGCCTCACCCATAGAATACCTGGATATAAGACAACTACAGTACATGAGTTTTCCAACCATGCATTCTAAACCCACATAGAAGACTCCAAACTCACATAATAAGAACGGCTACTTGGTGCTTATTGTTTGGGGAACCACATGGATCACTGACAGATAAGGAAACTCATGTAATGTGAGTTTTGCATCCAAACGGTACATGCTGATTTCCATGGTACATGCTGATTTCCACATCGGCTTTTGCAAGTGTGGCCTGGGCCTGAGAGTTTGGAACATAATGACCCTGTGATCCCCGTGTCTTTTTTGCATGTCATTTTCCATCAGTATTGATTTTGCCATCTTATTGTGCTCCTTACTGAAATAAGTACACAGACCAGGCCCAATGCAGTGGAGGCAGACCCTTTTTATTTTTTTTCCTAGTAGGAAAAGTGGCCATTAGTCTTCATTCTTCTGTTTGCTGTCTCTCAAGTAGTTCCTGATTCATGAAAGAATGTTCTTTTCTATCCTGTTGTTTAGGTTATTGGGATTTTTAAAGAGACCTTGCCAAGGGATTTGCTGGAACTTAAGAGATTTCTAAAAAAGCCAAGGATACTGTACCATATTTATTGGACCACTTTTATCAACAGGCTGGATTAATACTGTAATATTTGCTTTCAGAAACAGATGTTATTAACGATTAGCAAATTACTCCATAGCACAAGCCTCCAGGGCAGATCTTGGTTATTGTGGAAATGTCCCCAAAAGAACAGCAAGACAAGATCTAAGACAAGACAACCTTATCTAAGCATTAAGGATGTGAAACAGCACTACTCACAGCACAAGCACAGTACTATACACATCTACTCAGACGTAAGTCCCATTGTGTTCAATAGGGCTTACTCCCAGGAACGTATGTATGGAATTGCATCCTTATTCTTTGGTACAGTTGCTTATATAATCATTACTATGTTTTTGATTCAGTATTCACTGATAGGTGACTATTTCTGTATTTGGGGTTCACTGATTCAGCATCCATGGTTTCAGTTATCCACAGATACCATGGATACTGGGACACCTATTAAAAAGATAGGGGAACATTAAACAAACCTTTTTGTTACCTTGTTGCAGCAAAACCACTGATGTTCCCCACTATCCACAGTTTCAGGTATCCATGGGGTATGTGTGTCCAGGATACCAGGGTATGCCTGTATAACCAAATATATAGAAAAATATATAATCTGAGAGAGAGAGAGAGAGAGAGAGAGAGAGAGAGAGAGAGAGAGAGAGAGCGCCACTCAGGTTCTGTATATAGAGGATTGCCCATATTATTGGCAACTGAGGTTAGGTTGTCCAGTCATGTTCTGTTGTGTGCATAATAATTTTCTTACCAAAATCTTTTGCTTGGTGTCAGAGTTATTAGAATTAATTGGCAATTCCTACTGGAATGACTAGACTCTCTGGAGAAGGCACTCCTGGAAATATAAGTTTCCTCAACCATCTCTCTCCTCTGATCCATACATGACACCTTGTCGTCCCCCCCCCCATTGGCATTTGTATGTATAAATGGACACAAAGAGGCAGAGTGGTATCATTAGATGGGCAGGGCTTGCTAGTGTGTGAACAGGGCTGAAGAAAGTGAAAAGATAAAGCAGTCTGTTCCATACAAAAGTTTCCAAGTCAAAACTGCAACCTGTGTGAGCCAGCACGTACTTACTCTTAGGTAAACCCCATTGCAACTAGTGAGATTTACAGGAAGATATGAATACCGCAACATTTTGTTGTGGGACCCTCTTATTGTAGTATCAGCCAAGTTTTGTTTTCACTTGTGTCTTTAATTAGCCTCGTAGGCTAGGAAAGGGCTGGAGAGAGGCATGGTAAGACTGAGGTTTATCAAATTAAAATATGCTGAAGTTGTTGGACACAGGCTGCTGCAGAAGAAGGAAAGCAATAGTTTCAGAAATAAAAGCATTACTGTGAATCATTCAAATCTACAGTAGTGTTGGGAGCCAGAAGAAATATGCACCCAATTTCTCCCAGCATAGATGGGACTCATGACTTCACAGATTGGAGAATTATAGATGAATGACAAGGGGGGGGCATTGAGGCTGGTCTGTACATTACAGTCATCATACAAACCCAACAGGAAATAGCCCATGGAATTATTTACACCCTCCTTGACACAGCCATAATGCAGCATCTGTCTTCATTTCTTAATTTCCATGGCATGGAGCATCTCCATACCACCGTGTAAACCAGGCTAGCCCTGATTCATCTTCTATGATGGCTGACAGATTTCCTAGTCCAAGTCTGCAATCCAGGGAGTAAGTTCTTTTGAATTTAGTAAGTTCTTCTGAACTTCTGAGAGAATGCGCATAGGATTGCCCTGTAAGGCTGCACATGATGGGACTTTTGGCCAGGTATGCCAGCAGAACAAGGGCCCTGCCGCTGTAGCAGGTCTTTTGCCAGTGCCAGCAGCACTGCCACCAATACAGCAGCTGTAAAGCGCCATTCTACCAGCAATATGGCACAGATTAGTTGCTGGTAGGGTTCTGCCAGGGGAGAAGCAGTGGTTTGGGTGGGGATTGGGGTAGGGGTCAGATGTGGGGGAGCCAGCAGTCACCAATCCCAAGCCCCTCTCTCAGGCCGGACATGCCCCCAGCAGGCTTCTCAGAGCTATGCCAGCAAAAGAGCTGGCGCAGATCAAAGGAATCTCATTGGGGGCCATGCAGCGGACTTCTCCTTTTCACACCACTCGCCTGCCACTTCTCCAAATTGTATATTGGATGCATGCTGGCCACCCTAGATCCCTTGTGCTGTTGCCCAGTAGGAATGGGCCATTAGTTCTGAGTAAATATTCATAGGCTTGTCCAGCAAAAGGTAAGAGTTTCATATTCCAAGTTCATTAAGCAAATGTAATATGCTTTCCAACTTTGCATTTTTGAGAAGCTGAAAGAAAAATAATTAAACATTTTGGAGCAGTGTAGCTGTGCTTCTTGCTGGATTAGCCAAGTGTGAGATACTTGGCTATTTCCTTTATATGACACATTTATCTGTGTTTTCTATATGCTGTATTAAGGGACAGCATTATGGATATCTCAGGGAGTGGAGTATAGCACGGTCCAGACAAGCTGAAGCCCAATGTTTACACCAGTTGTTGACAGCTGGGAAGGGAAGGAAGGAAGCTAGAAGTACTGTTTTTCCTGAGGGATAGAAATTGAAACAGATCTAAGACTTAGATATTTCTAACTTTGTGTATTGGGCTGTTAAGTATTTTTCTAAAGTATCCTTGATTCTGCTTTACTATTGTTCCGCCAAATTCCCTGCTGGGCCTCCCCAAGGGCCCTAATGCCCACACTAGGCTAACTAGTTTCCCCACAGAGCGGCCTCAGAGATATAATAGGCAAGAGGGAGGGGGTTCATTCACCCACTGGGCCTCCTCTCTTCCAGCAGCTTTGTTTGGGATCACCGGCTGGCCAGCCTCCAACAGACTGCCCTCATCACTGGCTTAGCTCCAAACTACTCTGTCTAGCACCAACAAACCCCACGACCAAGCAATAGGCAGTCAACTTGCCCAAGCCATAACTGCCTCCTCCACTTGGTGGCTTCAGGGGCATGGCAGACATACAACGGTTCCCCACAATTATTCCCCACAATGAGCTTATCTTAGCCAGCCAGCCAGCCAGCCAGCCAGTCCGTCCGTCCGTCCGTCCGTCCGTCCGTCCGTCCGTCCGTCCGTCCGTCCATCAGGCCGGCAGTACGCACGCAGTCCACCAAGCCATCCATCCAACACCTGCCCTGGTGCCCTCCTCCAGCACCTATCCAGCTCCTGTCTCCAGCTTTATACTGAGGCCAGCCAATCAGTGGGCAGGTTTTAATTCATCAGCCATGCCCATCTGCACCTGTGCTAGCCTCCCTTCAGAGCCAGAGCCCTTATCAGCCTGCATCTGTGTTCCTGAGGTTTGCAAAGACCTTGGGGGTTAACCCTATAATCCCTGGTTTATCTGGGACAAGGGGCCATTGCTGATACCATTTGCTATCTCCTCGGGGTATCTCCTGCCTTTTCCAATACAACTATATATAACTTTTACTAAGGTTATCATTTTTACAATTTGCTTTATATCCCCCCCCCACTGCACTGTCACGATGACAATGAAATAGGATTGCACTATCAGTCTTGGTGGTCTTGGGTCTCCGCAATGGGTCTTGGGCCTGGGAAAAAGCTGTGGCATTGGAGTGCTGCTGCTTCTGTTGCAGAGCAGACACTGCTGGGCTAGATGAAGCTATACTTTCACTCAGGGTGCAATCCTAACCTGGAGTTAGGCTGGCACAGTTAAGCCAGCAAATTTTGGCAGGCACAAGGGACACGGTAAAGCGCTTTTGGACTACTCTTCAGGGAGGATGGTGCATGACTGTGTGCTGGCCTCTCTGACTCTGAGAGTGGTCTAATCATTACTATACTTTTTTAATGCAGTCAAGCAGAATGGCAAGAGCAGTGGTTTCTAGCAAAATAATTAGTTGAACTTTCCTAAGACAGTGTCTTCAGGAGAATTCTTCATCAAAATCTGCTGTTAGTTTGCATTTTACTATTTGAAATAGAGAGTGGTCCAAACACGCCAGCCAAACGTTTCTGGCCTAACTGCGCCGGCCTAACTCCAGGTTAGGATTTCGCACACAATTATAAAAGAAAAGGCACCTAAAATCATTACTATACTATACTTTAGTAAATTACTATACTATACTTTAGTGCAGTCAAGCAGAATGGCAATGGTTTCTAGCAAAATAATTTGTTAAACTTTCAGACAATGACTTCAGGAGAATTTTCCATCAATATCTGCTGTTAGTTTGCATTTTATTATTTGAAATAGAGAGTGGTCCAAACGCGCTTTACAGTGGCCCTTGTGTCGCCAAACTTTGCTGACCTAACTGTGCCGGCCTAACTCCAGGTTAGGATCGCACTCTCAGTATGACAGCTTTATAATTCAAGAATGGACAGATACTGTGCTAGTCAGTATCAATCACTAGTCAATCACTAGTATTTATATACCGCTTTTCAACACAAGTTCACAAAGCGGTTCACAAAGTTCACAAAGCGGTTCACAAAGTTCACAAAGCAGTATGTTGCAGTGAAGAAAAATTTAATGTGACAGGAGCATTAGTAGGCAAGCCTGTTTTATCAAATGTGTCTATATATAGATCCAGTCTGTAAAATAAGTTTTTAAAAACATATATAATAAGACATTAATAAACAACTCACTACCATTGTTTACTCCTACACCAGCTTTCCCAGCCTCTTGGCACGAGAATCCTCTTGGCCTAAAGAATCCTGGGAACATTCAACGCTGCCATCATGTTTGTTACATTCATTCAAATATCAATGATATAAAAAGCCCACTTTGTCACTGGCTAGCTATTTATAGAGGCTGATAAGACTGGCTGTTTACCAACAGGAGACATTTTCAGTGAAAGCAGAACTTTTCACTGTTGTGATAGAATTTCTGGAAGCTGCACTGAGCTTCTTGGATAAGGTGTTCATGGAATAAATACATGGAGAAAATATTCCAGTGGGAAGCAATTGATCAGCAAATCCTGTGTGTTTCAAGAGCCAAATCCTATCCACCTTTCCAGTACTGATTTAGCCATGCCAGTGGGGCATGTGATGCATTCTATGGTGGGGAGGAAGTCAGGAAGGACTCCTCAAGGGAAAGGAACATTTCTTTGCTTACCTCTGGGCTGCACTGCAGCTGCATTAGCACTGGAAAGTTGGATAGGATTGGACCCAAAGGTTTGGGATGAAAGCCACCATCCCTTTCAGCAGAGCACACCAAGTCATGCAGAAGGTATCTGCAGGAGCCTTCCTGTCCTCTGAAAGAGTTGTTTTGGGACCCAGAAGGCCACCAGGCTGATTGGGTGGAACCAGGGAGACTGGAGGGACAGAACAAGGAGTTGGCAAGGCATACAAGGAGTTGGCAAGGCATGAGAAATTGCTAGTTAAGAGCTAAAGGTTGGCTGGAAGATGGAGAAGGAGCAGCAGTGTAGGAGGAGTTGCTGCTGCTGCTAGCCCCATCTCTGCTCTGAGGGCCAGAAGAGGAAGACAGCCCCGAAGAGACAAGCTATGTAGGTGTGGCCCTGGAATCCCTACATAGGCTACTGCCCCTATACAAGTGGGGCCCCAGTAATGGGCAGCACCCCATGATACACCCTTTCTTGGGGGCCCTGACAAAGATCTTCTTGCAAACAGTGCTGATCTTGTGTAGCTTGGAGGGCGGATAAGTTGCTGCTTCTTTAGACCTCATTGATATGAAGGCAAGTTGTAGTTAAATGATGCTAGGCTGCAGTCCTATGTTTCCTAAACTTCATTGAACTGTGGGATTAATTTCTCAGTACACATGCATGGGATTGAGCTATTACCTCAGAGCCATCCAATTTATAAAAGGAACTCTCTCCAAACAGGAAATACAAGCTGTATTATGTGGTTAACAGAGAAACAAGGTACATGAAGTTTTAATGCATTTTATTGTAAAAATGACTCGTTAAAAATAATAAAATATAGTTTCATTTTCTTTGTTTTGCCTTGCTTGCTTCCCCCTGCCCTCTTAGTCACAAGGCAGTTGATCGGTCTACTGGCTCTATGAGGGGAGGAAGGGCCTAGTCCCAGCTGAAGCAGTAGCATTATACTTTAAACTACTGAAAATCAGCCTGAGTGTTGTAAGGCTTGTTGGGGTGCTGGGAAAGGGGAGCTCATGCAGGGCAGCATCCTTACACCAGCAAAATTGCAGGCCCAAGGAGATCCACTGTGATGCAGGAGGCTTATGGAGAGGAAACCCTGTTTGATGGGGCCACATCATTTGAGGGGGGAGGATAGGATTGGGCTGTTAGTATACCAACATCAGGGTAGCCAAAGTCCCCCATTACAACTACTTCATGTTTTTGGGTAATGTCTGTAAGCTGTTTCAGGAAAGCATCCTCCTCTTAGCCTGGCAGTTTATAGTTTACCACAGGACTACCTTGACCCTTTTGGTGGATTGCTGAGCAGTGAATTGCTAAGTAGGTATGTACATTTTTGACCCAATGCCAATCCTTCCCCTCTTACCACATTTTTTCTTCCTGGACAACTGCCTTCCATTTCTCCCACTAATCATGAGAGTTATCCCCCCCCCCAGGTTTCAGTTAATCCTATCAGATCAAATTTAGGGCCAAATCCTATCCAATATTCCAGCTCTGCTGTAGGTGTCCCAATGAGGTGTGTGTTGCATTCTGTGGTAGAGGGGGAGTCACGAAGGCCTTCTCAAGGTAAGGGCACGTTTTTTCGCTTACCTTGGGGCTACATTGCAGCTGCATTGGCACCAGAAACTTGGATAGGATTGGGCCCTTACCTTCTCTTGCTAGAAGTTCAGGCTCATCCTATGTAGAAATTTGACTTGAGAGGTTATTCCTGTCAGTGGACTGGACCCAGAAACAAACAAGCCAATGCAGAGCTCAGGTGTAATGCACCTGGATCAACAGGCACCAGAAGACATCCTGGCCACTGCATTCTGTACCAGTTGAAGTTCTTGGACAATCTGCCAAGGCAGCCCCAAGTAGACGAGAGGCTAAACATCAGTATTATTTCCTCCTGTGTAGTGTTCCATTTAAAATGGCAGACCCAGGGCAATCACTGCTTCAATACAGTGAGAGGCTTTAATCCTTTTCTCCTGTCTTTTCCCATCAAAAAGCACCTGCAAAGTGGCTATTTGCTGCTGAAGACACAACTGTAGCAAGTCTTCTATGCAGTAACAGAAGGCATAACGTGTGCCATTTCAATAGTCAGGACATGGCTCTAAGCAAAATGTTTCCTGTCCATTTTCAGGGCTATTTAAGCACTCCTTGGTTATGTCTGGGAGCAAAAGGTTTGCTTCCCACACTCCAGAGGAGAAGGACTCCAGAATTTTCTGTTGGAAGAGTGAGGAGGATTTCCTGCCTACATTTATTTCTTCAGCCTTCATTCTTCCTCACTGAATTTTTTCATGGATGTGTATCCACAGTACAAACAAGATACCCCCTGCCTGTCTGTGCTTTGGCAAGAGGTAGCATTTCCTTGACCTCTGGCTCTGGGTCTCCTTCTTCCCTCAAGGAGATCATGTGAACTGAACGAGAGAGGCCATCCCTCCACCCCTGGAGAGCAGAGGGTCTTTATTTCTGCAAAGCATCCATAGACTGGGGTGCTTCCTGCTTCTAGGCAGCGATTGCCAGGAGGTAGTGCACCTCTTCTAGTGCTCCAGGATGGAAGCATGTGTCCCCAAGGAGGAAATGGTTCATTCTGCTACAGCATACTCAGAGAAACTCCCAATTTGCAAGCAGTGGTGTGTTCATATGGGAGAGATGAGCTAAAAACCCCGATGCACCCCTGCAGCAAATGCCTGCCTTGGAGCTGTAAGGAAGAACCACGGGGACAGCTTGGAGGAAAGGTCATGAGTAATGAATGACCTGTCCTTATTGGGATCTCTGGGAATGTGCCTGTCAGCCTCCATAGCCGCACAGACAGAGCCCTTTTGTCTTCAGTGCAACTGTGGCCTTGTCATCCCCTCTAGCTGAGCCTAATGTCATCCCCTGTAGCCCTACCTTCCTTCTCCTTTTCATGTGTGCCCTGTATGTGTCATGGCTTCACTGACATACCCACAATAAAACAAGGGTGGGCTAAATTCTGCTTTTGCTGGTCTACCTTTTTCTTTTCTATAACCACCACCACCCTGCTCCCAAGGTTTCCCAGTGTGTTGAAACTGACAAAGGAGCTTGTTTGGTCTCTACAGTTTGGCCACAACTGATCTGTGCAAAAGTGATCCTGAGTTTAAAAGTGATCCTGAGTGATACAGAGGCAAAGGTGGGTGGGAGGGCCCAGATTTGCACCAGTTTTTGCAGCCAGCACACCCAGCTCCCTCGGCAGTGCCCACAGCCGGGACATCACCATGACACATGGGTGCAATGCCTCTGCTTTATTTGCAAGAATTTTTAGCATTGCAGCCTTTGTTTCAATTCAAATGTTCTGCATTAATGTTGCCATTCCTTTCCATTTCCCCTCAAGCACTCAGGCTTTCGTATGTGTAGAATGGAGCTAACCTTGTCCACTTCCCGCAGAGAACTGCTAAAGAACTGTACATGTGCTGAGTAATTTTCCCAGTAAAAAAGGATTTGTGATACCAACCTGGATTATTCATAGGATCTTGCCAACTTCACTAATCCTCACATATATTATTTGGAGGCCACTTGCTCCTTGCATACCACAGAAAGGAGAACAGAATTTACTATAAATCCAGACTTTAAAAAAAGACACAAAAATCATCAGCAAAAAGCGCCTACTGGGTAACTATGCATAACCAAGCCGTATAAGGCTCTTCCTGGCTGGATCTGAGTCACCAGTCAGGGTCTGCATGTCGAAACTCTTCAACAGGAGAACGGATTAGTGATTCCGTATGGTCCGTTGCAGGTTTCAAACAATTGAGTGTTTTTAGAGGGCCTGAAGAAAGTTACTCCTTCTAAACACATATAGATAGCCTTTACTCAAAAGAGAACAATTACTAACTGGAAGTGAGCATATCTTTGGCCAAGTTCTATATCTGAACTGAAGCTGTCACAGGAACTCTGACACAGTGTAATGCTATTCTACACAGCTTATGCAAAGAGGCCCCAGAGTCAAGGGCAGAAGGAATTCTATGGGATGATTTTTCTAACTGGACATATTGTTGATTATTCAAACTGCATAGGCCATTGCTTTCTGTAAGAAAAACTGACCAATATTTTTAACGTCAACGTTTCCTGCTGTGCACAGATGTTTCCTTTAACTCAGCTGGGAAAGGCAGAGCAAGTCACTCCTAGATTGTGCTCCCACTGCAACTAGAGCAAACCATTTTTTTTACAACTTTGTGCCTTAATTGTACAAGCACAAGTAGTTCCATTGCATTAATATATCCGCATTTGAGGATTTGTCTGTATTGTTTTAATGATGCTATTATCATTATTTTGTGTGCCCCCTTGCCAAAGAGGCATTAAATCACATGTAAGAAGCCATTCTGTTGTAAGGGAGACCACTGATCTCTGTCTAGGCCAGTATTGCCCACACTGACTTCAGTGTGCAGCTCTTCACAGTTTCAGGCAGAGGTCTTTCCCAGCTCTGCCCAGAAATATCAGGATTTGAATCAGGCAAAGCAGGTGCTATAACTCAAGTCAATGCAGTGTTGTGGCTAACAGCCTAATCCTATGCTTGTCTGCTCAGAAGTAAGTCTCACTGTGTTTAGTGGGGTTACTCCCAGTCTCAGGAAAGTGTGTATAGGATTATAGCCTAAGAAAGACAGCTACAAACCGTTCCTGGTTTGACTCTTGCTTCCATCATAAGCTCACCACATGATCTTAGACAAGCCACCCAACCTTCTTCATCTGCAATATGTGGACAATAAAACCAAACTACATGTTATGTTGACCAGGTGATGGTGCAGGTAAGGTCTCTCTTTTAGAGCGCAATCCTAACTTGGAGTTAGGCTGGCACAGTTAGGCCAGCAAAGTTTGGTTGGCTCAAGGGCCACCGAAAAGCACGTTTGGAGCACTCTTGGTGTCAGGAAGGATGGCACATGTCTGTGTGCTGCCCTCTCACTCCGAGAGTGTTTCAAACATATTTTATAATGTCCCTTGTGCCAGCCAAAATGTGCCAGCCTAACTCCAGGTTAGGATTGCGCCCTTACTGTGATGCAGCAGCTACGCAGGGGTCTGAGGCTCAGATTGGAGCCACAGCATGAAAAGAGAGGGTGATTCATGCTTTATCTCCAAGTCATTTTCCTGCTGGAAATCACAGCCCCCAGGGGCTAATTCTTGGTGCCACTGCAGCAAACGGCATATTAAAGGCCATAGTTTCAGATTCTTTTCCAAATCTACACCTTTTGAAAACATTTGGGGTCCTGAATCCTACTACCTGCCACTTGAAAACCTACTGTGTTGATACCTATTCTAATGCTGGTGTTAAATGCATTTGAGTTGTTATTAATTTGGAGGAAAAAACGTACGGAGAGCAGAAAATCCAAAGCTTTTATGTCGTAAGGTAAAGGTTTCCCCACGAATGGTCTAGTTGTGACCAACTGTAGGGGGCGGTGCTCATCTCCATTTCTAAGCCTGTAGAGCCAGTGTTTGTCCTGAGGACAAGCTTCCGTGGTCATGTGGCCTGCATAACTATACGCTGTAGCACAAGGAACGCCGTTACCTTCCCACTGAAGTGGTACCTATTAATCTACTCGCATTTTTAGGTGTTTTTGAACTGCTAGGTTGGCAGGAGCTGGGACAAGCAACGGGAGCTCACTCCGTCACGCAGTATTGAACTCCCAACCTTCCGGTCAGAACCTTCCGGTCAGATTAACCCGCTGTGCCACCACGTCCCACGTTTTATGTCATAGGGGCTACTGAATGCAGGAACTATATGTCAATTACAGTTTCTCCCAAGCAGGAATCCCTGTTTTGGTAAAGTGATGGCAAAAATGGTCTTAATGCTTGTTCCCTTCACTCCAAGCTATCTAGAAAGAGATGCACCCAAGGCACAGTGGAATGAGAGGAAGTTCACATTGGTATAGATTTTTCTAACATCTTGTTCAGTAAGAATAGAGGCTTCATTGCAGATGTCACATAAATAAATTTCACAATTTCCTCCTTGTGAATTAGATTGCCAAATGTCATGATGTGTGGAGTGGGGAGAATAAAGCTGAAGCAGGACGCAGAAAAGACAGCTTTATCAGGAAAGGAAGTCAGTCTAGTTAGGAGTGATTTGTTTACCCAGTCTTTGGATGGTCTGTTTCTTTCTCAAAGGACCCAGCCTACTCTGTGCTCCCAATCAGAATAGCTATTGTGGAATTTCCTTCTAAAGAAGTAATCTACAGACCAATGTGATTACACACCCATTTCCTGAGTGACCTCTGCTCTAAGAAGATACTTTCTCGGATGAAGGAGCTAACTATTCTGATATAGTCTTTGCCTGTCTCCTTGACTATCATTCTTTCTACCTCTGACTCTTTTAATTTTTCACCAACTTTCTTTTCTTGTTTCATTTGTTAGATAGCAGTCTCCTGTTAACAATTCAGTTCACATGTTTAGAGTGTCCTTGCCGTTGATAAATAAGATTTGACGAAAGACACAAACGAACCAAATATTATCATTCTGAGAACATCTGTTTCTCATGTGAGGCTTAAATTGCTTTTGAGTTTCTCGTTCATTATTTATATTAATGACTGGTGGAGGTTAACATGGAAGAGAAAGTGGAAGAAAGGCATTTGTTCTGTGAATGAGCATTCTGGCCAAGGGGCAGGCATGCCCTGGTATCCACTGGGGTTCCGTTACAGACCACACCATGGATACCTGAAACCGTGGGTACTGGGGATGCCTTTTTAAAGATAGGGAAACATCAGTGGTTTTACTGCATATTGACATTTGCTTGGCTCTGGTTTTTTTTAGTTGTATATGCAGCATCTTACTACATATATAATATTTTTATCCTATTGTGTATGAATGGTGCACATATGAGACATTAGACTTGTAAAATACTGTATATACGTGATTAACAGAGCTATTTGTATATGTTTAAAAAGGTAAAGGTTTCCCCACGACCGAATGATCTAGTCGTGACCGACTATAGGGGGCAGTGCTCATCTCCGTTTCTAAGCCTGTAGAGCTGGCGTTTGTCCGAGGACAAGCTTCCGTGGTCATGTGGCTGGCATGACTATATGCTGTAGCGCATGGAATGCCATTTACTCAGGAGTAAATTCCAGTGTATTTAATAGGGCTTGATCTCAGATAAGAGTACTGTATATAGGATCATAACCTAATGGCCCAGTCCTATTCTAGCCTTACACCAATGAAATGCTTATTCTGGCAGCATAAAGCTCTTTACAGCTATCACAAAATGTGACACACCATTCAGCATGGCCTGGTCACCGTCACAAGTAGCGAACAGCCAGGCTGACATGCCAGCAGGGGACACCCACCAGCACCAGTAAGTTTTTAGGCATCATTTCATGCTATTCTTTTGAGTCAAGGAGCAAATTATAGAGCACAACCCAGTCCTAATTAGCAAAGCCACTGAGAAATAGGGGCAGGCATCTAGCGGAAGGTATACTTCAATGCACATATCTAGTTGTCTTGTGTGTTCCCTGAGGCAGCTGGTGGGCCTCTGTGAGATACAGGAAGCTGGACGAGATGGGCCTTTGGCCTGACCGAGTGGGTCTCTTCTTATGTTCTTATGTTAACTCAGTGGGATGTATGTCTGAGTAGACATGCAAAGGAGGACTGTGCTGTCACCAATTGCCTAAACCAAAAAAGCTTGATTTTTTTTTGGAACAGCTGCTTCTTCAACGATATGTGACGACATACACTGACAAACATCCAGTTGTACACTTCCTGTAGCTTTATAATAAATGTTTTCACCTTTGCAGGTTCCTCTCCCCTATTTTTCATGCACCAACAAACTTTTCTTTTCTCCCCCCCCCCTAGAACAAACCAAAAGAAACCAATATGGTGGTAGAGAAATCAGCCTCTCCGTCTGTGGCTCAACTAGCAGGAAAATTCCAAGATCAGCCATCTCTTTCTGGAAAGGAGGTTAGAGAGACTGTGGTGGGCTTTGGCATTGTAAATAAAATACATGTTCGCATAAACGTCAGTTAAGTTGAATTCATGCACATCTACTGTATACTTACTGATTTCTTGAAGTCATTTTTTGGTATTCCTGTCGAACCTTTGCTATTGGATGAAACCAGTATCCTATAACTTGTTTTTCTTTGTGCCAAATGCTGCTGATGCTAAAAAAACCTAGACAAGATTAACTGATTCTTCAGTGTTACTTACAAAAGCACATGAGGGTGCAGGCAGTGCCTTAACTAGACCTGCTGTGGATTTTTTTTTTTTAAATAAAAAATCTTCCTGCACAATCAGATTTTTCTACAGTAAATGTGCATGTGTCATTATTTCTCTCTAATAGGAAGTACATCCATGGCTTTGAATGGGAGGTGTGATTGTATATCTGTTAAGGGCAACTATTACATCTTCCTAAATTGTCAGGTTATTTGTGATGCGTGGCACAACTCCATCCTGTCATATTGGCATCATTTTGTATGTGTTTTGTTGTTTTGCTTTGCTTCCTATTTTAACATTTTAATTGTGCTGTGTATCTATTCATTTTCTCCCTCTGTATTTTATGAAAAGTGTGTCAGAAATATATTTAAAGTGTTGAGAAGCAACAGAGCTTCCAACTCTCTTTCTTCTTCACATATGTGAATGCACACGCGCGCGCGCACACACACACTATCACCTTCTTGGATACCTTTAATTTGAAAGTTGAATGTTCCTTTTCTTTTTTTTTGCTGAAGAATTTCACATCCAGCATTTTTTTAGGTTGCATATACTATACTGTATGAACTGCAAAACAATTAAGTCTGGCTTGGATATAATACAACTTTTATTACATTAGGGCTTGTGGGCATATTGATCAAAAATTAAAATGCAGTTACGGCATCATTCTTTGTCTGAAAAAGGGAATCGTGATATAGAATCTGAATTCGGACCAAGTTCTAAATAACAGCTGAAAATGGTGGGCAAACACTTAGAATTAGGTGCAAGAGGGCATCTGAGCATATATTTAGCCCAAGAATGTGTTCTCCTACAAGAAGTAATCTCACAGTTCTTAGATACACAAAAAAATAAATTCCTGCTTTCCCCTTCCACTCATTCACCATCTCAGCAGCCTAATTTATTTTTTAAAAGCATTTTTGTTTGCTTTTGCATTTTTGTTGCTATTGTGAAGCATCTGAGAATCAGAAACCTTTTTCTGAAGCAATTGGGACTCAGAAGCAATTGGGAATCAGATTGACTGAAAATCACCCAGATATCTACCAGCAAATCCCCATCTACCTTGTCCCAGAAAGTTAGTGTTGCAGTAAAGTAGTGACGACACTTTTACAGTGATGCTATAAATACCTTTCAGCCCCTAGTTTCCCATATTGGAATGTTGTTAAGACAATATACTAAGTCCAAAGCAGTCATTTTAAACTTGAGTGCATGTTCTGATCGTTGTGATTCTTTTAGTCAATTTATAGACACAAATGCCTTTTATAATCAATTGTGAAATTGCCTCTACAGTGTCTTGCCAGATGTTGCCCTCTTGGTACTGTAAATCAGCATAACAAGTCTTCTGTAACTTGTTAACATCACTTGTAGTAACATCACTAGCTACTCCTATAGCTTTTCAGGATAGTTCTGCAAGATTGAATTCTAAGGCAATAGTGCAATATCCATTTCATAATAGAAGGAAGTAGAGTAGTTTTGCTGTGGGGCATATAGTAGGATAAAAGCTTCTCTCCCATCCTTGGCCTTGAGATTCAATGAAGGGCAAGCATGGGAAGAGGGTCGTATCAGTTGTGATCAGTGGTGTCACAGGGATTATCCAGTGCATGCATGGAAAGTGACTGCATGAAAAATGACTGCATGGAAAGTGACTAGCTGTACATCACAGGCACTATCCAGTATAGCAATTCCCAGTTACAGTTATAAAAGAAAAGGCAGCTGAAATAATTACTATACTTTTTAGTGCAGTCAAGCAGAATGGCACGGGCAGTGGTTTCTAGCAAAATAATTTGTTGAACTTTCCTAAGAAGACGGTGACTTCAGGAGAATTCTCCACCAATATCTGCTGTTAGTTTGCATTTTACTATTTGAATTTCTTTCCTTCCTCTTCTGTCACTTGATTAGCTGTTTCTCTATTTTTAGATACCAATAAATAAACCAATCCGCAGAAAACCACCATGTTCCCTTCCTCTCCATATACACAAGCCAGAGCTTGGCCAGAATGGTGAACTTGTAAGTATCAACATGTTGACGACATGGCTCCCTTTCTGTAGGAATCATTTGCTTTTCTTCTTATAAGAGGTTGAATAGGAAGGCAATAAAACCAGCTAAACATGCAAGAGGACAGCTTTCAATTCGCATCAAAAAGGATCTTTGGTGGCTGAAATAGACTCCTGAAAGGATATTATAGAAGGATCTTGGCTACAGGGAAGAGTATTGCTATAAAATAAAGTGCTATATTAAGAAGTATGTGGAGCTTCCATTTTAATTCTACTGCCAGCTCGCTGTGGAAAAGCATTGCAGAAGGACTATAGTGTGGAAGCACTGAGGTGTGTACCTGCCTAGTCAAATCCACTTTTAATAGTTCTTCCCATGCATTTCTCTCACTTTCATGAAATTCCTCCAAGCAGGACATCCCCATGCAGCTGATCTGCTTTACAATATTTTTTGAATGGAACAGTCATTGATTAAATGTGAATATTCCTGACAAACCTGAACTGTGGAAATATTCTCCCTAATTAATTTTAACCTCCACTTCATTTTGGCTCCTGGTTTTGAAAAGAGAAATATGTGTGCACTCATGGCCAGCCCGTCCATTAGGCCAACTGGAGCAGCTGCCTCAGGCAGCAGATTCATGGCAGAGCACTCATCTCTGTCTGCCTACTTGTCTCCCCCCCTGCTGCTGCTCCTGTTTTTCCTCTCTGGATTGGCATAGGACTGGTGGGCAGAGAGGGAGAGAAAATGGGGAGGGGAGAAGAGTGCTGGGCCAAAACACTGGAGAGTGGGAGGGGCACAGGCCTGCACAACATCAGTAAGGGGGCAGCATTTGGCTTCTGCCGCAGTGCATCAAAAGCTCTTGCGCTGACCTTGTGTACAGCATATCCAAAACTGGAGGAAACAACACCCTTTAAAAACAAACTAGCTTATGCCTTAAAGGTTCACACAAACATTTCAAAGATTTAATCTCTTCTGAACTAGTATGCTTCAGTCTCCATTTTATGCAAGTGAGGAGTATTTCAGTCATTTATCTTTCTTAAGTTTGCTGTGTTTAAATCTTCAGTTAATGGATGGGGAGTGTGTTCTTCAAAGAGGCCAGCTGTAGGTTAATGTTGCGCAAAGCTGCAGCGTGAGTCAGGGATGGACCTATGAACAGATTCAGTGTTGTTGCTGGGTTTTTTTGTTAACATTGTACACTCCCTAACACAGAAATATTGGTTGGAGGGACATCTCCTGAACAATGTCATACATAATAACATTCATATAAGGGGCTTTTTCATATACACTAGCTCAATAATTTTACAACATCCTTGTAAGATTGGCTGTTAGCAAGTCCCATTGCACTGTATGTGATGAATTAATACTTCCCCAATTTGAATCTTGCCTCTTCCACAAACTCAGTAAGTGGCCTTGGGCAAATCTGTCAGCCTCAGCTACAACGTGGGGTTCATAAGACCTTACATCAGTGGTTTTAGCACTGGGACCCACTTTTTATTATGACAATCTGTCTGGGACCCACCAGAAGTTATGTCAAGGCTGGAAGTGCCGTCATTGCTGTGCCAGAGCCTGCTGTTTTCCTGAGAATGCAGCAATAGGTTGGGTTACTCCTCAGCCATTTTCCAATAGCAAAGAGAATCAGAAAGGGAAAACAGCCTATTTACATCCTTGACACAAGCAAAACTGCCCCTTTTCCAGCATCTCATCTTCCCATATTTTTATTTCAATATGGATGCTCTAGGTACTTTGCGAACCACTTGAAATTGGCTCACGAGTCACGACCCATTGGTGGACCCTGACCCACAGTTTGGGAACCACTGCATTACAGGATTGTTATAAGGACTAACCACTACACTACACCATGCAAATAGACTAGGCAGGGCTGAGGAAGAGGGAAGTATACTCTGCTGTTCCTTCACCATAGAACTGACATTATTCTGCATTATCCTTGTGTTCCTTAATCCTAATTGAAAAAGATTGGGGAAAAGGTGATGGTTGGTGAAACCTTGACCCTTTTTTTCAAGATTTCCATATAGGAGTTTGACAGATTTTCATTTTTTTCATTCTTCTTAGCTTTTCCCATCCCTCAGCTTTAGTATGCAGTCAATAGAATATTTGAACAATCACTTCCCTCTCTCTCCCTCTCTCTCTCTCTCCCTCTCTCTCTCCAGAAGCAATCTCCAAATGCTTCTCATCCTCCAAGGGTAAAGGTGAAAAGCTCTCCCCTGATTGAAAAACTACAGGTAAGATCTGGTTCCCTTCTACAGATCAGCTTATCACCCTCACTGCACAATCCTATCATTGGATTTATGGCAACAGGACACCTCCCTGCTGTCATAAATTGGCACTGGTGATGCACGGAGCATGACACTGTGGTAATGTTCAAGTTCACTGTTGCTTTGCGGCAGGTGTATTAGCAGCCTGCTCCAATGCAAATATGCTAGTGTAGGGGGCAGTTTACAGGCAAGGAGGGGGAGTATTGGGTTGTATTTCAGGAACCAGGCACATTGTGGGGAGGAATGGGGCAGATCTAGCAGTAGTTGCACATTCCAGAGCATCGTATCCCCTCTTTTTAAAACCTCTCTGCCATTTTCTCTCCTCAGACATAGCCACCAAAATGGATGGCATTTGTCCAAAGAGATCCAAAGCTCAGCAGTTCCCAAACCGTCCAGGAGTTTGGGAACAGCTGTTAAGTTTCTACAGGGGAGAGGCAAAGACAGCATTGTGATCGCTACGATTGTGCTGCTGCTGGGGGAGTTTTGTCCTTACTTGAGGCAATGCTGACTTCCTGCAGGTCCGGGGAGCCTGTAGACCTCTGTGCAGGGCTTCCCAAGCCTCTAAATAGCTGATAATCGTTTAAAAAAAAAAAAGACCACTTCCAGTTTCACATTGAAATGTGAAACTTTTTTTTTTTTTTTAAATTGTGTTCAGCTGTTTGGAGGCTTGGGGAACCCTGCAGAGAGGTCCACAGGCTCCCTGGACCCCCCAGCAGCAGCATAATCGTAATGATTGTATTGCTGCCTTCACCATTGCTCCATCCCTTAAGGGGGGGCAAAGACAGGGCTTCCCTGACTGGGTTGTCACTACGCCCCAGTTTCAGAACTTCTGCCACAGGTAAGTGAAAACTATTTTATTTACCTCCTGCAGGCTGTCCAATAAACCCCCCCCCATAGCATGCAGACTGCGTAGCATGCAGCATGCATGTCTACATGAAGTGGTAGGAGATAGGACTGGGGCATTTGGGAAGCACAGCTTTAGAATCTGCATCTTGATTGATACATCAGTAATGAAAAACCATGAAAACAAGCAATGAAATCAGTAAAACACACCCGCGTAGATATGCACCAAACTTTAGCAGATGGTTATAAAGGGCTGCTGCAGTGAATCTACAAATTTAATTTATTAATAGCATATTTTCCTAGAACACATATTAGCAGCCCAATCTGGGCTGTCTGTCTCACAGTACACCAGTGCCAAAATAGCCCCCACTATATCCTGTGGGGCCATGGTAGCTGCCGGAGGTTTCTTCGGGGTAAGGGAACATCAGTGTTCTTACCCCATGTCGGGATCACGCTGCCCTTACGGGCCTTGGATTGGCACCAGCTCCAAAGCTGGTGCACATTTGAGTCACCCATGTAGGGCTTTCAGGCAGGGTAGGGGGAATAGATTTGATGGCAGCCTCTGCTTCCTCTTCCAGACCTGAACCACCCCTTGGCCTACCTGCTCTGTTATAAGTGCCTTATGGGCATAAGTGCTGCCCAGGCATAGGATTGGGCCCTAAAATTGTTTCAAGCTGGTGTAAACAGTTAAAGAGTTCAGCAGGTGGATCTCACAGGGCAGCAAGTTTTACCATCTGGATGCCATTGACAATAAGACCCTATTCTTTGTCTCTACTCCCTTTGCATCACAGAACAGAGGGACACTGAGCAGGGCCTCTTCCAAAACCCACAGTGCATAAAGTGATATATGTGGAAGGTGATGGTCCTTCAGATATCCCCAACCATTTAAATCAGCAGTCTCCAAACTGTAGACCACTGCAATAGCCAAAAGTCTCCCTGGTACAACCCTTCCTTACTGTTCTACTGGGGAGCTAAGTTATAGCCACAGCAACAGTTCCCAAGTATCACCACAACCAGTGATGCCTGCCCAGAACCTAGAAGCAGCTGGCTGTGGCAACACTTGGGGACTGTAGTCGTGGCTGAAACTCCATTTCACAGTGGAATGGCAAGTGTGGGTTCATCAAGTAGAGGCAGTGAACACTGGATCTGGCCTATGGGCCGGAGTTTGGAGACCACTGATTTAGATCTTTAAATACAAGAACTAATGCTTTCAGCTGGGCCTGGAAACACATTGGGATCCAGTGAAACTGATACAATATTGCTGCAAAATGATCAAATAGATGCGCTGTTGTTCAGCCAACCTGCTACTCATTCTGCACAAACAGAAATTTCTAGCTACTATTCAAGTACAAGCCCATGCAGAGCGTGTTACCATAGTTTCCTCTGGATGTCACTGGAGCATATGCAACTGGGACAAAACCTCAAAAATTTATGCGCTCAGTAATAACAACTTGAAGCTTCCTTCTCTGGTTAAAACCTGGTTTATACTAGCTAGTTAAAAGGATTAGAGTTTCTGCTGTAGCTCATGCTGCTGGCATGGGGACCTCAGTCCTAGCATTCTTCAACAAAAGAATCTTAAGATCTTAGCAATGTGGGTGTCTTCATATAACTGTTCTCTTACTGTTGCCTGGGGCTTTCAACTACACCCGTCACTCCAACAGCTGCATTATCTGGGAATTCAGATGTGTGACCAACATTACAACCCTGCTCTTTTCTCCTGTGGACTTTTCCGTGAGCATTTCAAATGAGATAGGTTTAACAACACTGGGAAGCTCTGTGTATTTTTCAGACAAGGATGGATGGGGAGATTTAAAATTAATATTGTTATGACTTTTGTTCACAACCTCTCCCATCCCAATCACATTTTCTTGGCTGAGATGTTGGAAAATCCATAATGTATTAGCTAACACAAGAATTGTGTTTGGATCCAGCTCTTGGGAAAGAGCACCTATTCTGTCATGTCTTCTCTTTCCCAGTTTATTTGTTGGCAATGTCACCAAGAGAAATATCATATTTGTTGGTGAAACAAATGTCAGTCATCTGAAGAGTAAGTACTCCCCCCTGTGGCTGAACTGAGAAACAAAAGAAACAGGAAGCTGTTTCAAGTCAGACCATGGAGTTCAGTATTATATTGACAGTACTGAGCATTGACTGGTAGCAGCTACCCAAAGATTTCACACAAGACTTTTTTTGTCCCACCTGGAGATACTTTCTGCATACAAAGCAAGATGCTCATCCACCGAACTCCTGCCCCAAATGGTGTCAACCATGGGAGCCACTGGCAAATGGTGGCCAAATTTCCAAATGGTGGCAATCATGGAAGCCTTATGACGTGGTCAAAAGGATGTTAAGTGGAATTCTGACACAAAGGGCCAAAATCAAGATGAAGAAGGTCCTGAGCTAGCTCCTCTGATAGATTTCCCAAAATTTTTACTGGTAGATCCTCTGTATAAACTTTTGGAAACTTCAGTATTAATGCATTATTAAATAAATGTCAACTCAAAACAAAGCATTAGTAATAGCTGTGATAATTAATCAAAGCAAGATTTTAAATCTTGGGAAAGAAACTGAAAATAACAACTGTTGGTTTATTTGTTATTGGTTTTTTGCTTTGCAGGCCAATCTGGCATTTGCTCCAGCTTCCCTGCTGCCAGGAGCTTCTCCCAAAAGCCCTGGCCTCAAAGTCATGACTTCGCCGTTTCACAGCCCGCCATCCACTCCCATCAGCCCCCAAGTTCAGTCTCACTCAAGCGAATCAGATGAAATGCCAGTTAGCTTTGATGAACCACCAGAGGGCTCTCACCTTCAGTTTTATAACAAGGTATGGTATGATACAGTATTAGGTTTCCCAGTGCAGAAGGAAATGGTTAGGAAAGGATGAAACGAGGAAAAAAAGAGGTCACCTGGAAAATGTAAAATAAAAATATGCACAATAACATAATATGAAAATCATACTGAAGTAAGACAAGGGATAGGCAGGTTTCAAAGTATCCAAATGAATTTAGAGACAAATGGTGGTATAAAAGAATGAATAAGAGGGCATGCACTCTGGTCCTATTTGTAAAACAAAAGATAATGGGCAAGATCAGCCAACTGGGGGATTGACTCCTATTTAGCAGAGCAGAATCTGCTAACCATTCCAAGGGCAGATGCATCGGATATTTTTTTTTTAAAAGACATGAGATTTGAGTTGCATGCTTGATGTTACGAGCAAAAACGCACCTTGATAGGACTACGTTTTCAAAAAGATCCTGGAGTGTTATGATTTGGATTTGCTTGGCAGATGAGCAACTGCGCTGCACTACTGTTCCCTTGCATGTACATCACTTTTGTTTACCTAGTTGTAAATTAATACCCAAATATATCATCATTTCCTTTTCTTGATTTTATGTCTTGTTTATCTTCCTACCATGCTTCTAAGTCTTACTAGATTCTTCTGATCTCCCAGGCAACTCAATCCTTTCCAATGCTGTTGTAGCAGGGCTGCCAGGCCCACACTGCATCCAGCATTGGATTTGAGCAGGTGAAAGGTCTTCTCGGGGTGAGGGATTTGTTCCCTTACCCCATGTAGCGCCATGTAGTCTTCTCAATGGGGCTATTTGGATCCGCACCAGCTATGTAGCAGGCGCAGAACCAAGTAGCTCTATGTAAGGCTTTCAGTCCCAGGATGGGAGTTAGCATGCGGCAGGCACCTGCTTTGTCAACCCCAACCCCTCCCAGGTCTGAACCACTTCACCCTCCCCCTGCCCTGTAACACCCCTCCCCACCTCTTTGCCACACAGTGCAACACGTACCTGCTCCAGTGGCCATTGAGCAGGATGTATCGCCCATTGCATGGCACAGGCCTTCCTACCAGAGTGGCTTATTCACTGGATGTTGAAAAGCACTTTATAGTGCTTTTACGACACCCAGCACAGGATCTAAGACTATCTAAGACATAATTATCTAAGACAGAAATTTACTAATGTCTCAAGTTTCTGATGGTACCAGGAAATATATGGGAAAGACAGAACTAAGGTATAATTCAGAAAGAAAGAGAATAACTCAAGTCTCATGAATCTGGCCCGTCTATTTACTGGGCATATAAAATAATGAACCTAGTAATTTAATATTAAAAATGAAATGTGGGAGGTTCTACAGTAATTTTTTAAATATTTATTAACAGTAATAGAATGAGCCTGAATTTTTTAGCCCAAATTCTTAGAAACAAGCATCAGATATGAAGTATCAGCATCCCTCTATTGGTATTGTGTTATCGCATTGATCTAGTTTCTTGTTTTCAAGCACGACTTTATCCACTTTCAGGTGCGAACACGGGGATCCATAAAACGCAGACCACCCTCTCGAAGATTTCGAAAGTCACAGTCAGAATTTGGAGATGACCAAGAATTAGGGGTGACAGTTTCACCTCAGGAAAATGGTGCCAAAATGGAGGAAGATGGCGTATTTACAGACAAGGGTAAGACTGTGAAGCCACTGTCTCCACCTGTGGATGGTGTAGACCATCATGTGAAACAAAACCAAATTGCAGCTGATGAAAAAACTTCAACCATTCAAGGGTCCAGAGGGACAGAGACTACAGAGAGCAAAATTGGAGAAGTTACATCATGCAAGGACAGCAAAGAAGAACAGAAAAATTCAGAAAAAGAGCTATGTGACAACATTAAAGAAAGCAAAGACAAGAGTCCAGATCACAGAGCTGCAGAGGACACAGAAGGACAATCATCAAAGAGCCCTTTGAGGGATAAAGAAGCTGGTGATGCTTCTAATCAAGAAAATAAAGATAAAGGAGAGAAAGAGGAAAAAATAAGAAAGAGTGAGGATGCACAGCCAGTATCAGATACACAAGATACTGGGACTCCACAGCATGCTAGAGACACAGAAACTGCTGTGAGCTCCAAAGTGTGATGCCAGCAACATAAGAACTGGACATACTATAAATAGGAGAGCTGGGTAAGGGTGGGGTTCTGAGCGCTGTGCTTGCTTATGAATGATCAAAAGCACTTCTGAAATGAAAATCCCAAGGATACAAGTGTTATCTTTTCCCTTCAGCAGGTTTTAGGCTTTTACTGCACCAAATATGGTCATTTCTGATGGAAGATAGTCTGGTACAAACCATGAAAAGGCTTAACTTCTAAAGCTGGTGACACACCAAGAAGGACAGCAGAAAAAAAGATTCCATGTTTATTTGCATACTGCAGGAGTTGCTGAGGCTTTTCAGCATTTTTCAAATAACTATAATGCATATTAGTTAACATTTCCCAATTAAAGTGGACATTTCCAAACCTTTTGTGGGTTGTCAGCTATAACTATGCTGCATGTCAATTACATGGTCACCCACAGAACCACACAAAACAATCTCCTCTGGTTTGGCTAGTGACTACGGGATAATTTGTATGTGTGGCAAAGGAGAATTTCCATTGCTAGAATAAGAGTCCTTTTTATTGTTTCGTTCTTTAGGGCTTGCTTGTAACAAAAGGGGCAGCGGCACTGTAAGTATTTTCACACATGAAGTCAAATCATTCTTGTAATTTTCTTGCTATGTTTTTGAATGTCTAATTTTTTTTCATATAGCATAGAAAACTGGAGAAGAACCATTTGTAACAGGAATGAGCCTTCTGAGTAGATCAGGGTTTGCACTGGCTTTATAAAAATAAACTTGATTGGGGCAAGTCTCAATTTAAATTTCATGTCATCCTGCAGCAATCTGCCCTTCTATTCTGAAGTCAATACCTGTAACTTCCTGTATACATAATCAAATACATTACATATCTTTGTAAGAAATTTGTCCTAGTGGAGTGTCAGTCCATAATAGCAGTTAATGGGAAGTGATGTCTGACATGTCAAATGGTACATGGGAAAGAAAAATTATCATCCATATTTTAGTAAGCAGTGTGACTTAAACACTTATGGCCCAGTCCTAAAGTTGCACTGTGCCAGCAAAACATTCATTCCTCTGGCATGAATTCCAGTATTCACGAATACGACTCAGCTAGCGTGCAGTCTGGCTGCCACTGGAAGTGTCAAATGGCTAGATCTGAAGTACCAAAGAGCTTCCCCCAGACAAGAACTTTGTATGTTGCCCATTTGGAATGTTTGCACTAAACTCAGCAAACTAAACTGTTTGCTGTGTAATAAATAATATCAAGTTCCAAGTATCATCAGATCAAGATAATGAGAATTGCTTTGATGATCAGGGCAAAGGTTCATTGAATCTAACATTTTTTCCAGTGTGATTAGCTAGATGCCTCATGAATTTCTCAAGGAAGGTAAGATGAAGATAATTTGTTGTTGACCAAAGCATGTGATAATCAAAGGTATCCTGCTTCTCAACATGGAGTTCCCATTTTAGCTTTTAATGATTAATTCTCCACTGAGAGGATTAATGGATATGAATGTCTGGTCTTTTAAAAATAATTTATACTAGTGACCATCACAATATTCTGCAGCAATTGATTCCATATGTTCATTATGACTTGGGTAAAAAAAAGCAATTTGTTTGTTGGAGATTCAGTACTCCCTACTGATTTCACTCGATGACCCAAACTTCTACAATTTTTAGATAGAAAATACTTTCTATCTATTCTCTCTCCATTCTCTCTACACACTTTTTAATCAACTCTGCAACCCATGTGGGTGACTCATTGTTTGTTCACTGCTATTATAGCACATTACTGTATAATGATGGGTAAACCGACTGAACTGAAAATAAAATTTTCTTGCTATAGTTCTCAGAATAGATGAACTGCTGACTATGCTTGTGGCAAAGTCAAAGACCTGAAGCATACAGAGTTTTTGTAGCAACCATCTGTCTTAGAAAGACATTGAATTTGTCAGGTTTCCCTGGGTGAAAGCAAGGATAACATGTCTTCTCCCTGATTTATTGCAAAAGCAGGGGCAGCAAAATAAAGATTCACATTTGCCCAACATTTCTGTCTACTCTTGCACTCATATACAGAATCTAGAGGAAAGATGGCTATGAAGATATTTGTGGTTGGTTGGGCTGAAGAAGGTATGCCTTTACTGCTTCATGAGGCTCCATTTGGGTAAATGCTCTTAGCTACCTCTCTCTCTGGATTAGCCCACAAAGCAGTGAAGGGCGCTAGTGTCACTATGAGGTCAAGTGAATACTTCAGGAAGATAATGGTAACACCCAGCTAATCTCAACATACCCTTTCTGGTTTTGCCACTGCTGACCCAATATTATTTTGGGGGTTCTCTCCTTATTTTACAATTCACTTAGATTGGAAGATATTTTATTATCTGCTTCCTTTGGATGCTATCAGTAGCACTACAACTTTAACCCCAGATACGAACTTTAGGGCGCAATCCTAACCTGGAATTAGGCTGGCACAGTTAGGCCAGCAAGGTTTGGCTGGCATAAGGGCCACCGTAAAGCATGTTTGAACCATTCTCAGAATCAGGGAAGATGGCACATGTCTGTGTGGTGGCCTCTGACTCCGAGAGAGGTCCAGACTCCAGTCTAACTAGAGATGTCAGGTATTGAACTGGTGACCTTCTGCATGCAAAGTTTGGGCTTTAGGCTAGGCCATGACCCCTCCCAAACATGGAACCACCCCCCCCACACACACACACACACTTCAATGCATGCTTATGGGCAGGAAAGGTCAAGTGCCCTCTAGCTCAAACCAGGAGCCCTCCAAGTCAGCCACTCATTCCCTAATCCCTCTAACACTTGGGATCCACATTACAAGCATGGAGTCCCTATAAGGAAAATTCTCTTTCTGTGAAACATGCTGTGTTTTAAAATGCAAGTTAGTATTTGGATTTTTTTTAATCTATAGGAAAAATGATTCAGGCTGCAATCTTATTTACACTTACCTGGGGGTAGGCCCCATTAACTACAATGGTACTTAAATCTGAGTAGACATGCATAAGATTGGGCTCTCTATCATTCTAGTAATAATACAGTAATATGAATTTACTGTCATCAACATCTCTCAGGGAAAGATGTGTGAATTTTTCTCAGTGTTTAAGATGTTATGCTGGCTGATTGACATTTGAAACAACCAGCATGGAAGGACTGGGTATTAATATTTCAGTGGTTTGAATGCTGGGAAAAACAAAAACAAAACAATGTCAGTCTGTCAAGGCAGGTCGTAACCAGAGAAGAACTATGCTGCAGTTTTTTCCACTCATTGTCCACTCACAGGCTCCAGCCACAGATGGCATCAGAAATTGGCAGGTTGGACATTTGCTAAAGGCCAATCAGGAAGCCCAGCTGGCTGAGCCAACTTGTGAACCCATCAATCAATCAATTAATCAATCAATCACTAGTATTTATATACCGCTTTTCAGCACAAAGTTCACAAAGCGGTTTACAGGCAAATAATAACATTAAAGTTAAATGGCTCCCTGTCCCAAAAGGGCTCACAATCTAAAAGAATGGCGAACACCACCAGCAACAGCCACGAGAAAGACACTGTGCTGGGGTGAAGAGGGACACCAGAAGAGGGTGCAATCCTCAGCACCAGAGCTCTTGGGAGGCCTCCATGTACGCTGTGGAAGGCCTAGTGCAGGGTTTGCCCCAGGGAACCCAGCAACCTGGCACCAGTATCAGAACCAGCTGTTTAATTATTGAATCTGAAAGTTATATCATTTGTATACAAATTTGTAAATAATTTGTAACTAAGTTTGCTTTGGTGCAAGTATGTAGCCAACATTTATGAATGCCCTACAACTCCAGCCAACAAAAATAAACGTTACTGGAAGAACCCTGTGTTATATGTCTTTTGTGGAGTATCTTGGAGAAACAAATTCAAGCAGTTATTCAGTCACACTGCTTTTGCAGAAAAAACAACACTGTAAAGCACAAATGACAATGAGCCAGAGAACAGCATGACTAATTCCATGTGGCCAGTGGAACTTTTGTCTAGTTTTGTTTTGTTTTTTCACAGCACCACATGGCAAGTCACCTTTAAAACTCCACAGAGTCTCAGAAGCAGTAATAAAGCATCTAGAGAAGGGGATGCTGCTGTTCAAGATAATGTTCTCAGAACATTTAATGACATTCTGATCTGGCATATAAAATGCAAACCACAGATGTTCACCTTTTAGAAAGCTATTTAAAATTTAAAAGCTAAAACAATGACAAATGTCAGTGATGACAGATGAACTGCAAGAAGGACTACTTCCTCACTGGAAAGCAGAAGTCTGGCATGTTCTGATATAATGTACCTAATGAACAGGACATACATAATCCTGTACATAATGAACAGGATCCTTCTTTTGGAGAAACTGTGGGAACGTATTTCACATTGCGGCCAGAGGTGGTGTCAGGGGTTGGCCAAACACCCATACCTGTTAGAAAGCCCACTTGGCCTGACCAATCCCTGAACCTTCAGTACTGAGTTCTCAGTGCAGCCTCAAGGGGTGGGGGGTGGGGGTACTGTATGGGCCCACCACACAGCTCTGCTCCAGGATCTGCAGCAATCTGACATAAGCATTGTGAATGATACTGAAGTAAAGTGTCATGCCATGGCATTTGACCATGAGGTTGGTGACTGGAGTGACAGTGACTGGAGGGACGACGCCACTGAACTTTCCTGGGAAGTCTTCCTCCCACTAGCAGACAACTCTAGGAAGCAGCCCCCACATTCTAGCAAAAGTGGTCTGAGGTTGGCCAGCCACCATCTGGGAAGCAGCATCTTCTATCTTCCATGCAGACATACCCAGGGGTGTTCATTTTGTTCTGGGAGTGCACCTTCAGATGATCCTATGGATCTTGCAGGAGGTTTTAAAAGTCAGGGCACATCACAATAAAGGTATTCTGTTATTATTAGAGGTGTGATTTTTTGGTGATAATGAAATAAAAACACAACACTGCGTTTGCACTTCTCATTTTTGTTAAAACACACATACAAATTGCAAAAAAGGAACTGGAAAATTGGCAAAAAAATAAAAGCACTGGGCTGCATTGGCTGATACCACCATCTAGTACACTAAAAGATTGTAAATATTCATAAAAATGCAGCCTTGAATAAAAACACATAACTTTGCGTTCTGCATTCTGTCTCCTTGGGAAAAAATGAAATCAGCAAAAAAATTAAAATGTTCTTAAACCTCCAGTTATTATATGTAAAGTGTCCCAATATGACCTCCTTTTTTTTTCTTCAGATGAACTCTATTTAAATATATACATCTTGTTCACAGGCATTTAGACTAATTAAAAAAAAACACCAATGAATGAGCAGAGAGAATGTGTGCCAGAAGCAAAAACCTACATGTAATGATGGCATTAATTAATTTTTGTTAGCTCTAATGAGCTTTGTTTGTTTACGAGAGAGAGAGAGAGAGAGAGAGAGAGAGAGAGAGAGAGAGAGAGAGAGA
>JAJKFI010000027.1:8302843-8381983 GCA_029204185.1 Lerista edwardsae | reverse complement strand
AGAGAGAGAGAGAGAGAGAGAGAGAGAGAGAGAGAGAGAGAGAGAGATTTAATGTAAATGGGGTCTAGCCTTCTCAGGAGACATGGAATTTTACAAGTTTCCTACATATATTGCACTATTCCCCCCCTCCCCCACATCAGGATTTCATTAGCAAAATGACAAGCATTGTTGGCAATGAAGTGTCCAGTGAGGTACAGCAGGGTGGGTAAGCAGCTGAATTAAGAGCTGAGTAAACAATGTTAGTCTTGTAAAATGAGGACAAAGATGGAATTTTATGGGTTTGAAAACAGGATGTCTGTCCAAATGCAAAAGCTAACAAAAATGCATTTCCCTAGATTATTCAGGTCACATTCAAAGGGTTCTGAACGCATACGCTGGTGAGCCCATATGAACCCTATGTAGTGTATTGTGCCTGTTTATCAGCAATATGAGCCTGGGGCAAGTGCCCATTGAACTATAATATGGCTAAAAATCCAATCCTAACCCATTCTGGAATAGGAAGGCCAGCCAGCCTGCCCCATATCCAGCCCAGGGTTAGGGCTACATGTGGCGAAACACGGAGAAAGGGTTACTTGGAGGTGTGCCAGTGAAATCGTTGATGCAACTCCAAGGGGCCCATGTAAGGCTGACTGGGTCGAGGCTGGGATTTGGATCCAGCCTAAGTGCTGCCTGGAGGCCAGTCCCACCCACCTTCCCAGGCTGGTTCCTCCATAGGCCCCCCTCCCCACCTTCCCCTACCCTGTTCTACCGTCTTCTGCCCTCCCTCTGCCCTTCCCAACCCCACCCCAGCCAAACTCAGCCAGCCTTACCTGGGTGTCGTAGGCACCGGGAGCAGATGTCCATGCATGAGCCTCCCCAACTTGAAAGGAGGCACAAACGCACATTATGGCACCTTTGCAACTTTCTTTTGCTGGCTCAAGCACACTTCAGGGTTGTGCTCTCAGGTTACAATCCTATGTACACTTTCCTGAGAGTAGGCTCCACTGAGCACAACAGAACCTGTGTAGACATATAAAATAGAGTAGACCTACATAGGGAAGCAAGGGAATGATAAACTATTTGGCAAGGTTCTACAAAGGGCTCATACAAGTGATCTGTTGTACCACACATTTTTTTCACTCATTTCTACCTGATTTGTGATAAATCCACACCACTTAACAAGTTGACCCAAATGACTAGATTTGGGAAGTTTGGTTACCTGTGTGAGGCAAAAAGACAACATGTTTACCAAGTAAATGCATGGTAGCTAAATTATCACCTGGTAAATGAGCCCTTATTTCATGTTTTGATGATCCGCAGCAATGAAGTTTCTACCTGTTCCTTCTGAATCAGTGCCAAAGTCATTGGCACTGATGACTATAGTCATCATTGGGCTAATACTATCTTCACTCGCTTCACTTGTATTCACTGACTTTGCAAAAGGGTCAGTAGGGCATTTGCCATTACTACAGGTTGTTGCCACAGATTTTAGCTTTCATTTGTTCAAGTACACAAATGAGTTCCCCAGGCCTATATTCCCAATACTAGCCCCACATGAAAAGAGGGAGCCATCTTGTTTTGCTCTGGCTACATTTAAGGAAAACCCACCAGGCACAATTAGACAGAAAGATATGTATTTTCCCCATTTTCATCGTATGGCTGTCAGTTGAATGAAGGGTCTGTCTATTAAGATGTATGAGTTGCCTCAGTGCCATAGCCAGAGGCGTGCAAACCCATAAGCCGCTTATGGCTCAAGAGCTGTGTAGGTGGTAGGGCCATCAAAGCCAATTACAAAAGCATTTCCAGTTCTTCTGGTGATTAGATGGAACCGAGTTGGTAGAAGTTACTCTACATTAGTGCTACATGCAAGCTGGTAATTTTGCAGGCCAAATTGCTGCCCTCTGCACAGGCTGCCTCATTCAACCCCACCCCCTTGCAGACGTGATGTGTCCGCTTTTTATTTTTCCTCTCAGGGATCGCGTGCGTCGCAGCCCGCAGCCAATGGGGGCTTACTCCCACGCCCAAGTGTGGACAGGATTGCGGCCTCAGTCTCCCCGGAGCGAACTCTCCCTCCCACAGAAATTGTCTATTGACCTCTGCCTGTGACACGGCGGTTAAAGGCACAGGAGCTTGTGGAGAGGAACGAGGTCAACCGTTTGCGCCGTCATCCGGGAACCTGCCCCTCTGCAAGGAAAGGGTGAACTGTCGCGCAGCTTCTTCCATGGCGTGTGTGGAAAGAGGTGCCCCTCTGAGGGAAAACACACCAGCAGTAGTGGTCATAGGGGCGCCTGAAGGGATACTGCGCAGAAGAGCGGAGGAAGGCTGTGATTCTTTCCCCATTATTGTAACAGAAATAAACGAAGCTGCCTCTATCTGCGCAGAATGCTCTGTTACAGTATTTACGGGACTCAAATGGGGAAGGAGAGAGAAGGGAACAGGGAACTTTTCCCCCAGACGGCATAGAGTGGTATCTTCCTCTCCTTTCCTCGCATGGCTCAGCAAAGTCACCACAGACGACATTCCTCCGACCGTCTCTCTCTCTCACACACACAGAGAGAAAGAGAGAGAGGGAGATCTATCAAGATGAGCTAACTGAAGAGAAAGGTGTGTTTCACGGATACGCTGGAACCGTGGACGGAACCATTCTTCCAAATGGCAGGGGTTCATGCGTATATGTATAGCCCTGCAAACGATTACGTGAAATACTTGCCCAGTGCGATAGGGGCGGGATATAAGTGAAGAAGCCGGTTGAGGAGGAGCGAGTTGAGAACGGCTCGTTGGTCTAGGGGTATGATTCTCGCTTCGGGTGCGAGAGGTCCCGGGTTCAAATCCCGGACGAGCCCGTATTGGGAGGGGGTGATGTAACTCCTTCCTATTTTGGGAGGGTCCCGCAGCAATTTATTAATTTTACTACCCGTTTCGTCAGACCCTCGAAGAAGGCTGTGAAGCGGCGTGGGGAGACAGGCGGAAAAGACTCGGTGACTGGTGTGCAATCAGAAAACACAATCTTGCATGCGAGAAGGTTCATTTCGTATGCCTGCACTGAAAGATGCGAGGAGAATATGGTCCCAGAAAGGGGTTGCCATGGTTGTTTTTATGTTTTTGCAGACTTCTAGGTCTGAGAGAAGGAAATAAAGCGCTTCTCCGAAGCCCGTTAGGCAAATGATTTTAGGAGCTGCGCGCAGTCTGAGAAATGAACGACTTGAATGTTCTAATTTTGGTGCTCGTTCGCGTTGACGGTCGTGCAGACTGAATTGCATATGGATTTTTTCCTTGTGAGCTGCATTAGCTGGATCCAGTCTGCTATCATTATTGTTGCGAATGATTAGTGTTGCTTCGTGTGCAAGAATAAAAGAGGGTGAATAACTTTTGTTTAATCCTCTTTAATGTGTCAATAGGAAAAATATTGTATCGTCACAACACACGATCGTGTACACATTCATAGCAATGCGTCGCGTGACTTAAAGCGTTCAAAAAAAAATTCAGCTGGGGAAAAAACTGCGTATTTATTGCGCACTTTAAAAAATGGGGCTCGTCCGGGATTTGAACCCGGGACCTCTCGCACCCTAAGCGAGAATCATACCCCTAGACCAACGAGCCACTTATTCAATCTTTTCTCTGCCCTCTTAGAGAGACCTAACACTGGCCTTCTTGTCGTTCTAACATATCTGGAGCGTTTCCTTTTAAAACAGTTGTTGTCTCTACGTCGATGAAACCGTGACGTCATTCTATGGTTAAGTAACAACAAAAGCAATCCCCCTTTTGCTGGCGCGGGCACGCACACACAACCCCACCCCCACCCACATACATTTCATTTCGAAAACTCGGGAAACCGAGTACAGTAATTATTTTGTGTTTTACGTCTTTGCAATCTTAAGCAAGCTAAATGTTTGTACATTTTCCTGCTATAACCTTTGATTTACGCAGCATAATTATAAAACCTGAAAAGAGTAAGATTTACTGTGTATTAATTTGTTATTGACAACTAGTTTTGAAAATGTGGGACGCCCCAATCCTTCCTACTTAAATATAAGATACTTCCTTCACATTTTTCAGATTGGGGTGTGGGAACCGGTGTACCTACAAGATCTCTTGGATATTATTATTATTATTATTATTATTATTATTATTATCATCATCATCATCAACAACAACAACAACAACAACAACAACAACAACAACAATAATTTCAACACAAAAGTTCACAAACAGTGCAAGCCTATGAATGCTACTCAGAAATAAGACCCACTGAGTTCCTAAAGGGACTTAATCCCAAATTAGGGTATATAGGATTGCAGCCAAAGCAGTTTACATAGCAGAATAAATACAGTAAATAAATGGTTCGCTATCCTAAAAGAGCTCACAATCTAAGAAGACGCAGAAGAAATGCCAGGTCAGCAAACAGAGGAAAAGATGCTACACTGCGAGGAAGAGAGACACTTGCACTCACCCTGCTAAATATAAGTGGCTGGCCACTTTAAAGAGTAGTTTTTATTTGCCCAGATTTCAAAGGGGTGCAACTTTGAAACTTTGAAGGGGGGGGGGGCGTCAACGCCGAGTCGCCGACACACAAACTATTGAGGAATTTTTGCTATGCTAAGAGTTATTATTAGGGGGAAATGCATGCTGAATTTCTTTAGCTAGGGTATGTGAAAGAAAATGCATCGGTTTTCTTCTGTATATATTAAATCCAATCAACCTCCTTGATTAAATCACGGAAAGGAGGGGAGCTTCCTAGCATGCTGATGATGGCAGGGACAGGAAGTGACCTGGGTCCAAAGGCGAAAGCAGATTTTGGGCTACATGAAGCAGAATATTCAAAGGTGCTACCCTCGTATCGGTAATGTTCACTAGGCAATGAACAGGGCAAGTAACTACTATAACCCACGTACAAAAGCCGAAGGACGACCAGACCACGTGTACCGCAATAACGTGTTACGCATGCGCAAACTCAAAAGTTCCACACTGGCTGCAATTACGCGTGGCTTTTAAAAGCCGCTGGAATCGTGGAGCATAGTTCACACACAGTAAGCCTGCCTTACAGGATCGAGTTGAAAGTTCTTTTGGCCATTTAATTCCCGCGCACGGGACTGCAGCAACCAGAGCCTGAATCTCTGTGCGCCCAGTGGAATCAATCAGGCGGGCCACAAGGGTGAAAGGGTCCATCTTCACTATTGTACGCCCCTCATGTTCAAGCTGCAAAAAGCCACTTCACTATATGTTCAAAAAAGGTGAGGCGATATTTATTCCCTCTTTTGGGACAGGTCAAGCTTGGGCGAATGACAATCAAGGAGGTTAGATGACAATTTACCTCCCCCCCCCGCCCCACTAGTTTGAGAAGCTAAAGGTGAGAAAGAGCTTACGGAAGAGCGGTTGACACGTACCCTGCTTACTCGGAAGAAAGGTTCACTGTGTCCAAAGATTCTCAAGGAATTTCGCTTTCATAAAAAAAAAAAAAGATTAGCACAATAAAAATTAAAACAAGAAACGACCATCTTCCTTTACGGAATTCAATTTTTAGTTTAGTTGCACTTGAATTTTAAAAATTACAAGGTTTTCTTTTTTTCCTGTCTTTTTGTCTCTATGGGTTGACAATGGTGTTGGGTCGATCCCCGCAGTCGTTCTTTGAAGTCGCCGCCACCACCACCACCACACGCGGCTTGAGGTTGGCGGAGACGTCACAATACCCGGGGATGTGGGCGGGTCCAGAAAGATGGCTGCGGCGCTAACGGCAGCGGCAGAAGGTGGTGGTCTCGGGAAACGCGCCGCGTGTTCAGCCTGCACCTCCGCACTCCTGGTCCTGGCGGCTGCAGCTGCCTTTGGCCAGTGTGAGTGCTGCTGCTACTGTGCGCCATCCATTCTGGAGCCGAGCGCGTGCATACAAATAAGCGGAACCGGTTCCCGCCATAGCCCGGTTAACCCTTTTCCTAGCCACGCCCCCTTTACCTGAAACCCTGCGTGGGTGCCCCGGTGCTGAACCTGACATTTTAAAAGACGGGGTGGGAGTTTCCTCTGACTTGATAAGACGGAGCACCAAACTGAGAGATGCTTGAAGGGAGGTGGCAGAAGGTGGCCAGCGTGGGGCCTAAGGTCCCAATCCTGAGACTAAAAGTCATGATGGTTAGTACTACCTCTTTATTTTAGAGGTAGGCTACCTTGGAGTGCAGTATGCAGGGGAGTGGCAACGAGATGCACGCATCTAGTTGCCTTGTGTGCTCCTGAAGCATGGGGGGGGGGGCACTGTGAGATACAGGAAGCTGGACTAGGTGGGGCTTTGGTCTGATCCAGTGGGGCAACTTATGTTCTTATGTGGAGATTGTGGGGACTGATAGACCCCAGGGGAACTCTCTTCTGTGTGATGTACCTGGGATGCCATCTTCCACAGATTTGCTACTTATATTCAGTGGCATTTCTGAGTAAAAGTGGTTTGGGCTGCAGTGTCTCTGGAACTAGCGAGTTTTGCTTTCTATTTTCACCTGCAGTACTGAGCATGACATAGGGCACAGTTGGCTGGTCCCATTAGTGTACCAGTCGCTGCTGCTGCCTTCCAGACTGCCACCCCCCCAAACATGCCTGAACCCTTACGGAGCCTCATGTGATGCTCTGCTGCTGTCTGAAAGCACTCATTCTAACACCTTCAGACAGCATTTAATAGATATTTTTGGTTCTTCAGAGGGTGGCATGGTAGAGGTGGCAACACTGCCCTTTAAGTTGCCAGCGCCCAGGGCATTTGCCTCCCCTCTGTCAACGTCAGGCACACCACTGGAGTGTACAATTTGGAGTGGGTCGTCCAAGGCTTATATTTTGATGCAGTGGTTTAAACTTTCATAATTGCATGGCCAACCCAAGACCACTGGGCGCGTGAGGTTGTGTGCCAAATGTGTCCCCCTCCCCCTTACATAGTTTCCCATCTAGGGAAAAGGAAGTATAGAAAAGGAAGTATGGAGCAGAGAAGAATAGTGGGCAGAAACATTGATGCTCTTCTAGCTCACCATGCTTCTCCATACTTCCTCTTCCACTCCATCCCCCTCTTTTCCAATCCAGGGAGAAGGAGCAGAGGAGGCAAATAGGCAGACAAAAGTGGATATCCCATGCCAGTCTACTGCCTGAGGCAACTGCCTTAGCTGGCCTCATGGATGGGGCAGCCCTGCATTATTGAGCCAAATGTACATAACTGAATCAAATCATGAACTAGAAACTGTGAATGTGGAACTGGAGCTGCGGCTCCAGCTTGATACCTGATGCATCCCTTTTCTTTCAGTTTCCCTTCATTTGAAGAATTGAAAGACATAAGCATAAAGAGTTAAGCCATGGTAGGCAACCACACACAGCAGCAGCAGCAGCAGCAGCAGCAGCAGCAGCAGATCATTAATAAATATAGCCCCCAAGGTCCTGGTATCTCACCCCCTTCCCATATGTATAGAAAAAGAATTGCGAGAGCAAGGGAGCAGGGCAGGTCACTACAGCGTGCTTTGGAGGGTGGGAGAATGTTTAAGAAAATCCCCCTCCCATGACGCTCCAGGGAAGAGAGGGAGCAGTCTTTCACTTCCCTCCACACTTTGCTTGCTCCACCTCTCACCATTGTGGAGAAGCCACTTCTCCTATCATCCTATCTGGCCACAGTCACCACCTTGTAAGAGAGTCATCTTGTGAGAGCACATGCCAGCCAGGAGCTCATGGTCTCCAGGGCAGCAGCTGGAAAGGGCGGGGCTGGCTGGAACTGTGCTCTTGTGAGAGCTGGACTGCAAGCTCCAGGGTTCTTGTGAGAACACAGAGCTGGCCAGCCCCATCCTTTCTGGCCGCTCATGTTGCATTCCACAGTTCGTACTCTGTGAGGAAGTATCTGAGATAAGCATTTGAGATGAAAATGCGAAGGCATGCCAGTAATAGGTAGATTGCATGGGGAAGGGCTGTGGCTGGTAGAGCACCTAATTTGGTTGCAGAAGAGTCAGTCTTCAGGTAGGGTTGGGAAAGACCTTTAAAATCTTGAGAGCCACTGCTTGTCAGTGTAGCCAATATTAAGCTTGAAGAGCAAATTATCTGACTCAATTCCATATGTATTCTATGCAGGGGCAGACCTAGTCAAAATCGCGCCCGGGGCACCCAATAGAAGTGCGCCCCCATGGGAGCCCAGGTCTACCCACCAGAAGCAGCCCCGGGTAGACCTGGGCTCCCCTTGAGGGAGCCCAGGTCTACCCATTAGAAACGACTGTGGGTAGACCTGGGCTCCCCTCAAGGGAGCCCAGGTCTACTCGCGGCTGGTCCCAATGGGTAGACCTGGGCTCCGGATCCCAGGTCTACCCACACAATGTTGCAGGGGTCACTGGCACCCCCCTAGACGGCCCCAAGATGGCGCCCAGGGCTCTTGCCTCCCATGCTCCCCCTAGATCCGCCACTGATTCTATGTCTAAAAAGGTAAAGGTTTCCCCATGACCGAATGGTCTAGTCGTGACTGACTGTAGGGGGTGGTGCTCATCTCCGTTTCAAAGCCTGTAGAGCTGGCGTTTTGTCTGAGGACAAGCTTCCATGGTCATGTGGCTGGCATGACTCTATGCCGTAGCGCACAGAACGCCGTTACCTTCCCACCGAAGTGGTCCCTATTTATCTACTTGCATTTTGGTGCTTTCGAACTGCTAGGTTGGCAGGAGCTGGGACAAGCAACGGGAGCTCACTCTGTCGCGCAGTCTTGAACTCCTAACCGTCCGGTCGGAAAGCCCAGCAGCAGCAATTTAACCCGCTGCGCCACCATGTCTCTTCTATGTCTAGAGCAGTGCTATTCAAACTTTTAAGACTGGGAACCACTTTTTAGAATGACACTCGCATCGGGACCCACCAGAAGCAATGTCATTAACCTGGAAATGCTGTTGCGGCAGGAAGTGGCATCATCAAGCAGGAAATGCTGTCATTGTAACGTAATAAAGTGACACTCCTGAAAAGCAAATTGGCATTCTTGGACTGCAGCAATTGTACAGTCATGAAACATCCCTGACAGAAAGCAAGATTAGGACAAAATATTATGTAAAAGCACTGAACTAAAAACAAAATTTAAAAACAAACCCTCATTTGAAAATTCAAACTGTTAACACAAAAGGAATATAACAAGAGTAAGGTCTGCAGTTTCCACAGTGGCTGCTCCCAGCTTTCCATGGCCCACCTGACATGAGGTTGCACTTGCAACCCACCAAGTGGGTCCCTGAATCAGCATCATCAACACTGAATCAGCATCAAGAGCTTATTGCTTCCTTTATAAAGTGCAAATATTTGGTGCACCGCTGGAGTCTTTGGCAGCAGAAATCCAGAACAAAGCAAATATGGCATTAAATACCACCATGGAATTCTGCTTAGATTGTTTCAATCAGTTTATTATCCATTTTACAGGGCTGGGTTGTCCATGAGGCTGACATAAGCATTTGCCTTTGGCAGCCAATTGGTGGGGGCACCCATCTCCATTGCTCTTTCTCCTCTTCCTCCCATTCTTGAATTAGAAAAGAAAAAGGGGCCGAAGAGGAAGCATTGATCGGAGGAGAGTGATGGGGGAAGGTATCATTTTTTTCCCTATCCATATTAGCTATTGCAGAGCTGCGTTTGAGATTTAATTATATAGGCCAATTCTAGCTGATGCCTGCTTTCCTTTTAGATTTTTTTTTCCAGAGGGCCAAGTACAAAGCTTTCAAATTAATTGTGTGTCATTAACAAGAGGTGTGTTTAAACATAGAATCATTTTGAGGGTTAAAACAATGAACAGCCCTATGTCACTTAGAGCAGTGATTTTCAACCTTTTTCATCTCATAGAACACTGACAAGATGCTAAAATGGTCAAGGTACGCCATCAATGTTTTGACCATTGACAAGGCACACTGCACTGCTGGTCTGGGGCTCACATCCCCCAATGACTCTACTAAGATATGACCCCCAGATGACCCTCCTGCAGCACACGTGCAAGACCATTCATGGCATACCAGTGTGCCATGGTGCACTGGTTGAAAATGGCTGCTCTAAAAACATACATAATTCATCATAGGTTTTTGTGGACTATAGTCCATTTCATCCTATGTATGAAGTGAAACCCTACCATGGCAAAGACTAAGAGTGCAATCCTGAGGCTCTTATCACCAGTGACACATGTGTGTCCCGCTGATTAAAAGTGTTGCGAACATGCCATAAAGCATACTCACAACACCGCACTGCTCATGCTGGGGCAGAGCTAATTTAGCGCCTGGCCTCAACATGTGCAGATGGAACAGCTGGTGCTACAGCAGTGCTGGACACCACTAAGCCCTTTGGGGGTGGGGGTAGGTGGAGAGGGGGCGGAACTGGTTGGGGGGAGGGAAGGAGCGGGAGGTGGGACTCAGCAGTGGCTTCCACTGCTGGATCCAGTGCCCCACCTCGAATTGGGCAGCCTGACATGGGTGTGCTCGATTCACCACCAGCAACATAGCCGGCGGTGAGTTGAGCCCCATTACAGGTGGCAGGGCTTTCCCTAGGGGAAGGGGACAAACATTCCCTTCTCCTGAAGAGCCTCCAGCAGCTGCCTGGCTATTGCTGGATGCAACAGTAGCCATTTGGCTACTGGTCTGCCCACAGCAGCCTGGCAGCTCAGGATTGAGCAGTAAATGTTCACACTATCCATCACCATGCTGTTGTGCTTTTCCCATTCGCTAATTGCTTGAAGCTAGGTGTTCAAGAGCGTGGGCACTGAGTGATGGTGCCCAACTCTGTACTAAATGGGACCTTTTCAACCTTGTCATCAAAATACAATGTATTTTGTATTCCCTCAGTCAGGCGGCTTTATACCCACTTTTGCTTAGCTCTCTGTTTATTTTTCAACTCTGTAATTTTATTGCAAAGGGGCTTGAGTGACATTTTCCAATTTATTTTTTCTTTAACAGTTCAGGTTTCTGCTGTGGACGTGATCACGGTAACAGAATACTTTGTGCAGAATGGAACAGATCTATTGCTTTCTTGTACATTTGTATCATCAGAAGCTATTAGTGCTGCAACATCTGTTACTTGGTCCTTTAAACAACTTGGATCAACTACTCATGCCGTAACTGTAAGAATTAATTTTTGAGATCATGCTAGGTTTCATTTCAGAATTTGTGGCAAGAGTGAATTATGCATTTTGGCAGTACTTCCTGCCCACTTTCATAATTTGTAACAGCTTTTTAATGGAGCAGCTTTTTATCTTGGAGTGATACCACTCAATGCTGGTCATATTCTGAGTGTTCTCAAGGGTAGTCAAAAAAACCAAATTTAAATGAATGATAACTTCTAATTAGCTATTCTGCATTCTCATGATTCCTGTTTTTCACATCAGAGTGGAAAACACTATTTCTAGGACTGCTACAGCTAAATCTTGTACTTAGAAACTTATCATCGCTAGTAAGCTTGTTTGTATTTAATTATGCAGTTATGTAAAGCATAGTATTAAAAAAAAATAAAAGCACACTTGGTTCACTTGTTCATCATGGCAACAGTAAGTGAGTTGTGTGTCTGTAGAGAATGCGCAAATCCACCTCTGTGATGCAGGATGATCAGAAGAGGAGCATTCTGGGGGAATTGGGCACCTATTAATGTTCTACAGAAGCCTTCAAGTTTCTGTGTTCCTGTCTTGATCTTTCTCATTTGTTTTCCAGCATTCCTTCTTCCTGTCTCTTTTTGTTGTCTCTCCATGAATGTTCTCTCACTGCTTAAAACTCAGCCTTGGATATGCACAGTGGTGGGATTCAAATAAATTACCTACCGGTTCTATGTCCTTCAGGGCGGCCTTCAGGGCAGCCACTGCCTTTCTTCCTTCTCCCAACCTAAAATTAACCGGTTCTGCAGAACTGGTGAGAACTGGCTGAATTTCACCACTGGATATGCAGCTCAGTCCTATGCATGTTGACTTGGAAATAAGTTCTTGGTTTACTCCCTGTGTAAATATGCACAGGACTGCAACTGAAGTTCCTAATTTTTCCCCACCTCAGTCCAGTCTGCAAAGCTTTCTCTTGACTTCCTTTCCCTTTTGACAATATTATTCAACTTATATCCCCTGCCAAAACTGTAACTTGGGGTGATTTCTGACTTTTATTTTCATATTATATGACCTCTCGCAGAAATAGTAACTTTTATACTATACCTGCAAAGGAAGGTTGAACCACAAGAATTTTTCAATTTGATCAGATTGAGGGTACAATCCTAACCTGGAGTTAGGCCAGCACAGTTTGGCCAGCAGAGCTTGACTGGCACAAGGGCCACCATAAAGCGTGTTTGGACTGCTTGGAGTCTGGGGGGATGGCCCACATCTGTGTGCTGACCTCTCTGACTCTGAGAGTGGTCCAAACATACTTTATGGTATTCCTTTTGCTGGCCAAACTTTGCTGGCCTAACTCCAGGTTAGGATGGTGTCCTAACTCTAGAATGTACTAGTAGTAGCCCAAGACACGAACTTGAGTATACTTCCTGCGAGTAAACTTCATATAATTTGGATGGATTTGCTTCAGAGGAAACAGACAGTAAAGCAGACCACACCTAAATGTAACTAAAATTTTCAACCTGGTGGTTTGGCTGATTCCATATTGTCTTCTCTGAATTCACTGAACAGTATACAAAAAATGCAAGTTCTTTGTGATTAGTTTCTGTGGTGCTGAAAATGCCTAGCCAATGTTAAAAGCCATGACAGAATAAATGTTTGTGCAAAGTGAATGTTTTTGTCTTTATGATTACAGTTGTTCTATTATACTGATGGGAAGTCATATCCTGGGAATGAGCCACAATTTAAGGACAGAATCACCTGGGTTGGAGATTTTAATAAGAAGGATGCATCTATCAAGATAACACGCATGACTCCTGCAGACAATGGTACTTACTTTTGTGATGTTAAGAACCCTCCAGACATAGTTGTTCAGCCGGGGCAAATCGAGGTCAGAGTTTTGGAGAAAGAAGCTGAAACTACAACAGCAGTAGACCCTGAGCTAACAACAGTAACCTCTGCAAGCACCATGGCTGCTGAAAACATGGCACGTAGCAAAGCTGTTCTTTATTCATTACTGCCATTCCTGCTTAAGTTCTGCTGTGTTGTAGCCTCTTTTTTTCTGTTCTGAAAATATTTGTTCTGAAAATAAAGACGGACTTTAAAAGGTACAGTGCACTCTGCTGTCTTGTTTATTCAAACTTTTAACCAGACTCACTGTTAAGACTTGAGGTGAGTTGCAATTCATAAGACTTATATCATGCCCTATTTAAATATCAAGTTAAGCCAAATACAGTCCAAAGTATCTCTCTGCCCAACCCCCTGTGCCAAATTCTGCTGCCCCCACCAGTGCTCATCACCGCATGCATACCAGTGCACACTCACCTCACTATCTTTGCTGGACTTTTCAACCTCCTGCAGAACCTGCATTTCTACTTCTGAGAAAGTGATAGGTGGAGAGAATGCTGCAAGCTCCACCCACAGAGGTAAGCCCTCCTGTCCCCACCCTCGTCTTCCTCAGAGAATGCACCAAGGATGGAGCTGCTGGTTGAAGCCACCAGACAGTGGCAGGTGGCTATGGGATGCAGGGCACTCTCCACCGGCTTTCCTGGCCCACCAGTGAAGGTGATGATTTCAACCAGCTTCATGGCTGGGATGGCCCTTAGATAAATCGGTTCATTCTCAGTGGAAATCTTAAGCCTGGCCAGTGGTGGCTGGTGAAGCTTGGAGTTGGTGAGCCAATTTCCTTGGCTTATGCATAGCATGCATCATTACAACAGTTGTAGTTTTTCATTTGAACAAAACACCTGTAGTTTTCTTATGTGTATACCTTTTTTGGATAACTTTTGTATGCCAAACAAAAGCCCTTCACTGATACTTACCCCTGTAATGCATTTTTCAAAAGTAATCACTCCTCAGCTACCTCTGCTCTCCCTCTGAAATAGTGTAAGAGGAGGATGCCCCTGAAATTGGAGGGAGGATCTGCCTATTAGCAGCCTTTGCTTCCATCCTCATTTCCACTCATTTCTCTGTCTCGCACCTGGGGGAACCAGAAGTGAGGGTGGCTCGGGCTGCCTTTTTTCATTAAACTCTTTGCCAGAGAGAGAGCCTCCAAATCAGGAAGTGGGCAGTGCCATGATGCCATCTCAACTCCTGGTTTGGAACCAGCATGGAGAGCATGCAGTCTTGAATGGCTGGTGAGTTTGGGAAAATGGGGAGGGGTGCCAAATACTTTCTTGTCCCAGGCACAGTTTTCATTTGTTACAGCTCTGTGATACCCCAGTTTGAGAACCTCTGCTCTAGCAAATGACTTCTGACAACCTCTTCTTGCCGGGAGGCATGCTGGCCCAGGGAGGGCGGGGTGGAGCTGGGATGCAGCCATTAAGCAACAGGCACAGATCCGAGCAAGCCCATCGGGATGGCTGGCACCTAGCCTGGGGCAAGGGCATGAATCAGTGGTGGGATTCAAATAAATTAACAACCGGTTCTCTGATGTCATAGCCGGAGCAAAAAAACCCCGAAGCCAGATGAGGTAAGTGAGTGGGTGGGGCCCGGCCATTTAACAACCAGTTCTAGAGAACCTGGGCGAACCCCCTGAATCCCACCACTGGCATGAATGAAGAACCAGCGGCCTCCTCACTTGCGGTGAATACAACGCAGGCTCACCGGCCTTGCCATTCCAGCACTAATTAGGATTGCGCCCTTAGCCTAAGTCATAATTAAATCTTTAAGGGCGCAATCCTAACAACGAGTTAAGCCAGCACAGTTAGGCCAGCAGTTTGGCTGGCACAAGGGACACCGTAAAGTATGTTTGGACCACTCGGAGTCAGAGAAGTCAGCTCATAAACATGCACAATCCTCTCTGTAAAACACGCTTTACAGTGGCCCTTGTACTGGCCAAACTTTGCTGGCCTAACTGTGCCAGCCTAACTCCATATTGCACCGAATACACTTTTTTTTTTTTCTGTTGTCTTGGAGAGGTCAAGTCCTATTTTACCCCTGTGGGGTACCCTGTGGGGTAATTTGTGAAGTCTTGCCACTTTTCACTTGTCAAGGCTTTGCAGCACTCCAGTGAGTTTTTGTCCAGTGAGTCACTATGGAGCAACTATCGGGGATATTTCATGTGTTTGTGTGTGTTTGCCAAATGTGGTGAACTGGGTGAATAATTGACAGATTGCAACATTACATGATCTGTTACATGATACTACACCACATGATGCTGTTAGTATAATATGAATTCTGTATAGTTTTAGAATACAACAACATGAGCTGTCCTTAATCAAGAATGCTTTCCTATAACAAGAGTATAGTTGTTCTCTTGAAAAACAGTTGGATGTGTTCTTCCATAGCAGTGGCTGGGGGAAGATCCTGAGGAAGTCATATATTCTAATAACAATTGAAACGTTAACATTTGTTTGTTTGTCACATTTTTATACCACTCTTCCTCCAAGGAGCTCAGGGTGGAGTACATATTTCCTTCCCTCCTTTTGTTCTCACAACAACCCTGTGAGGTAGGTGAGGCTGAGAAAGTCTGGCCAAATTTCACCCAGGAAGCTTCATGGCTGAGTGGGGATTTGAACCTGGATCTTCCACATAACTAGGAAATTGCCAAATGCAATCTGTAGAAAATAATCTTTACTGTGCGGATCACAACACTTTTCCCAAGAGTGGGCAAATCCAAAAATATTTCCTCTTTGCAAAAATGTGTGTGTGTTCTCAGATCTTTTTTCTGCCAAATTGTTTTTTTTAAACTCATTTTTTTGTGGATTATTTCAAAAGCCTGGCATATTTGAAAATATTGTCTCACCTCTTTCCCCATAACCCAGTGAAGCTAAGAGATAGCAGCTAGACCATCTATATTCAATGAAGTTTGTGTTAAGCAGGGACATTAACATATTTGGATGCAAGACCATCAGCCATACCTCGCATGGTTCAGTTTATATGACTTAGCATGATCCTTGGCTTTCATGGATTGATCTTTGGCTTTCGTGAAACCTGCAATTTCCAGGCAATGTCACTAGAAATGTCAGATTAAATCTGATTTATTTTCAGAATGTGCTACTGGAGTATTCTTCAATTTCATACTCCTTAGCTTGAAATCACCTTTGAAATTACAGGGAATGTATTATTACCATTTGTCCTCTAGCTGTCCAGCTCTTAGCATACTGCATCAGTGGTCCTGGTATTATTGGTCCTAGATGCGGGTGAATGCAGGACTTCTTTGCAGCATCCATATTTATACAGAAATATTGGAAAAGGGCACAGGAGCAGAAAAAACATTGGCCACCTGCTTGTGTTGATCACTGTCTATTGCCAAAAGAAACAATTACCAGTACCTGAAGTTTCTGGCTATGGAATACTTTGTTCTTGTAACTAGAAGATGACTACCACCTTGAAAAACCAAAATGGTATCTTTACCACCATTTTTTTCTTGTGCCTTTTTTCTTGGATGTTGACAGTCACAGTTGGCTGCACTGGTACCTCAGTAATTCTGATGCTGTTTTGGTTTGGATACATTTATTCAAGTACACTAGAAATGTCACCCGTCTCCTTTTTGGAGGGGAGGATTCTGTTCTCATACAGGGGTGATCCTGGGGGGGGGGGGTGGGCACCCGGGGACAGACCTTTAGGGGTATGCCCCCTAGCAGGTGCCGCTTCCAACCTTCTTCAGCCTTGCACTGCTTCAAAAGGCCACATGCCCCTCCAAGAAGGGGTGGGATAGCCCTTTGGAGCCATGCTTCAAAAATTTATTTGTTGGCCTTCCCTTACTGTCCACCAAAAGCCAGACTATGAGGGGGACGTCTCATGTTTTATTGATGTTTGGGCCAATGTGGTGCAAAGTCTTTTGGGAAGTGCAGGTGTGCTCCGATATCCACTGATTTGGTATCTACGGTTTCAGTTATCCATGGATATTGGGACGCCTATTAAAAAGATAGGGGAAAATTAAACAAATCTCTTTTTTTATCTTGTTGCAGCAAAACCACTGATTTTCCCCTGTCTTTAAAAAGGCATCCCCAGTATTCACTGTTTCAGATATCCCCGGGCGGTGGGCCTGGAATGGAATCCCAGTGGATACCAGGGCATACCTGAACTGCAGCAATAAAAATCATATGGTGGCCTGTGAATTTAACAGACATGTAGTAATGCTGGGCTTGAACAATAAGAGTCTGTGCTGTATTGATTACTTTAAATTGGTCAGACATTGCCTAGCATGTTGTTTAATGGCAGTCAGGGGCTTGATAAAAGAACATGATGGGTTACATCTAAATGAATGCTTCTCAAAAACCACATAGGATTTCGTTGACTGAAGAACTTACCTATAGAGATAGAGGCTGGAATCTACGCTGTTTGAATAAGAGAGATTGAACAGGAAGTAAGTGTATTCTAATCGTGAATAATGTAGTGGGATTTGTGAAGAGAGTAAGCTATTAAATTATTTCTAGGACAGAGGACTTGAAGGGCCTATATTCAATGCTAATTCTCTGCATGACTTTGATGGACTAGAGTGGGAAAGAGACTAAAACAACCTGGGGAACCAACAGTAAAACCTAGGCATGTCTAGTTGGAAGTAAATCCCATTTGTTAAGTGGATCATACTCCCAGGAAAGTGTATTTAGGATTGCAGCCCTAATCAACTGTGTCCAAAAGTGACATCCTAGGTAAAACTAAATTTTACCAGACCCAATGGACTAAGATGCAAAATAAAAAGCATAGACATTGGACATCTGTAACAAGTGAGAGAGACCTTTTTCCAGGACACATTATATAGGCTATGCATCCTGAGTGCCTGAAAGACTTATGCCAATTCCTGTGCTAAATCTCCCACCCTGACAGCATGAAATGCCTTTCTCAACCCATTTGGACCTGTGGAAATACATTATTCACTTCTATTTTATTAATTTAAAACATGTATATTCTACTTTTCCTAAAGAATAGGAAGATGAAAGGTGGCCTACAACATTAAAATAATTCAACTTGATAAAATAAGAGTAAAACAAACCAAATCTACATAGCTATACTATTAAATTCTGGCGTTCTTTCCTGATGAGTATATAGACATGCTTGAGTATCTGCTGGGGTTCTGTTCCTGACCTCCCCGTGGATACCTGAAACTGTGGATACTAGGGACACCTTTTTAAAGACAGGGGAAAATCCGTGGTTTTGTTGCAACAAAATAAAAAAAGAGATTTGTTTAATGTTTCCCTATCTTTTCAATAGGTGTCCCAGTATCCATGGTATCTGTGGATAACTGAAACCAGTGGTGGGATTCAGGGGGTTCGCCCAGGTTCTATAGAACCGGTTGTTAAATGGCTGGGCCCCGCCCACTCACTTACCTCGTCTGGCTTTGGGGTTTTTTTTTTTTGCTCCGGCTATGTCATCATAGAACCGGTTGTTAATTTATTTGAATCCCACCACTGACTGAAACCGTGGATACCGGGGCAAGCCTGAGGCTGTTTATGTAGCACTGCAGTCAGGGGCTTTGTCAAACTGGAGTTCGGCTGCCCGATCCTGAGTTGCCTTGCTACCACATGTGCGGCAGCTCCCAGAAACTCCTCAGAGGAAGGAGCCGTTCAGAGGAAGAGGAAGGAGACATCCCTTCCCCCGGGTAAGCCTGGATATCTGCCAATAGGTCTCCTTGTATCTCCGCTGGCTATTTATCTGGCGTAGACTTAACGGCCTCTGGGTCAGGCCACGCGGCCTGATGGGGAGATCTGGATCTGGCAGCGAAGGTCCCCACTGGTCTCACCCCACCCATGAATGCCTTCCCCAGCCACGTGGAAGGAGCGCAACACCCGGAACTGTGCCAGCTCAGGGAGGGGCGGGGAGTTGGGATGCAGCTGTTAGGTTACAATTTGGGCCGTGCGGCTTGCTTTAAGATGCACCTACTCATCTTGGATCAGCAGGCACAGATCCAAGCAAGTCCATCCGGGCAGCTAGTGCCTACCCCAGGGTAAGGCCATGAATGTGCCCTTGCCCCATGGAGGCTCCACCCAGCTTCTAACTTGCACTGGTCACAACGCAGGCACGCCAGTCTGCCCACTCCAGCACAAGTTAGATAGCGTCCTTAGTTCAATAAAAAATATGTGGCCTGGACTTGATGCTTAAAGCAACTTGCAGCACAGTCCTATGCATAGCAGTCCCACTTTGTTCAAATGGGGCTTACATGGCGCCCAGTCTGTGGAGAAGCCACATCCCACGGCCATTTAGATTAAAAGACTCGTACATGTCAGCCTGGAGCATACACTTAATGTAATGTGCAGTTTGGCCCTTTGGATAGCAGTTCATGGGAAGGCTCCCCCTCTTTGCTTTCTTCAGAATACTTTCTGCAATCCAGTTCCAACTCTCCGACTGGATTCCAGCAACACAAATGCTCTTTCTGGAGTCACAGTTCCCTTCCTTCACTCCCTGCCTTGTCAGTCTCCAACTACTGAGGGCGCAATCCTCACCTGGAGTGAGGCCATCACAGTTAGGCCAGCAAAGTTGGGGCAGCACAAGGGACACCCACAAAACAGGATTGAATTATCTTGGAGTCCGGGAGGACGGTGCACGTCTGTGTGCTGTCCTCTCTGACTCAGAGTGGTCCAAATGCACTTTCTGGTGTCACTTGTGCCAGCCAAACTTTGCTGGCCTAACTGTGCCGGCCTAACTCCAGGTGAGGATTGCACTCTGAAAGAGGTTGACTGTTGTTGCCTTCTCAGACTGACATGGTTTCCACTCAGCTTTTTACAATGATTATTCTGGGACTATTATTGTTCCTCAACTGCTAATTTGGCTCTCGCCAGGTGGGAGGGCACCTCGGCAGAACCATTTGAAGAGCAAAATGGGAGCGCGATCAGTGGTGTCATCCAAATGATTTAGGAACAGGTACTCACTTTTGATTGGCACTTGTCGGGATCCGCCCACCGGAAGTGACGTCATAAGCCGGAAGTGATGTTATGGCAGGAAATGAGGTCATAGCCAGAAGTGATGTCATGATTGTTGCCATGGATGTGATCATGTTTGTAATAACTTCAGCTTGTGGTTAGTGTTGATTTAACTTCTATTGCTTTGCTTTCTAGAGATGTGTATATACATATTGTGCTTCAACTGTTCCCCAGTTAAATAGCAGGCTAGACTATACTAGATTGTGAGCCCTTTTGGGACAGGGAGCCATTTAACTTTAATGTTAAATGCAAGGAGCCAGCAAGGAGCAGGAGGGGGAACGGGCGACCAAAAAAAGACCGCGTGGGGGCTGGGGCTGGGGGGAGGCTGCAGGAGGAACCATGACGCTGGATCTGCGCGGCTGGAGGGAGCGAGAGCCACAGGCAGCCTATCTTCTCATGCTTGCTGCCTTATTCCCGGGTCTCCCTCGCTGCTGCTGCTGCTGCTGTTGCTGCTGCTGCCGCCTCCGGTCCTCTCGCTCCGCTGCTGCCGCTGCTGCTGCTGCTGCCGCCACCACCATGCTGCCTGCCTGCCTGCCTCCTCACAGAAAGTGCAGGCAATGGCTGCAGGCGTGCAGTACGCATGCGCAGCTGCTGAGCCAACCAGCCGACGGGGCCAGCTTCGAGTGGGCGGGGCCAGCTCAACTTCTAGGAACCGGTACTCACGTAGTGGTGCGTAGTGGGTGCATGACATCACTGGGCTTACTCCCAGGAAAGTATGTACAGGACAGGATTGTAGCTTTACTGTTAGCCCCTTAACCTTGGCAAGACTGAAATAGCAATATTAAAATTGCTGTAAATCCACAGATAATATATGAAAAGAACAGAATCAAAGCATAATAGCAAAGATGGAGGCAAAAAATGCATAGTTCCTGGTTTCACCAAATGTTGTCATTTCACCAAACACTTTAACATCATGACTTTTTTTTAACCCAATACTAAAAATAAAATGTGACAGTATCCATAGTAACTTCTCATGAACAGGCATAAAATGAGTCAGGATTTTAAATCCCACATTGGATGTTTTCAAATTTGAAAACGACAGAAAATCACAGGTTGAGGACCAAGGCTTGTAGCTGGAGAAGGGTAACTGGTAATTCCAGTCTTCAACCCTCAACATACAGATGAAGTATGACCACTTTATATTCTCCACATAGTGGTATGGATCTGGGTATGCATTTGTTGTATAGCCTAATCTTTCTATGGACAAATCTCAACACTGTGCAGAACCTAGCATTTGCAGCTTATATTGCAGCAGTTGCAGCTTCATGATTATGGAGACATGTCACTGGGTGGCATTGTTAATTCAGGAGTCTGGTGGGTGGCTACCCATTCCTTTACCCAAATAATGCCACAGCAAACTCCATTTCACTTTTGACTATTTCACCTCCATTTCACTTTAGTCAAAAGGAGGTTGAAAGTCTATTCGTTAATTACAGATTCTAGTAATTAATGTTCTTCTACTAAAAGGCAAACTAGCATCTACATAGCACAACCACACAGACAGTCTTGGGTACCAAAACTCATATGAGGCCAGGTGGCCAATTCAATCTCAGGTGGATAGAATGCTTGCATAGTGCCACTTGCTCCCAGTCTTAGGATTACAGAGTTCCAAGATTAGTGCCCTCTATACTAGTGTGTCTTCTGAACTCTTACACACTTACTCTGACCCAATATTTACCATATCTGGAGAGTTCCATTTGTAAATTGGCAGCCCATCCACTTAATTTGCTAAGTTCATTTATTTACAGTTAGTTCAGAGTGACCAGATGTCCCTTTTTCACCAGACATGCCCTACATTGCAGCCTTCTGTCCTGGGTAAATTTGAAGATGTCCTACATTTCAAGACACACCAGGAGTGCCAGTGTCAAGAAGGGCTTCCGGCATCATTTGCTTGTGTGTTCATCCTGTGTTCCTTCGTTCGATGGATTGTATTAAAAGAGAACAAGACACCCCCAAATCTATATACATGAAGGTGCAATCCTATCCTGGAGTTAGGCTGGCACAGTTAGGCCAGCCAAGTTTGGCTGGCACAAAGGACACTGTAAGGTATGTTTAGACTACTCTTGGAGTCAGGCATGCCAGCACACAGATGTGTGCCATACTCCCTGACTTCGAGAGTGGTCCAAATGCGCTTTACGGTGACCTTTGTGCCAGCCAAAGTTTGCTGGTCTAACTGTGCCAGCCTAACTCCAGGTTAGGATTGCACCCTGAGTGTTTTTAACTTTTATTTTGTAACATCCTACATTTTTCTTGAATGTCCTACATTTTGAGTTTCTGTGTCCTCCTTTGTGGTAATGACATTTGGTCGCCCTGGTAAGTTTATTGTGTGAATGTTGGTTTGCACCAGAGGTGGTCTGGGCCGGGAGGGCGCCCCATGGCAAGGCGACAAAACTGCGCCCCTGGCATGTCACCCCGCCCCCGAGCGTCTCCCCGCCATGCCTCCCTGTGCCCAGAAGAGCTCAATTTCAGAGCGTTCCAGGCGCAAGGGAGGGCGTGCGGGCCAAAAGGCTCCAGGACGTCGCACAATGGTGTGCGGACTCCACGCAATGACGCCCCCCCCGCCGCCCGGCGCCCATGCGGCTTGCCATCTGTGCACCCCCCTGGATCTGCGACTGGTTTGCACAAAGACTGTGAGTTCCTAGTATTGCTAAATAAGCATCTTATTTAACCCCTTTCAACCTACTGAGTAAAGCATTTTGTCCAGGGTGACCAAATTTCCCTCACAGGCACAAGCATTGAGGAAGTGGCAGTTTAATGGGGAAGCCTGTTCCCTAACCAAAATGAAACTTCCAAGATGGAGGTGCCCAAGCGCCTCATGACCCTTGCAAATTGGTTCGCAACCCCGTTGGCAGTCCCAACCCCCACATTGGGAACCACTGATACAAAAGGTAAATAAGAAATGTTCAAGCTTTATTTACTTGGTATTAACTGAGAGTCCACTGGATTAAAACATAAAGTTTAATGTTCATAGTGAGTAAATATATTTAAGAATTTAAGTGCTTCTTAAATATTGCACTTCTAAAACATCTTTCTTGCAGCTCTCAAAAATCTGACGTTTATTACTGTATGTGGCTCTTACAGTAAGCAAGTTTGGCCACCCCTGATCTATAAACGTTCAGTTAGACTCAGCAAAAGTTTTCCACTACTGTTGCACAAGACGTCTACCCTGTTGTTTCATCATTCACAGCTCCTCAGTAAACAAGGAGCAGCTCTAATTCTGCAACACTTCAGACGCTCTTTCATCCACTATTCTGACCATTTCCCCATTCCAGAGGTCAACCTGGTGAGTCACCAGCCTTGGCAGCTGGAAAATCCGCCATAGCCTTCAGGAAACCTTCAGGGTCTATTAGTCTGGCGGGGTGGGGCGGCGGGGTGGGGAGTGGACCATACAATGTGGTCATAAGAACATAAGAAGAGCCCTGCTGGATCAGGCCAAAGGCCCATCTAGTCCAGCTTTCTGTATCTCACAGTGACCCACCAGGTGCCTCAGGGAGCACATGAGACAACAAGATGCTTGCATCCTGTTGCCACTCCCTTGCACCTGGCATTCTGAAGTAGCCTACTATTAACGTAAGGAGGTTGCACAACCCATCATGGTCTATAGTCCACGATGGACTTTTTCTCCAGAAATCTGGAGGGAAATTAGCCTCATAATTCCCAATTAGCTATGGTGTGTACCAATAAGTCTTGGTGTGTATGTATGTGTGTGATGAAGTATCTTCTGGCTCTCTTTCTGAGCGGGCATGTCACATCTTCTGTGTGCATGCTTAGGTGACTCTCAACACATGGGGAAGAGGAACATAAATACTTTACCACTTTAATCAGCAATGGCATAGAGAAGCTTCAATGCATTCTGTGCAATGTTATTCTCAGTGCTGAATCAATAACTGAACTCAAAATTCAAATGTCTCTTAGAAACAAAGCATTCAGAACATTCTAAAAAGCATGTCTAGTTCTTTCGACTTTCAAAAAGTGTGGTTTATTAAAAATAATGACTTGACTTCCTGCTTAATAACATCACTTCGGGGCCTAGGTATTAGGCGGGTCCCAACAGGTGGTTGTACCTAAAACAGGGGATCCTGGTGCAAAAAAAGATTGGGACTCACTGCTCTAGTAGAAAGAGGCCCCTCCAACAGATCAGGAGGAACACACAGTAGCCCACTATGACATATTTGCAAAGTACTTCGCAGATAACATCTCACATTTTTCACAACTTAAATGCCACAGTGTCAATATATGAGGTTGTCCCCTTTATGGCTGCTAGTCCAGTTTTATGAGATTCCTTTCAACTTGTACAGCCTGAGGAGGTGGACAGACTCCTTTGGAGGATGAAGCGATCTGCCTGCCTGCTTGATCCTGAGACTCTGGTAACCCACAAAGAGAGCAGAAGCTTGGGAGGAGGATAGGGTGTCTGAACCCTCTCTCCCAGCCATATCTAAGGTCAAACCTGTCGGAGGGTGAAATCTCAGACTGGGCCCCAGCCCCTCCGTCTTGGTTCGGGTTCACTCCAAGGCCGTGACCCATGGTGGGAACCGAAGTTCCAGGGACATTTTTGAGGCCGTATTCATGGGCTAGGATCTGAGCAATTGGTTGCTGTTCTTTCTGGTACAGTATAGAAGACAGGCTGGGAAACGATTGACTAGTGCAATGGTTTGCAAACGTTTTAGCGCTGGGGTCCACTTCTAAAGACCATACTCTAACAGCGTGCCGCAATCATTGTTATAGGGCCAGAGGCGTTTCTACAGGGATGGCAAAGCTCTAAGCGTTGCAAGAAGCCTTACCCTGTCATGTAAATCCCTCCTCTCCCTTGCTGCTGTAGCCAGTGAGCAACGCCAAGATGTTGCTGTTCCCTGTGAGGATTGGCTAAAACGGGGCAGGAGAGGAGTGATTTCCACTGCAAGGTAAGGCTTCTTGCAAAACTTAGAGATTTGCCATCCCTGTAGAAACGCCACTGTATAGGGCCATCTGCATTCTGGCAAACCAAGCCCCACTCCAATTGGGCAGGTTTCATGGGCCCTGGAGTGTTTGTGACTGCGCTTGTGCCGGCCTTCCAGCTTGATGTTTGGCACAGGTAGATTTTCCCCCGGCCAGTGGTAAAAACAACAACATGGGTTTGGGAAAAACTGAAGTGTGTTCCTTATTAAAGCGGTAAACGTTTTACTGTGGTAGAAGAGCAAAGCTTAATCAACTGAATTACTGAATACTTTATAACATTTTATTATAACATTGTAGTCTTATACAATAACATTGTAGCATTATAACATTGTAGCATTATTGTAATTGCTCCATCTTAAGTAACTCTATATATATATATATATATATATATATATATATATATATATATATATATAAATTCAACTTGCAGCGCTACACAGAATGTATTATGAAATAAAGCAATCAGAATTTGTTTAATGTTTGCTAAAGGAAGCACTTCATTCCTTTGAGGAGGTCGGTGTCCTGGTCCACCGATCAGGCATCATACAGCTATGATGATGACTGGAGTCGGACACGTATAATCTTAAAAGCAGCAGCAGCATGATCGATTGAAGGACCTTCTTCAGTTATGGGAGGCACGCCTAGGCCATACAAGGCTTGAGGCCATACGACTACGATCCTCCGGCAATCGATTCAGCCCAGTGCCAAAGCCCAAAAAGTAGCTCTCCGTCACGTGTCCAAAAATGGGTTGGGGCGATTTTCGCCACTCCCCTCCCTTGGCTGAATGACAGCGGGAGTCCCCAATCCCGCTCGCTTCCCGAGAAGCGAAGGGCAGAACCTGGCGAAAAGGAGACATGGAAATAGGATTCGGGAGGTGTGCGTGATGGACAGCACCTCAGCTCAATACGCGGGCGGAGATTTCTGCTTTCCCCGCCCCTCTCCAACCATGGGCGGGGGAGGAACAATGGGTGGAAAAGGAGGTGGAGGCAGGAAAATGGCAGCGGCAGCGACAAGCGCCGCCGTGGTGGTGTTGGCGTTAACGGCGGCAGGAATCAGCGGTCCGAGGCAGCGAGCGGCGTCCACGGCTCGGTTGTTTGCGCTCTTGCTGGCGGCGGCGTTGAGCCTGGGTGAGCGCGGACCCGTCTTGGGGCGGGAAGCGCGTACCGAGAGAAGCCCCTTCCTCCCTCATTGAGCCCCGCGGAGTGGGGGGTGGTGAGTGTTCTCGGGAGGAGACGAGTCCCTTCATGGTGTCTGGCTGCAAAGTGCCCCAGGGGACGAGACTGATGGAAACCGCAGTCTGGAGCGCGGAGAGAATGCAGTGGGGCGATTACATTGCTTCGCTAGAGACTCTGTCTGCACAATCTGTAATGTGGCTCCCTAATGCACGTTCCAGGGTGGGAGATCTGGGGTCTTTCTAGCCTCCTCATACGGCTCTCTGTTTGATGCGACTGACGACCCCCCCTTTCCCCCCCTGAAGATGGGTGTGGGTTAACGTACGTGTCATGATGGTGGCTGCTGTACGTGTGAATCGCTTTGAACAAAAAACTGTGAAGAAAAACTGCAGGTGACTCTTGCTCTTAATATAAGTAGCTCGGTGTGTTCGTGTACAGCTCTGCATAGTCACGGATATGCATAGATGCTGAACAAGGGAAGAAAGCATGGGGGTGGATGGGTGGGAGAAATCACTTCGTCCTTGAGCCTGTGAGTCTCTCCTTTCTGCTCAATAGAGATAAGCGGCAAAGCCCTTGTATGCTGTTGATAGGAGTGGGAGAGCTTTTTCTTTTTTAAATTTCCTGTTTCAAAGAAGACTTCTAAGCGTTGCCCAAATGTAATGTGAGGGTGGATGTGATGAGGAATTCTGGCTATGAGAATAATCTCACAAACGGGCATGGCAAATATAATAGGGGGTGAGTTAATCTAGGTTGATTTGGAGCCTGTAATGGTGGAGTTGTTTTTGTATGCATGCAGCCAGATTGTATCCATGTGCAGAGACACCATATATATCTTTCACAAATTTTGGATAGTGGAAGCTTTTGGGTGTTGAATAGTATCTGAATTTCTTGACTGCATAGGCTCAAAGGCAGCATGGGTCAACTCAGCTTATATCCCCTTAGATAGTTGGTCATGGACATTTTCACTAAGTGTGAAAACCAACTGGAAAAGTTGTTGCATTGCAGATGGATTTTAGACAGCCTGGTCTTATTGAAGTACCTTCATACAAAAGTCATGTCAGCAGTATTACCAGATCACGAACCTATTGTGAATCAATAAGAGAGTTTCTCATTGTAATCCTTCTTACCTATATTCCCTTACTGATGTCAGTTGATTTGTCTTTTCAGGAAGACAAGCTCTTTATTGTCTTGAGCATTTCCTTGTTATGGCCTGTGTACCCAGAATGTGTAACATTTAGTGAAATGTAAAATGGCTACTCTGATGACCAGTTACATTTAAAGTCAAGTCCATAGATATATTGTTGATTTTTGTTTTAACCTTTCTGCAATTAGCTGGGGAGTAGATTTCTGTATGATGTAGCTGTGTTTGTTTCCACAAAGGACTATGCTTGGGCCTGTATTCACTCTAGTGTTAAGGAATACAGTACTATCATCTGGAAGCTGCTTGTTGTTCAGTTCTGCCCAGCTGTTAGAAAGAGGGAAGTGTGTGCTTTTAAATGGACACTTCCACATGGCTGTTCTCTGGGTACTTTGCTCAGTTATTTTAGGAGGTAGAACCATATTAAGATAAGCAGTTATTGATCTATGATTTAAGACTCAAACTAAGAAAACATCTTGAGATGTAGTATTTGGAAATGGTTCAACTAATTTGGGTGAAGGATGGTTTTGACTTAACCAATATAGTTGTTTGAGTAGTGCTGTATGATAAGACTTGTCTAGTTTCCTTATTTTAACTATGCTTGTGGATATCTATACTAGTATAAGTTTTACCGTTTTTTATAATGGAAGCAGTCATTTCAAACAAACATGTTTTCAGGCTTGTTGCTAGTTACAACAAGTTATGTAAAGCTTGTAAAACTGGTGTATTGTTTTCAGATCAGAATTCAAACTTCTGACACAGCCAGATCATAGAAAGAGAATGCAATGAAAATACTATCGGTATTATTGGGAGTGGTAGTTGGAGAAAAGTAAAACAGTTTGATTGTGGTTTACTGTAATCTCTTGCCCTGAGGAAATGGTTCAAAGTTGTATGGATTATTCTTTTTACAGGCAAGGCATGACATGTGTTGAAGTTTTGTCTTTTGGAAGGTCTCTGGAGATCACTTTTAGGATTACTGAGCTCAGATGAAAAGTGAAATTTTAAACACTATTTCTTTGCATTCCGGCTTGATGTCCTCTAGAAAAGAATTCAGGGTTTTTTTCCTTAGCATTTACATTCCATGGAAGGGGAATGGTGCCATAGAAAAATGGTGACTTTTCTAAAGTTAATTTGTATCCAAAATGGGAGTTGTACTTCTGGGCCTTCATTTTAAGGACCGTACCCATATTAACCTAGTACTGGGGTTGTCAGATTCCTTACCTTCACTGCCATTTCTCCTACTTGTCTATGGTGAGTCCTGGGTCTCCTGCGAGTGGCTCCTGGGTAGTGTGCCATATTGCCCTGCTAATTCCTGGTCATGGCAGGCCCTCGACCCATCAAAAATTGGATTGTGACCTGCAGTTTGAGAAACATAGCCCTGATAGATGCTAACTCGGCAGAAAAGTAACTAACAATGCAATCCCATCTGGCCTCATGCTGGCAGGATGAACACGCTGGTTGGTGACAGTTGAAGGCCTGTGCCTGCCAGAAAAGGTAAAGTCTCCATGGGCTGGTGGAGGGGTGGGGGGAGGATGGAGTGGAATTGAGGAGTGTGTTCAATAGGGTGGGGGAAGGTGACAGTAGCTAGCTCTGTATCCTATCCACCTACCTGGGCCTAATTTCTGGACACAGAGCTGCTTAGACTTGCTCCAGTGATTTTGCTTGTGCAAGCCAGACGCATTCCATAATGGCTGGTGGGACTTACCCTGGGGAGACCCCCAGCAGCCTCTAATTTGATGCTGGATGCCTTGAAGGCTGCACCGGTGCTGCTACATCACAGTGCAGGACTTGAAGATTACTTTGTCCATGTTCTGCTCCAGGCTATAGTTTGGAATTTTGATTTCAGAGATTCAGAGTGCAATCCAAACTGTGCTGTAGGCTACTACAAATCTCTTGCCCTGGCTTCCAGGTTCAGCAAATGAATCATCAGGCACATTTGTGCCGACCTCTGAGTTGGCACAAGGATGTGCAACACCCCATGGAGGCTGAATACGGCATGCATTCTGCCCCAGGTGAATGGGGGACTGCCAGCCAAGTTCAGCTGATGTGGGGGTTTGGGAGGGCAGGGGGAGATGGAATGGGGTGGAGAGAAGGCAGGGGGAGGGCTGGCCCATGAATGGACTAGATCAGGGAGATCCTTAGGCTGGGTCCTAACCCCTGACAGAGTCAGCCCTATATGGGCTGCTCAGATCTGCACCTGCCCCATAGGGATGGCTGGGGCTTTACTTGGGGTAAGGGGATATAAGTCACCTAATTCTGAGTTGCGCCACATTAGCCTCCTAACGGGTTGGATATGGCGCAGGGCAGTTGGCCAGCTTATTCCAGCCCTGGTTAGGAGAATTGGCTCTCAGTCACTCACCTTGTTACAATAGTCTTACAAACTAAGGACGAATGGGGTTTTAACTGAACATCATCTCAACAAGAAGGCATTTTTCTCTGCCACCATTGCATATGCAAGTAACTTTCCAACAGAGCTTTTTCAAGTGGCTTGTGATCTGCTCCATCCAGCCTCTTTGGTGAATGAGTTGGTGAACTCAGTTGTTCACTGTGATGAGTTTGCAAGTCACTTTGCAGATAAAATCGATCATATTTGTCTTGGATTCTGGTTTAAAAGTTCCAGTGATTGCCCCTACAAGCATTAGGGGCAATGTCTCCATTATGAATTCTTTTCAAATATCTGCTTGAGCCTTGCCCATTGTGGTAAATACAATCAGGCAGTAAATTCATTTTTGCAGGAGGGAGTGATGCCTAGCATCTTGAAGACCACTATTGTGTACTCCCTCCTGAAAAAAATACCTTGATTCCATCAATCTAAACAATTATCTTCCAGCTCCTAATCTTCCTTTCTTTGATGAAATGGAGTGGGTGGTGGTGTCACAGCTTCAGGGGATTCTAAATGAGATGGATGGATTATCTAGATCCCTTTCAATTCAGCTTTAGGCCATGCTTTGAGCCCAGGTCACCTTGTTGGATGATCTTCACTGAACTGGGTTAGGGGGGGGGGAGGTATGTTCCTGCTGGAACTCTCAGCAGCTTTCAATACCATTTACCATGGTATCCTTCTGAGTTGGCTGGCCAAGCTGGGGATTGGGGGAACTGCTTTCTGGTGGTTTGTTCCTTCTTGTTTCTTCAGATGCAAGATGGTGATGCTGGGGAACACCTGCTCAGTGCCCTGGCCTTTATAGTGTGTCCTTGGGGTTCTTTTTTGTCCCCCATGCTTTTTAACATCTACGTGAAACCACTGGGGAGATCATCCAGGCATTTGGTGTGGGGTGTCACCAATATGCATATGACACTCTCCTTGCCATCTTGTTCCAGGGAGGCTGTGGAAGTCCTAGATCACTGTCTGGAGGTAGCTGGGGTATGGGTGAGGGCCAATACGTTGAGACTGAATCCGTAAAAGACAGAGGCCCTCCTGGTCACAAAATCCTTGATGCAGGTACTGAATAATCAACATACTCTCAGTGGGGTCGAACTCCCCCTGCAGAATTGGGTGCACAGATTGGGAGTTCTCCTGGACTTACAGTTCTCCTTGTAGAGCCAGGTGTTAGTGGTGTCCATTGTATTGTATATTGTTCTTTTTTAATATTACATTTTTAGCTGCCTTGAGCATTTGTTCTTGCAAAGAAAAGGCGGGACACAAATCTTAAAAATAAACTGTTGGCAGTACTCTGTTATGGCATGCTCTAAAAGTTTCAGTCAAATAAATGACCATACAACAATCACAATATTGTTATAGCTCAGTTTAAATTTAATGGAGTGATATGAAAAACTATTTACTGTTATGAAAGAACAGTAGCATTCTTTCCCACTATCTGTTCAATGTATTTTTAGAAGTCTATAAATCTATATTTTCTCCCTCCCCATCCAAATATTTGGCTATCAAATTTGATATCTCAATAATAGAACCAATAGCTGTTGTTGCTACTTATGTCAAAACAGGAAGAAAAAGAAATTACTTATAAAGCAACAATTGCAATGGATGCAAGCATATGCTTATCTGGTTGTCTTGTCTCTAGGTATATAATTTGTGTTGGGCTGGCTTATGCAGCTAGAAGGTGATTTTTTTTTTAGTCTGACATTGATACTGCAAGTTGAGGAACAGTTGGGCACTGGATATATGCACTGAAAAAGACAACTGCTTCCTTTCTATCTGGCTAGTTATGTATGTAGTATTAGAATTAACACCTTTTTTTTAGCAGTTAGTACATAGTAGTTATAGTTTTACAAAATACTGCACATTTTGAAGTATATCTAATTGTAGTTTATTGAATATGGCCATATTGGATTACAGCTAACTTTATGCTGCCTTCCAACATGAAAAAGTTCCCCGCCTCTACACTAGACCATTGAGAGGTTGACTGGTGCCTTCCTAATATCCTGATTTGTGGAGAGAACTTGAGATTCTAAAATATATACAGGCCAGGAAGCTTGATGTCTATCTAACTGTCTAATGGTGCATTCCGCAGGCTGTTTGGACTTCTCTAGGGACTTCTCTTCTCCAGTGATTTCTCTGGTGTAGATCCAAGCAGCCCCATAGGGGGTAAGGGGATAAATGTCCCTTATTTCTCAGCCATTTTCCAATAGCAAAGTGAATCAGAAAGAAAAAAGCCTATTTACAACCTTGAACCGCACAGCCCTCCCCCTTTCCAGTCTCCCATATTTTCAATATGGCTGCTCTAGGTGCTTCGTGACCCACCTGAAAGTGGCTCCCGATCCACTAGTGGGTCCAAACCCACAGTTTGGGAACCACTGGTTTGAAGAAAACACAAAATTGTAATTATGGACTAACAACTTATATAAACCCTTTTAAAAAGGTGGATGTATATTGTTCATTTTATAGTTCAGTAGTCTTTTGGTGTCTCATATGAAAGTGTATACTATAAAATATCAGAAGTTCACATTCCAATGTATATGAAATCATACAGATTATGCCACTGGGGTTCATCACTTTCATAATTTAACTTCAATGAAGCATGTACTCAGTTCTTTTTAACTGGATAATGCTGGATTTCTTCTGAATTTGTGAAATTGAGCTCTGTTGAAAGTTGGGTCATATTGGCTGCTACAGGCAGTTCTTTGAATACCTAAGCTTGTAAAAACCTCATTTGGAAGAAAAAGGGGTTTATGTAACCCGCACTGAGTCTACAAGACTCAGGTCTACGAGAAAGGCAGTATATAAATACTGTAATCCAACATTTCTCAAACTCGAAACCTGATTTCTGGTAGGTCCCACATAGTCTCAAATGAAAACAGGGTGCTGGAAAAATCAGGTAACTAATTACTTCAAGCCCTGTGTTTTTTCAAAAATTGGCTGATAACTGCCTTACAAACAGCTGAGCTCCTGCAGTTTGAAAGCTTGTGTAAATACAGGGAGACAAATGTTTGAGCATCTTTTTTCTGGTGTGTCTTATTTCCAAGTCTGTCAATGACGGGTAGTGGGGGCAGGTGAAGGCTGGGTCAGATAACTAATGCCCTCAAGCCTTGAGACTATTCATTATGCCTGCCTCACTACAAGAAATGGATTGAGGGTTTTTTTTTGCCAAAAAAATATTACCCTAAAAAGGGGGGGGGGGGGGTGTGGGGGGGGGGGGGGGGGATGCTCAGAATGCCACCCCTTCCACACTGCCGCCCAGTACATGTGACCCCCTGGACCCCCTGCCAGGTATGCCACTAGCTGTGTATTAAAAATGGGGTTAAGTTTCCCTTTAGTTTGAATGTTGTAGCTTTATAATATGCAAGAGCAAGTGCAGAGAATATATGGGATTCCATAGTTAGGCTTGTAACCTTGATACCCAATAAATAAATGGAAAAAAAGAGTTCTTATATTATCTAAACAGACCATTCTCTAGTCTAGTGATTTCCAACCTTTTTCATCTTGCATCACGCTGGCAAGGCACTAAAATGGTCAAGGCACACCATCAGTTTATTTCGATTGACAAGGAACTCTGTGCTGCCAGTGAGGGGGGGGGGCTCACATCTTCCAATGGCCCTACTAATAAATAGTCGTCTTTGAAATTCCCATGGCACACCTGGGGACCATTTGCAGCATACCAGTTGAAAATGACTGCTCTAGTTCCTTGGAATATGAACTAAGATTCACAACTTAAATGTTAAGCTTGATTAATGCATTCTTTCCAAAATCTCAGAGTTGGATGCCCCATGAAGGCTGTCAACACCAATTACCACTATAGTGAAGAGATGGCATCAGATGTCATTATGAAATGTACACATGGAGTCTCTTGTTTAATTTGTCTAACATCACTTGGTAGAAGCAAATTCTTAGTTATATAATGTTCAAGGGGAAAAATTATCTAATGCAAAAGGCTTCTTGACTCCAATATAGGTGTACGTGCCCCCATGGAAAATGGAAACTGCGGAGAAAAGGGAACCCTATCTGTGCCCCTTACCCATTACCTTGCTTGGCAGGCAGGCAGCCTGGACGCTAGAGGGGTGCATGCCGCATGCTAACAGGAAGCTTCTTGTTAACATTCTGCTTCTGTCCCTCTAGCATTCAGGCTGCCTGCCTGCCTTTCTATAAGCTTGCATGCTTATAGTGTTTATAAGAAACATTCTTGCATGGTGCAACAGTAACATAGGTAATGGGTGCAGAGATCCATGGATGGGTGTGTGTGCCTGTAGTTAGCCTGGAAGTGGCTAATTTCTATCCATATTAGGTACATGTTAGGTACCAAAGAACCATACAAGTTCTTTAACAAGAAATATGTAAATTTGTGAAGTGTCAGAAAATTATATAAGACAAATTTACTTCAGTTCTTATAAAAATGTTCTGTTGTGATTTTTTTTTTCCCTATGAAAAAATGCCATTTTACATCTACTGTATCTTGGAACTTCCCTGGGCCTCAGAATGCCTTATAAGGGCATAAAAACATCACTTCTGGTTTTCCTTCCAAAACCAGAAATAGTGTATTTTGCCGGTAATAGGTATTCTGAGGCCCGCCAGCCATTCTGGGCCTCAGGAAACACTCTGGAGAATACTGGAACTCTGCTCTAGTTGGGTTCTGATAGTGGGGTGGCCCCAAATCCGTGGGTTTGTGTACTTATGTATTTTGGTATCCAGGCGGTTCCAGGAACAGAACCCCCACAGATAACAAGGGCCAACTATATTTCCATCTTCCACAAGGTTCTGAATATGACATAGAGAGAGGTGGGAGAAAACGGTGATAATGAAATAAAAACGCATAACACACCTTGCTGCTTGCCTGCTTGAACTTTATCCAGTGTAGCTAACTAGATCTGCCTGGAGAAGGCTGGCCAGGTGGGCAGGGAGGGTGGTGAATTCATCTCTGAGGAAGGGAGTGTTGACTGTGCTGCCACAGATGAGGTGAGGGGGATGGCAGCCAGAAGGACCTGACGCTTAGTATGAGAACCACTGAGTTTGTTTGCTGAAATAATCATATTCCGCTGGTTCTGTGTATTCCACCAGGTTTCTGTTAGCCCCTGTAACCAAATCCTGTAGCTCCTCCATTTTGGCTTAGACTACAGCGGTGGTTCTCAAACTTACATGAGTGCAACTCACCTTGGCTTCGGGTGCTGCTGTTGCAGCCCCAAAACAGGCCTCAGAAATGCCACCAGAAGTTGCATTTGCAAAGCAGGAAGTGACCCAGAAGTCACATCCAGAGGTGTTCCGAGGCCAACCTGGGCTGGGTAGGATGTGGGACTGGCTTCTGGGTCGCAACCCAAAAGTGGCTTCCAGTTGTGTCAGTTTTGTCTCTAGTTTGTAACCCGACAAAGGCAGCGGTAGACGGGTGGTCCCAACTTGTGACCCACCTGGCCCCGAGTCATGACCCACAGTCGTGGACTGCATGTGATATTCGCTGCAGGCTTTTGGCACGTGCATATAATTACCTATAAATTGTGTCCCCTTTCGTGTCAGTGTGGATGTGTGTCTTTGTAGCCTTTTATTTTCTCTGAATGGCTTCTCTATCCCTATTTATTGTCTATATTCCTTTTGTGAGTGTTAACAGTTCGAATTCTCAAGTGAGGGTTTTTACAAATTTTGTTTTTAGAGTTTAGTTCAGTGCTTTTACATATTTTGTCCTAATCTTGCTTTCTGTGAGGGATGTTTCATGGTTGTACAATTGCTGTAGTCCAAGAATGCCAATTTGCATTTCAGGAGTGTCATTTTATTTTGTCACGATGACAGCCCTTCCTGCTTGATAATGTCTCTTCCTGCCACATCACTTCCGGGTTATGAGTGCCATTCTAAAAAGTCGGTCCCAGTTTAAAAAGTGTGAGTAGCACTGTTCTAGACTATTTAGAATATTTTACATATCTATCTTTTAGGGATGCGTTGGCCTGAACTGGATGCTGCCCAACTCCTAATAGCTTTTTCCTAGCAGTCAGTCAGTCAGGAAAACTGAAACAGAACATTAAAAGCTGCTTTACCATCTTTCTAAAGATGGTAGAGCAGCTTTTAATGTTCTGTTTTAGTTGCCCCTTTTGTACAGGCTCAGCTAGTCCCTAAAGTTCTCCACTGTTTATAAATGTAAACCCTTCCTCTCAACATCATGTCCTTATCAATGCATTGAGACCCCTCAGCTCTACCTGATCTTGTAGATGCTACTTGTGCGTGGAACAAGTAGCATTTCCCAAGAGTTTCACGGCTTCAGCATCTAACCTAGCAACCCAAATTTGGCTACCAACTACATTTCTCAGCTGAATGTACACTATGATTAGTGCCTCATCTGCCAGTGTCTGCCATCCTGTCTAGATAGTGCTTAACACCCACAGTCTTTGCACCTTGCAGGCAAAGGTGCAGTCTACATTTCCATCACTTTCTATCCTTCTGTTGCCTGCTACTACTTCCTGTTGCCCTCTCCCCACCCAAGAGGGGAGTGGCTTACAGCACAATCTTATGCATGTCTATATAGACATGTCTCATTACATGGGACTTGCTCCCAGGAAAGTGGGTATAGGATTGCAGCTCCTTTTGTGCTGCTTCATTACTTGCAAATAAGGTTAGTTCACTTGTTTGCATCCCATTTGTGATGTTTTGTTGGGAAGCTTCATTGTTGGGGTTGCCTCATGCCTGTAGGGTTGGCTTCTTTGCGAGTTAAGTTCAGACTTATTCTTCTCAATCTAGGTCCTTCTATTTATCTATTGTGGCAAGTTGAGGCTCATTTAAAGGGCTGTGTGACTCAACTTCTGGGCTGCATCTTACTAAAGTGCTAATTTAATGTAGATGAAGTGCATGTCAGCCTCTAGGAAAGGTGACTTTTCCCTGGAGAATGGACAATGAATGCCCATCTAAGGCGAGATTAATGCAGTATTGGCCTCCAGGGAATAAAATGGCTAGTTTACTGTTTACCTGCAAATATCCCTGTTTCTGAATCTGCGCTCAGGTATTTAAACCTTTAAAAATTGATCCAAACATACAACTTGAGTTGGCTAAATTGAGCTTGACCTGAAGACTAACCCTTCATTTAATTTATTAACTTTTCTCTAGCTAAGTTGACTCTGTAACACTTCTCAGTTTGCTTAACTGGTGTTTTTTTTTTTAACTCACATCTCCACCCATCCTTAGGGTGGTAAGTGAAGGTGCCAATTAACCAGGTTTGCTCCTTTACAAGCTGCCTGCCAGCCTGGTACCTTGCTTACCAGACAAGTCTTCTTGTGTGGTGCCACTCTACCCTCCTTCCTTTTTCACAACAGTCCTTTTGAGGGAGGAAGGCGGGTTCCCTGTTTGCTTCATTTATGTTCCTTTGTGTTCTAGAGCTGGTAATCAACGTAAATTAAGGATTGTTACTTGGTCTAATTTCCCTGATGAATGATCTCCAACTACTGATCTACCATTCAGGTCCAGGACCTGCCATTCAGGTTTCCCTCTGCATCCTCTTTCTTCTACAAGTCCTGTTGCTTCTAATGGCCAGCAACGCCCTCATCCAGGCATCAGCAGTCTTCAGACACAACTGAAAATGGTCCATTTAATGGGCTGGTTGGAGAGGCTAGTAGACCATGAAAAACCAACAATCGGCCAGTCTTGCTTGTTTATCTTGTCACCATCTCTTGTAAACTCTTGATTATTGCACTAATCCATTCAGGCACAGATACACTGCAACTTTTTCCTTTCAGATTTCCGTTGCAGTTGTCCATAACCAAATAAAAGAAGAACCAAAACATTTTAAAATGTTGACTTTTGTGAAGGCAAAAGATAATGATGGATAAAGAGGAACTGGCCATCTTTCCATTACAGTGTAGTCTTCTAAGGATTATAGGTTTAATTGAAGGTTGAACATGAAATATCTGTGATCCATTTGGGAACTGTATCCTTCAGCTGGATGACCAGTCTTCAGTGACTATGGTAATAAGTCTGTTTGTGTCATAGGATCTGATCATTGTCTTGCTTTTCTAACATACACTGGGCTTGGGGAGACAGTGGAGAACTGCTTTGGAAAACGTGTGCTTATGGGGGAATTGCATTGTGTTGTGTTGTAATCTTCTTTGGCCAGTGCCCAACTTGGACAGGTTTCCTCTGGAAAGCTGTCTTGAGAATCTGCCCGCATCGTTGCTTGGAGCCAAATCTGATGTCTTTAACTCCAGTTCGAAGAACGTTCACTTAGAGAGCCTTTTTATTCTTCAAATTAACTTGCTCTTTAGATGATAATAATAAATTGCATTTACTATGAGATTGTATTGTGGCTTGGAGCCTGTACAACTCTAGTCTCTACAGTAGTGGCAGATGAAAGGCCTTGATGTAGCTGGGCTGAGTTTACTAAGATTCATATTTTCAGTGTCCTTTGGACTGATTAGCACATTAAGTTTATAGGCCTTCCAGTTTTGTGGCAGAGATTTGTGAGTAGGTTTGTATGCAGATTTCTTCATCCTTTTCCTTTCTAGTCTGGAGGTCCCTAGTGCCTAGCCAAGTTTGAATACATGCAGATAAGAGTCAAGCAGAGGGAGAAGATGTGAGCTGTTCAAGCAGTGATGAATAATTTGCTGGTTGAATGGTGCGGTGTGGCAGAATTGAGGAGGGGTAGTGGGTAGGCTTGAGTTGCCCCACAGCAGATGAATCTATACTTGTGACAGTCTAGATCAGTGGTTCCCTGGGGGAACCCCCCTATCCTGGGGGTCAGGATCCCTTAGGAGTCATGAACCAATTTTTGGAGGGTCATGAAGAGCTTGGAGCAGCCATCTTAAAAAGCTGAGCACCACCAGCTTGGAAGTTTCATTTTTGTTAGGGAAGAGGTTTCCCCATTAAACTGCCACTTCCTCAATGCTTTTGGCAGCAAGGGAAATTAGACTTGCTATGGGCTTGTCTTGATATGTTTGTATGCGTGTGATGAAGTCTCTCCTGGGCCTCTTTCCAAGGGGGCATGTCATGCCTTTCATGTCCATGCCTAGGTGAGTCTGAAGACTATCTACCACCTTGATCAGCAAAGGCATAGAGAAGCCACAATGCATTGTGCGCAGTATTGTTGTTAGTGCTGAATGAATCACTGAACTCAAAACTCAGTGACTTAGAGACAAAGCATTCAGAATATTCTAAAAAGGATGTGGAATTCTTTTGATTTTCAAAAAGTGTGATTTATTAAAAACAATGACTTTTCTTCCTGATTAAGGACATTCTTCCAGATCTAGGTCATGGGGGGCTGACAAGTTGTTGTACCAAAAAAAAAGGGGGGGGGAGGTCCCAGTGCACAAAAGGTTGGGAGCCACTGGTCTAGACTCTAGAAAGTATGCTTCGATGTATTTTTACAAGATTTGGATTGTTAGAAATCTGAGGTCTATATTTTTGTATTGGGCTACATACATATTATATGGGAAAATCTTGCTTCTGACCCTAAAAATGTTGTTAATATGCTCCTAAATCAGTGATGGCAAACCTTTTGGGCTTAGTGTGTCAAAATTTTAGAAAATACTTAACTTGACTCTGCTGGCGTGTCAACCCCCATCCCAAATGAAAAAGAAACAATTCTTTATATTCATTTATTTAAACAAAAGAAGCCCAATTATGTGTGGACTAATGTATTTATTATATACAGAAACATCAAATAATTACAAAAATGAAAAACGAGTAAAAGAAACTCAGATGTTGTCAGGTGTTGGTGAACAGTAGTGTCACCCCAAATGTTATGGCGTTTCACTTTTGACACATATCATAGGTTCGCCATCACTGTCCTAAACCAACAGCACAGTCCTATGCATGTCTACCCCTAGAAGTAAGCCCATTGGTTTCAGCAAGACATTGTCCCAGGAAAGAATGTATAGGATTGCATTCTAAATCACATTGAAAGTGTTTGCAGTAAACTTCAGATCTGTCCCATTAGATGTGTGAGCTTGAGACTTCCATGTATAAATACGATCCCTTGAGAAATACTCGAATTTTGTACTTGTTAACAACATTATCTTGTACTTGTTAGCATCTCCTGCTCATATTAATTCTTGTTTCAGTTTTGTAAAGGAAGTCCTTAAATTTATAAACTTGCATTCTAAAAGTAAATTTACCAGGATTTATGTGCATTTTGTAAGGAATTTATTGGGGTTGTGTGATCTTTGTTTCTGGCTTAAAGGACCCTCATAGAGATGCAGTGTTGAGGCAGATTCTGCCACACAATTCAGAAAAACGTGAAAGTTATGCAGTTATGGACAAATGAACTGTAACTTCAGTTTATTGAGTTTTCTGTGTAAATTTTAATTTTGCGATTGTTATGGAAACAATTTTAATTGAAAGTGAAGAAGGGATAAAATAGGAGATTCCCAATAACTGTTTGTGTACTGGTTCTTAGCCAGAATTTGATATCGGTATGTATGAAGGGTGCTCTGTATAGATGGGGGGGGGGGAAGAGAACTTTTCCAAGCCACAATAAAGGGAAAACATGCTGTACAGTATGTTCTCAGTCTTGCAACACAGGAAAGGGATGGAAATGAAGATGCAGACAGGATACATCTGGCTGGTAAGCAGCAGCTGGGAATGGCAGTGGCCAGTTAGGATGGAAGCATGTGGGTCTGCAAGGTGCTTTAGGCTACTGTGTTCACCTACCCATCACCCAGTTTTCATCATCTGCTGACCCCTTTAAATTGCATGAAGATTGTGCAGTCTCTTTGAAACACTATGGCATGGATAGGGCACCTGCACTGTTAGGAGCTATTACCATCCAGGAGTACACAGAGTGAAGGTGATCCCTTTTCCCACCACTGTTCCCCTGACAACATTTTCTGATTTAACTAGACCAAATGACATAGGACTAGTCTTGGGCCCCCCAATCCAGAACCTGGCCAAAATGCTATCCCTGGATCCTGTGGGCACCAGGATACCACCGGAGGTCTCCTCAGGGGAAGGGAGTGTTTGCTTCCTTACACTGGTGAGACTGCAGCTGGTGGCAATGGGTCTCTTTGGCCCTCCACCTGTGTTTGAAGGGGCACAGAGTCAAGGAGACCTGTGTTGGGCTGCCCAGCTTGGGAGGGGATTCAGGATATGGTGGCAGAGACTGAGGCCTAGTGCCACTGCTCCCTTCTCCTGTGGTGCTATAAACTTACTTTAAGGCACGTTTTTAGCTGGCAGTATGCCCCGACCACCGGCAATAGAGCCCTCGGGATTGAGCTCCTAATTACTTTTTGTTTCCTGTTAGAGGCATAGGGGTTGGTTAGGTTCCATTTAGAATACTGTAGTGTGTGTTGTGGGGCATAGCCTCTAGAAACTTCAGTTAGTGCAAAGCATAGTCCTCGGGTGATGCCATTAGTGATCATGCAACACCATTGATGCAACTATTTTGTTTATTAATGTGATTCAAGGTTGTGGTCTTTAGTTCTAGCCATTGCCAGTGATTGTTGATAACCCACTTCTTTTGGCAGGCCTTTAGGCTACTATAATACTGCCTTGATTTACCGTTTCAACTGCTTGCCATTCTGTTTTGTTCTGCTTCATGCACATTCTTGAATTAATAATAATAATATTTAGTATTTATATACCACCTTTCTTGGTCATCAGATTGCTCTTTTGACTTTAATTCAAGGCAGTTTACATGGCAGGCATTTCTAAACCCGAGGGTTTTTACAATCACAAAGAGTTCTAATCTTACAAGAACTATCTACATTCAGATGACACTTTCAAGTCCAGTCTGTCTTTCTGGTCTCACGATGCCTTCCTGATGGCTGATACGCAGCCTCTTGCTCTCACCAAGAGACAGCTGGCCTGCACAACTCCTCTCTCACAGGCAGCCTTGGCTCAGCTCCAATCTTATCAGCCACATTCTTCAAGGTCTGCCGCTCAAACTTCCGGTGCTCTTGAACTGGCGACCTTCGGATCTTATCTTCAGGCATGACAGAGGCTTTAACCCTCTAGACTAGGACATCCTGCCTAGATTATAGATTACTGATATATCAATAGTACAGGGAGAGCCCCCCCCCGGCATCTGCAGTTTCAGGTATCCACAGATGCCCCCCTGCACCCATGTACCCAGTTAAAAAATCTTACCAGGTAAAGAAAATCTCAATTAACTAGAAGGCTTACAGTGCCTTGTAAACTCCCCCCCCCCCTTGACAGCCAGCACACTTGGAAAAAACTGAAGGAGGTCTACAGGAAGGGCTAACTTTGCTTTCCATTGACCTCCGAGTTCCAGATGCAGGAACACTTGAGGAAAAAACCTTCAGAGGTCAAAAGGAATCCTCCTGTTGACTTCCTTTATATTAAGGTTTTTCTGGTATCCAGTATCTGCTGGGGATTTCCAGTATCTGCTGGGGGTGGGGGGGAAGAATGCATCCCCCGCAGATAATAGGACACACCTGTATTTTGTTCTGCATTGCTAATAAAGAGTACTGTATTCTGATTCTTGTGGTGGTATTGTTTTTGATAGTCCAGGTTTCAGCAGTGGAAGTGTATACACCTTCAGAACTCTCTGTGGAGAATGGGACAGAAGCAAAACTTCCATGTACATTCACATCCTCAGAAGTGATCAGCAGTGCAGCTTCTGTCACCTGGAGCTTTCAGGCAGAGGGATCTACTACTTCTGTATCGGTAAGAGGTGATGTTTGTTTGAAACAAAACTAGATTTGAGTAACAATAGATTTGAGTCTGTGACAATCGTGGATTCTGTGTTTTGCTGACAATCTATACCTTTACCACTTGCACTTGTGGTAAGAATATATATTGTTACTGCTGTGTTTGTCTGGTACAAAATGATGTTAATCATATTCTGCTTATCCTTAAGAATAGTCTTAATATTTATGCTCTATGGGCAGAAGTTTTATTTAGGCAAGAATTGGTTACCATGTATGCTAATTCAGTATTATGTTTTTAGGTGAGTAGGACAGCATACAAAGAATATTAAAAAATCAGAATAGGATCGTAGTGGGTGGTGGTTACAGAGTAAGCAGCAAATAGAGGCCTCAGCTTGACCACCCAGCTGTTTCCTCACCATCCCTTATAAATCACCATGTCAGGTTGTATTGGTGGAAGTGGTAATCATAATCTAATCCAGCATTTCCGAAACTATGGATCAGGATCCGCCAGTGGATTGTGAGTCAATTTTTAATAGGTCATGAAAGCTTTTTGAAACATTAAAAAAAAACCCCCACAAACCTTTGCAAACACCCTTGCCTGGTTTGCAGAAGAATATTGTTGGCTGCAGTGCTAACCTATGATATGAGGTTCACACACCCAATTAAAATGTCAGATTTTCTTCTTTTTCTCTAGTAATTGGCATGGCCATGTGAACCCATTTTCAGCCTTTTGTCTGACCTGGAAGTCCCTAACTGTACATCTTGCTCTTCAGCTTTCAGTTCTGCTTTCTGGGTACCTTGAAATGACTATAAAGATTTGGGGAAATAGTCCTTGAGCTCCATTTCTAGGAAGTGCATAGCAAATGTCTACAGCCACATACTATATGCCTCTAAACAGCCTCAGGAGAACAGTATTATCAATATTAATAATAATAACAACAAAACATTAACACATTTCTTACTTTTTTTCTTGTCTAGTGAGTCGCGATAGTCATTTTAAAAAGTAGGCCCGATGCTGAAAGGTTTGGGAAGCACTGATCTAATCTGTATTAGATACTTGCTTGGCTTTTTCAAGGGCTACAAACCCAGCTCCACAGAATTCAAAATCTGATGTAACTATAAACCAGTGTCCTTGTGTCCTGGAATAGTTCAGCAGAAGTAGTAATGTAGCAGGGAACAATTGTTTTAATGTTGCGTAATATTTTGTGTTCCTGGTTGCAGTTCTTCTATTATTCCAATGGGAAAGCATATCCTGGGAAGGATGTACCATTTAAGGACAGAATCAGCTGGGCTGGAGACCTCAACAAGAAAGATGCATCTATCAATATAGCAAACATGAGGTTTCTAGATAACGGCACTTACACCTGCGATGTCAAGAACCCACCTGACATAGTTGTTGTACCAGGAGAAATTAAACTCAGAGTTGTGGAGAAAGGTACAATAGTCTCTGGATAACACTGTGCTGGTAATGAGGCTTAATGGAGTGCTTTCTGATGAATTATTTCAGTGATGATGCTCTGTTTATCAAAATGTTTTACTTAAGGGAGTGTTACATGGGCTTCTCTTGCATTTTATTCATACTCTTTGTTTTTATTCTGGAAATCAAAGCAAATTTTCTGTCAACTAAAATGTGAAATAAATTTTGTTCTTAGTTTAAGTCTGGCCACCAAATTAAAATCTGGCTAGAGAAGCAAAAAAAGTGCTTTAATTAGGCTATCTGAGAGATGAATTCTATAACTTCGGAGCAATCACTAAGAGCACTACTGTATAAATGAGGCTCATGCATAGAAAATTAAGAGAATTAACCTCCTCTGCTGGTCTGAAGATACTAGAGGGCCTCATAGCAATATATGTATTGACTACATATGTGGTAAATGTGGCAACTTGTTCAGATCCTGGCCCAATTAAGAGCATTCTGAGGTGGAGTCTGCCTCTTAGCTGTTTTGAGATTCAGGAAAGTGAAACATTTTTCACATAGGCAGTCATGTTTCCCGTTCCCAAAAAAGAACAGCTGACACACAACCAGCCTGCCCAGTCTCATTCTGGCCTATGTTTCACAAGGCTACAAGAAGGTTGCTATTATTGCTCCTGGACTGTCTTTTCCCTACTGCAAGTTTCCTTCCCTCTGCCCATCATTCCCTTCTCACAGCCTAGGGAAAGGAACTAGAGAAAAGCATCCCTACCTCCCCTCTTTTCTCAGATACTTACCTTATTTCTTACCGGTGCAGCTAGTGCTAATACCTACATGCTCAGCCCACGGCCCAGCTTCATGCACATAATTGTATGGGTTGATTAATAGTTCTTGCTGTAGTTTTGTTGTCTTTTCCTTTACAATAAATCTTCATTGTTTGACTGGAAGCCCTCAGTGTCTCTCAGTTTATTTTCTTTAAACCAAATTGGTCTATTTAGTCTACTGTAGATACTTGTAACTAGTTAATCAGGGAGGGGTCTAGTTCCCCCCTCTCAGCTCCCTTGGCAACGGTTTGTGGGCATACCTTCCACATTTGATACAAGAAGCTTATACGTGCCTCTGTCTGCCTGGATGGGGCAGGTGGGGAGTGGTGAGCCCTAGGTCTCCCAGTGAGGTGTCCTTAGTCCAACCAAAAGTGTTTCCAAAGGGGATAAAGAAGCAACCACTGGCCACTCTCAGAAGTGAGGTGGCACAGGAGGGGCTTCAGAGTCCAGATGACGGGAAGGGGGTTGCATCACCTGGGGTCTGCAACCAGGTAGAAGCCTGTTGACCTTCCTGGAAGTAGTGAGTTAGCCTGATCGGGGCTTGATTCCATGCAGTTTGCTCAGCTCCAAAAGCCAGCCTCGTCATTGCATCCATACTTCTTTTGAAGTTCTAGTCCAGCATTTCTCAACGTTTGTCCCCTGTTGTACAATTTTGCAGGAAATATAGGACACAGGCTCAGGGTATGTGGGAGGGCTTTTTCAGGTGCACGAAAAAGTGCATACTGGAACCCTGCCCACCGAGCTGAGCGTTCTAGTGCTGTTATGTTGCATTGCTGTCTCGCTGTGAGGTGGTGGGTGTCTGAGGGCCCTGTGCATACTACCAGATACCTCCTTGAGTATCACCAGTGGTATGAAACACTGCTATAGTCTATCTCAATCCTTCCTGTCTATTATATCCCCACTTTGCCCTTGTGCCGGCCGTTTTTCCCTTCTTCCTGCGATTCCCTTCTCCATTTCCCAAGAGTCATAGCTTGCTGATGGCAGCAGTGAGTGTGAGTGACCCTGTGGCACTGGGAGTGTCTGAGCTTGCAAGAGGGCTGCAGATGGTGTAAAGGCACAAGTAACCTCAGCAGGTGCCTGGGCATGTGCACTTGGACTCCCCACCCTGTCAGGCAGGCCAGTTCCTACTTGGGATGATTTGCGGTCAGCAGGCAGCTTGCCATTTCTGTCCCATGGAAGGCTTAGTAAGTCTGTGGACCGACATGCGTATTTTGTACTCTCGTATGCATGGGAGAGTACAAAATTTAAAGTGAGAATTGACATAGAGCGGGTTGCCTTATGTTTAGGTTGAGAAATAAATTACTTTGATTTTCTCATGGGGCTGCTGTTGGGATAAACAGCATTTATAAAATGAAATAAATTGTATAGTGTTTTCTAAAGAAAACGTTCAAATTTAATAAGAACATAAGAAGAGCCCTGCTGGATCAGGCCAAAGGCCCATCTAGTCCAGCTTCCTGTATCTCACAGCGACCCACCAGGTACCCCAGGGAGGCATAAGACAACAAGATGCTTGTACTTGTTCCTCTACGTGTTTTAGGATTTTATCTTTGATGAGGGTTTCCACCATCTTACCCGGAACAGACGATAGGCTGACCGGCCTGTAGTTTCCAGGGTCCCCCCTTCTCCCTTTTTTAAAGATTGGTGTGACATTGGCTATCCTCCAATCCTCTGGCACCGTGGCCGTTTGAAGGGACAAGTTGCATACTTTAGTTAAGCAGTCAGCAACTTCGTTCTTTAGTTCCTTAATAACTCCTGGGTGTATACCATCTGGGCCTTGTGACTTATTTATATGTAGTTTATCAATTTGATCTAAAACATCTTTTTTATTAACCATTATCTGCTTTAATTCTTTAGTTAGGAAGGGCTGTTCGGGCTGTGGTATCTGCCCAAGTTTTTCTGCTGTGAAGACGGACGCAAAGAATTTATTTAATTTCTCTGCAATCTCCAAGTCCCCTTTTATCTCCTCTTTCCCTCCCTCACCATCCAGTGGGCCAACCGCCTCTCTGACAGGTTTCCTGCTTCTAACATATTTGAAGAAGCTTTTATTATTCCCCTTTATGTTGCTAGCCATGCGTTCCTCAAACGCTTTCTTGGCCTCCCGTATGACCTTCTTACTTGTCTTTTGCCAGAGTTTATGTTGTTTTTTATTCTCCTCACTGGGGCAAGACTTCATTTATGGAAAGAAGCTTCCTTGCTCTTTATAGCTTCTCTAACTTTGTTTATCAGCCATGCAGGCACCCTCCTGGACCTTGTCAAACCCTTCTTTCTTTGCGGTATACACTTCTGCTGGGCCTCTACTACTGTTATTTTAAACAGCCTCCATGCAGCCTGGAGGGATTGGACTCTTTTTACCTTCCCTTTCAATTTCTTCCTAACTAGCCTCCTCATCTGAGGGAAATCTGCCCTTCGAAAGTCAAGGGTTCGTGTGTCAGATTTGCTCTGCACTCTTTCCTGGAGATGCATGGCAAAACCAATTGCAGCATGGTCACTGTTCCCCAATGGCTCAGTAACACTTACATCCCTAACTAGGTTCCGAGTACCACACAATATTAAATCCAGAGTCGCCTGTCCTCTGGTCGGCTCCATGACTAGCTGCTCTAAGGCACAGTCATTTAACACATCAAGAAATCCAGTCTCTCTTTCTTGACCAGAGCAGCAGTTGATCCAGTCTATATGAGGATAATTGAAGTCCCCCATGATTACAATCCTGTCTCTCTTGGTCACTGCCCTGATTTGTTTCCTCATTTCAAGGTCACTTTCACATTTTTGATTGGGAGGACGATAGCACACCCCCACTATTACATTGCTCTTACGGCCTGGTAGTTTAACCTACAGTGACTGTATGGTGGAGTCCGGCCCACCTTCAGTTTCTACTCTGTTGGATTCTATCCCTTCTTGATATAGATGGCCACCCCTCTGCCAACACGCCCTTCCCTGTCCCTCCTATAGAGTTTATAGCCTGGGATTGCAGTATCCCACTGATTCTCTGCTTTCCACCAGGTTTCCGTTCCGTAATAATAAACAATACAGAGCCTTTCCATTACTTGTATAGCTTATGTACTTCAAGTTTCGTGATGTAAGGAAAAAGAAAAGTACCAGTATAAAGTTCATGTAAATGCAACTTAAACTTACACATCCAAAATGTATATAATTTTTTAAAATGAAACAAACTGAACTGAATTTTTTATTCTGTCCTCAGGTAACCTGCCTGTGTTTCCCATTGCCCTTGTGGCAGGGGTAGCTGTTCTTGGAGTTGTGGGTTTATTTTTGCTCATCGGTCTTATTGTGTGTATCGTGTACAGAAAGAAGAATTCTAAAAAGCATTACTCTGGGTAAGATTCTCCTCTGCTCAATTCTTTAGGGTTCACTCTATTTTTAATCATGGATAAGACTAGGGTAGGAATTGTTCAGGTTGTATTACTACATTCATGACAGCTGGGAAACATCCCTCTTTAGTCCCCTGAATAACTACTAATTTCATTTTGTATGGATGGTTTGCCCTTTTATATGTGGGTTTCGCTAGTTACCTTTGCAGGTATTGGAAGGGCGAAGTGTAGCACAAAACTGTAGCACAAAACTGACAAGAGAGTCAGTCTTTCCCTCTATCTTTCAAAAGTAACAGCTCTTGCAGTTCTTATGATTAAGTTAAAAGACGAAAGCTAGGTATTTTCTACAACTGGTTTGCACAACTTTTATTGAGTTTTGGGTGTGGCTGCCAACTCCTTTACAACAGTCTGCTTGTCAGATGTTTCCAACCCAGCTTTCAGAAAACAGTCTCTCTATCTTCACAGGCTTCATCATCTGCATGTTTTTTTTTTGGGTTTTTTTTTTTGGTTATTGTTGCACTTGAGGTACACTTTAAATTTTGCTTCAAGAAACTTTTCTTATAAATGTGTTCAGAATAGAATTTAGAGCCTTTTGGAACGTTCTGAACTGGTTTTGCAGGTGGATTCCTGTGTGAAGTGGTGGTGGGATTTATTGTATATCCTGTCTTGATTTGACTCCAACAGAATGCAATCCTTGTGCATGAAAAACTGAGCACACACATTCACATTTTTTGGGGGACTTTGTCATTTCACTTCCCAACTCTTTCCTGCTTCTTGTAGATCCAGCAAATGCCATCAATACAGCCTTAAAATTTTTTAATTCTTGATGGGTGTGTTTTGATTGGCACTTTCTCCCACTCTACCTTCTCTTCAGCTGGAGCCTTTAGAGAGGGGTTTCACTTGAGATCAGTGGTAAGATTGAGTGCACTGCAGTTTGCTTTGGAAGCTCAGAGTTCACTGTGGAAAGCTTGGTTTCCTTTCTGCATGTGCTCTTACTGTAACCGCTTGAAGGCAGCTTAAGCTGATCTGCACCCAGAGATCTTAAAACCTAATCTGTGAGTAAATAACTCTGTCTCTAGCATATCATTGCTGAACACTACTTTCAGAGGCTGGGTTTTAGACAATGATATCCTTGCACTAAATTGACAATTAAAAATACAGTACTGTCCCAGCAATGTAATAAATGATGCTGTTGCTTTGACTATTCCAGCCCTGACTTTTGAAAATGGTTACTAAATGATGAGGGGAGGGGAAATAACTACTCTAACTGTTGATGAAGGACAAAGATATATTTTTTGTCTAATTTCTGAATGGGACTAACACTAGTGGTATAATGGATTGATTTGGGTGGTGTTGGGAACCCTTGCATGGCAGTACTGCAGCTTCTATTCTTATTCTGACATTTTGGTTTTTTCCTTTCTGCTTTGGTGTGCTGGGATCGTATCCTGCTCTTACCTCCCTCTCCTTACAGAGATCCTGATATAGACGCAAGATTGGGAATGTAACAGGGCTGGGTCTCCTCTTCCAGTCCCACTATATACCATGGTAACTAATCACATTGGTGGTTGCTCTTTGGTAATTTGTGTGTATGTGTGTGTGTTCACATTTCTACCTCCCTTGCTGACTACCCAGCTAACATAACTCCATCACTTGTGCTGGAATCCTGTTTTGTAGACTGTTGGTGAAGGGGCAGCACATCTCATTTACTGCTTGAGTTTTGTTGTCTCATTTCTTCAATTGCGACGGTAGTGCTCCTTCAGAACAAGTACCCCATCTCTTGGCAGCAAACTTATGTGCATGAAAGAATTTGGACTCTGTACACTGTGAAGGGAGAAAATAATATATTAGAGTGGGATCTGTTTGGATTAATCGAGAATGGAAAATTCTCTATGCACAGAGCTTTGATTCAATGTTGCTTTTAGACCAATACTAAGTTCCATGAATTTTTGGAATGAATTTTTGGGATTTTATTTGTCCTTCGGCCTCCTTTTTATCCTGTGATTTAATTCCCAGTAAGAATAGTAGCCCATTTACTGGTCATGAAACACCTTGTTCTCAGTACTGTATTTCCCTGTGTGCTGTTGCATATTTTCATGTCTGCTTTTTTTTGAATGTTTAAATACTCCTTTTGGAAAAATGGGAAAACATTTGCAGAGAACTGCAGTCTGCTTAATGTCATTGTCACAGTGTCATGATCCATGTGTGCTTATACATGCTGTGTGTGAGTGTGTGATGTGTAGGGTGCAAAAGCTCTAGAAAAAACATCAGTGGAATCTGTATTCCTCTTAGAACCAGACTAGCAGATGTGTGTAATATTACCCTAATGACCTCTTTGATAAACACAAAAAAACCACTTTTGAAGGGTTGGGGGGGAGCATAATTCTTTCCTTGGTCACATGTATCTTCCTGACTGCAGATAATCCCCTCCCATTGGTTCTCCCCCATCCCAGTTCCAAATGCATGTTCGCAATTTTGAACCCTGAGAAGGCTCATGGGGCAGGGAAAGAGTTAAGTAAACACGCATAGCTGTTTCTTCCCTGATCCTGATTGTCGCCTTCAGAAATGGCTTTTTATTTTTTAAAAGAGGCAGTTGGGCTAAAAGTTGCATGAGTTTGCCCCCAGTAAAAATGTTTGTATGTGAGAAATACTGGAATCTTTAGATGATGTTTGCTCCGTATTCGTTTTAAGACCCACAAGCATTTTTCATAGGAATAATTCCTGCTTTCTCAGATATGAGGAAGTGTATGTTGGAAAACAAGGCCCCCCCATAAATAACCTAACAAGAGTCCTCTAGAATTAGGCCAAAAGTCCATCCAGTCCAGCATCTAGTTTCCCAAAGTGACCATGCCCTCTGGCAAAGCCCAAATGTAAGCAAATGAACCTTGCCCATTGTTAGCAAATGGTATTTAGGGGCACATTGCCTCTAAACCAAAACTTGTTTTGGTTTCTAAACAAAAACCACCACCATAGTTCAATCAAAAAGTCTTTATATGCCGCTTTTCAACATGAAGTTCCCAAAGCAGTTTACAGGCAAATAATAAAGTTAAATGGCTCCCTGTCCCAAAAGGGCTCACAATCTAAAAAAAATGCACACCAGCAACAGCCACTAGGAAAGACACTGAGCTGGGGTGAAGACGGACAGTTACTCTCCCCCTGCTAAACCTAAGAGGAACACTACTTGGAAAAATGCCTCTTGCCCAGTTAGCAGGGGTAATAGTTCACTCCTATGCTTGCATATTTGGATGCAGGTCCCATGGTATTAAGTGAGACTTACTTCTACAAAGAGTGTGCATAAGATTGCAGCAGTAACTCCTAAACTAGGTCTGTATATTGGCAGACAGATTTCTGCATGCAGGCTGGCATTAAAAATATTGAAAATGTTGACAGTCAAGTCATTCTCTTGGCTTCAGCTTCCCTGGAGGCACAATGCAGTGATTAGGTGACATTGTCTTGCAGAGGGCCCATTCTGTTGTGGAAGAGCTCTTACAACACAGATCGTAGTCAACAGGAAGGAAACGTTTAAATGTGCATGTATCTGTGATGAGTTAATTCTGATGCCTCAGGCAGACAAGGCAAGGATCTAGGTCTTAATTCATAAGACTATATGACACATTAGCAAGAATTCCGTTCTTGTGAAAGCTATGGACCTCAAGTAGAGTTGCTTTCTTTTTTCCTAAGGCTATTTTAGATGCATGTGAGAGAGAAGAGAGATATGGAAGACTTTATTGAACAGAGATGGGGAGAGAATGTATGAGATGTCACCCATTGAGGTCGTCCTTTTACTTTGGCATAAGTTGCCACGTCACCCTGCCATCACTTGCCTTTGTTTTTGTTTTGTGTTTTGTTTTGTGTTTTCCTCTTGAACATTGCCTGCAAACTCTGCTCTGCCACGTCATCAGCTGCAGTACCTCTGAGAGCTTGGTGTCTCCAGTTAAGCAGTCTCCACGGAAGTCTCCCTCCGACACCGAGGGTCTGGTAAACAGCATGCCGATCCGATCACACCAGGTAAATGGCATCAAGCTGCTTTCAAAACTAACTTGGAGACCTTCTAGGAGACAGGCATGGTGGTATCCTTGTTGTGAGAGAGGGAATGATGTCACATACTTGCCTGTGTTCATCATTCTTGAAAGAAGGTTTTCTCCATTCAAGGTGGAGATAAAGCAAATAGCTCTTTAGTACTTCTAAAACACACTTGATCACTTCAGTTCTTTGAAGATATTGGAAAGATTCATTTGGTAAGAAGACATATACCCTTTGAAACTATTTAATCTTAGGAAAAGAGACGCTTCAGTGAAAGTAAATCTGCCATAATACTGTAGGCACTTGGTCTCCACAGAGGGATATGTTTCCAGACTCCCCTCCCCTGATTCCAAATTCCATGGATAATTACATTTGTGGGGAGGTCCCCATATCCGCAATTGGAACTTCCTCTCCAGAGCATCTAGGGTGCTTTCTGAGGCCTGGGAAGGCCACACATGACCTCCCTGCACCTCAGAACACCTCCCAGACCACAACCAGCAAGCACTTTGGTCCTCTAAACGCAGGCTTGTCACTGCATTGAGTGAAATCTGCCAAACCTGAAGCTAAGGAGGGCTCACTGTAGTGTCTTTCTTATATAGTTCTCTACAACTTTCTCTAGAGGGTTGAGTGAGATCCTTCTAGGTTGCAGAGATTTGAACTAAGTGACCTTTGATATACTTCCCTGATCTCTGCAGTGCTGAATATAGCTGTAGGCTATTACAATTAATGTAGCGAATGTATTGATTCTTGGGCTTCACTGACTTCAGCTTCTGTGTTGGGCAAACTTATTAAAAATAATGTTGGGCGTTGATTCACTTACTTGAAAATGCTGTTTTTAGAGTATTGCCTAACAGGAAATTAACCCTGTTTTAGCAGATTACATAGAAATGTAGTGAAAAGATAGAGGCTGTATCTAGAATGAGTATAAGATAAATAACCTGAGTATATACTGTATAATGTCCCTGCCCCCATCACAGCCCCCATTTCCCTCCCCAAAAGCCTGTCCTCAGGTTGAGACCCATTTGGAAAGGGGTGAAAGAGTGGGCAGTGGAGAAGAGAATGCCTGACTGTCACATGAAGACATCTTCTGCAAGCAGAGCTCCACTTGCAGAATTGGCTTCCACTCAATCCTCTGCTATTTCTCCCCCTACCCCCAGCTTCCTGTACCCCATCTCACTCTCTTCTGGAAGGTCTCCTAGTCTGTAGGAGTGTGTCTTTGGGGAGGGAGAGACAACTTCCTTACATAAGTTTCCTTTGGCTCACTAAACTCTGATACAACCATGTGGCTCTTCTGTTTTGGGATCAGGGGTGTGGCAGTGTGATAGTGAACTTTAACTGAAATTGGGACAGGATTTCCCAAGGTTTCGATTCTTTAGCAGAGTCATTAAATATAAAAATTGACTGGGAAAATCAAAGTGATGAGGTATTTCTGTGGAAAAGAAACCTTCTAAGTTCTCTTAGCAAGCTAGATCTTTACGAAAACATTTATGAAATTGTCTATTGAAAATGAGTTTGGGGTTACATGAATTCTTGTAAATTTTTTGTTGGGATAGTGTGAAACACAAGATGCATGATGGTCATGAAGGCTTCTTAAAGCAATACCCCTAAGTATTGCCGCCTCAGTTTTAAGACATGGCACATTCCTGGTGACCTTCCTCACTTGGTTAACATTGATTATTAAATTATTCTTGAAATGAACAATGTTTTCCTTTTTTCTGCTTGGGCAAGTCGCTCTTGGCTGTCAGATGAAGTGGGTTGCTTGATCTCTACAATAGTAGAAGCATGGGTTTTGAACTTAGGACTGTTTCCATCTTTTGGGGTGTTGTTGAAAAGATGGCTGTATGATGTCTACACACTTAACTGGTCATCTCAAGTCTATTTCCTAGTAATGATATGCATTTGAATGCACCCCTATTCTTTCTTCAGCATGTAATATCTGCATACTTAAGACATGGGTGTGGGTGTCTAGTCTGCTTCCTAAGTTTCTTTCTTTGGGGATCTGAAAGAAGACACAATGAACAGTTTGTGCAAATGAAATCTTTAATGTTCTTCTAGCCTAAACAGGAACTGACAGACATTCCCATGTCAGTTTATTATTGTGCCTGCTTAGGGTAGATCTGTCCAGAAAACATGGAACTGCCAATGGGTTTGTTGTGGTACATTTTTTAAAGACTATTAAAGTTCTTATATCTAGGCTTCTGCTTCCAGACATATTCATGGTGTGCTGCAAAGCATTATTGTTAAAGCTTTTGTATCATTTGCAAAATGTCAGTACCATATTCTTATAAAAACTAAGGAAACAAACAGGAATGCAAGGAAGGGTAATACGGGGGGGGGGAAAGGGGGGAAAAAACCTTTCAGTACAATATTTCACTACCAAAACTTAGACTGGGTAGTAACTCATGCACTACTTTGTCCACTTTCTGTATACTTATTTAAAGTCCTGAAGTTACTTAGTACTTGCTGTTATGAAGTGGGAAGTTTGTTGTCTGAGGTTACATTTTAAAATGGCATGCACAGAAGCCATATCTTTTGTTCATTGCATCTTCTGCCTGGCTTGATTACTCATCGGGTTTTCTTTCACTCTCATCTTTTTCAATTACATTCATTAGGGGCATCATCTTTTCACAACTTTGGTTGTCTGTCTTGTATCTGCAGTCTTGTGGACTTCATTCCTCTCTGTTTGTATGATGTTTTGTCCATTTTGAATATAAAGTCTGTCAGTGATTTCTAGATCTAATGCTTTGATTGTCTAGGTTCTTGTATGCATAATTAATACGTTAGAAAACTGTGTCCCAATTACAAACTGTTCCTGAAACCACTTCTGAATGTTGAAGGGAAACTCCTTTTCCCTATATGGTCCAAACTTCTCTTCTGAGAGGCCCTCATTAACTGCAGGGGTTCAATTCCAGGAATTCCTGCAGATAACTAAAGCTGCAGATAATTAAATCTGTGGGTCTGGGGACCCTCTAATCCTCTGGAGGCAGTGAGAGCTGTGCATTTAACTTCATTGTTTTTTGCTGTAAACCGCTTTGTGTTGAAAAGCAGTATATAAATATTGTTGGTTGATTATGTTCTGAAGGCCCCAGAGGCTATGGGAGGCCTTAGAAGGTAACTTCTGGTTTTTTGTAAAGGCCTTTAGAGGGCTGGGAACGCCTCCCCAGCCCTTTTAAGGCCTTTAAACATAACTTCCAGTTTTTACAACCACCACCAAAAAGTGACCTTCTAAGGCTTCAGAACATCCTCCAGAGGCGAGTGGAGCACAACTCCGCTTGCCTTTGGACAGTCCAGGTTGGACCAATGTTATGGGTTCAGAACTTGTCAGTTCTGAAATCCACTGGTCCTGAATCCATGGATTTTGCAGGCCCATCTATAATGTCTGCAATCAAAGTTTCCACTCATAATCTACACATGTGTATCCTCCTTTCCAAGACATTAAAATTTCTGCATACCACTTCTCACTTTGTTTTTGTGTAGGACACATACATCTGGCAAAGTCTGAATAGTTTGCTAATACAGAGGTGTAAGAGTGAGGTTTTCAATTCTTAATAGAACATTTTAGTGAAAGGTTCCTTCATAAAGAAGAACTCTTCAAAGGGTTGCTTCCAGTTGAATTGGATTCAAAATTTTAATTTCTGTATAAAATTGTAGCACTTGTTTCAGAGAGATGGATGTACTGTTCTTCTTTTGTAAATTACTTGTTATGTGAACGCTCTGTAATTTAGTAGAAACTAGGAGAGTGCTTCTCAGCTAGGAAACTTGCATAATCCAAAGGAAAACCATTTTTGGAGACAAAATGCTGGTACAGTACTCTGATAGAGAGGAAAAGGGTGACTGTTCTTTATCTTGATGGAGTTGCAAAAACATAACACATCATATTAGCATTTTGAGAGAGCAGTAATTGATGGAAGTGATTAATAGTCTTTTACAGAAAAGCAAATGTGTTTGAACAGCAAATAAGGAGGTACACATGCAGATCATGACTCACTCATGAGTCATGAGAATTTCTGCAAAAAGAATTTTCTGGTTATTTAATCATGCTGAAAATTATTGGTGAACTGAGCAACTAATGAAAAAGGAAGCTTACTAGATATGATTCTTCAAAAAATATTAAAGTTCTTTATTCTCTTGCCATTCTCCCCATTTCGAGGAGCACATCTTTGTCTTCAGTTGACTATTTGAGTTCTGTTGCTTAGCCTTTCATTCCTGGCTACTTCCTGCCTCAGTTTTTCCTCAGGAGATGGAGTCGTGGAGCCAAATTCTTTTGTCTTGCAGATACTACAAGAAGCTCTGAAATGTGGTGACATTTTATATTTAAAACCATATTCTGGAAGAGAGTTGTCTTGCAAAAATCAAGGAGTTGTAGGCTAGTTAAAATCTGGGGAAGGTAATCCTAAATTCTAGTGCTGTCTAACACGCTTCCCTTAAGCTGTTACTCCTTTTGGGCAAAGGTTCCCAAACACCCAGTGATCGTGCTGCTCTTTTGCTCCTCCGCTGCAGGCACATACAGCAGTTTCCAAACTCCCAGAGAGTTTAAGAACTGCTACTTTTGGGCCTCTTGATCTTATGAAACCTAACTTATTCTTTGAAGCTTTGCTTTCTTTGATACTTCATTAGTATTGCTGCCATCTAGAGGAGTAAGACAAAGTTGTTAAGCAGGAGTTTGTGCTCAAGAAGCTTCCTTTTTGTTGACATCTCATGCTGAGCAAAATGATGTTTAATTGCATCCTTACCTTCTGTGAACAGAAACAATCTCTAGTGGGCTCTCATTGGCTGGTTCAGTCATGTGGATGGGAAGCACCTCTCCTCAGGTTAGGCAGGTCAGGTGATGAAGATTTCCTGAGGGGAGGGGGCTTCCTGTAATCCCCAGTCTAGCCTTGCCTTTCATCCGGAACGGTTGGGTATTTTGCTCTGTGAGCAACCTCCATTTTCTAGCTCCTTTTTTTCCTTGAATTTCTACAATTTTTCCTAATTTTCCTGCATTCCTTTTTCCTCTGTTTAAATGGTAGGCCCAGCTGCGTTCCGCCGGCTCCTGGGCGCTTTGGAGCGCAGCTCTCACCCTCGGAGCCTCATCTCCGGGGCTCTTTTTCCACCCCCCTCTTCTCTATCACGGGGCTCATCAGAGCCCAGCCCCACGCACAGTCCACTGCAACAACTTCCTACGCTTCTCAGCAGCTGCGCGGTCGCCACCATTTTTCTCTTCTCCGTTCGGCGATCTAGCCTGCCGCATTGCCCCGCATTCCCCTCCCTCTCCGAGGCAAGGGGCTTGTGGAGGGCATGCCAGGCGCGGGCACATTCATCCATTTTCCCACCATCTCCCCTCAGAGACAAGGGGGACGCAGAGCTCTCCTTCCTCTGCTGGCCACACGCTACCACCTTCGGAGCCACGGAGGACCAGCCAGGGCACAGCTCAACCACGGTGTTCCCTCATTCCACGCCACAGGCGCCTACATCTGGCGCCATGGAGGGGACTCCGGGCACGGCTGCGGCTGCCATTTTGCCTCCATCTTCTACACTGGCAACAATGAGTGCCCGCTCCAAGAGCCACAAATGGCCCAAGCAGAAGGCATTGGCGGGTGAGTCGGGCTGCAAGCCCATCCACCCTCCCCCTCTCCCTTGGGCGCCCTTTCCCCCAGCACCTCCCCAGCTCTCGCCACCCCCAGCTGGGAGGACCTGAAGGCCACCATCGAGTCTAGAATCAGAGCCTCGGTGACTAGTAGCATGGCTGAGGCTGTGGCCCAGCTCCAGAAGTCCATGGCCGCCAGCATTGCAGCCCTCCACAGCCTCCCGGGCCCTCAAGCAACCCAGCCCTTGGCTCCAGGAGAACCTGCAACTGCCCCCCAAGCGGGCCAAATCAGAGGCCGGGTCTAGCACCTCTTCCGTTCTCTCTTTTCCCACTGCTGCTGAGGCAGAGGAGGCTCACCTTTCTGACACAGCCTCCATGGAGGGTTCAGCCGAGGACGGAGAGGTTTCTGAGAGGAGGAACCTTACCTCAGAAGCCAGAGCGACCTAAGTCGCGCCTGTTTTCCCCCCTTCTCTTCCCTAAACGTTTCCAAAGGGTGGTCCAGACCCTTGACCTGGACAAGAGCCAGGATTCCACAGTGCCAGAACTTCAGCCTGAGCCCAGCAAATCACAATGGGGTCCAGCCTCGGTCCTGCCTTCCCTGCAGGAGCCCATGGAGGGTTTTCCCATTCCAGACTGCCTGAGGCCCCTCATAGAGAAAGAGTGGGCTCACCCCATTAAAGGCAGGAGCCACACAAGCCCAACCCTAGGCTACTTAACCTCGCTGAAGAGGACATGCAGCTACTCAAGCTCCCCCTAGTGGACACTCCGGTTGCAGCGCTGGGGTCCCCATCAGTCCTTCCCATGGACAGCGAGGGTTAACCGAAGGACCCCACTGACAAAAGGATCGAGCTGGCAGCCAGGAGAGCCTTTGAGGCGGCTTCTGGCACGCTCAGAGCATCTGTGGCTTCCTCCCTAGCCTCCAGGGCCCTGACCCTCTGGCTGCAGCACTTCTCAGAGAAGCACGAGCTCTCCCCAGAGGCCAGGGCAGCTCTCAGGAAGATGGCCCCTGCTGCTGCCTACACGTCAGACATCACAGCAGACACCATGCAGCTCTCCGCCAGGGCCATGGCATCAAGCGTCGCTGTACGCAGGCACACCTGGCTCCGTAACTGGGACATGGATGCCACTTCCCATGCCAGGGTAGCCTCCCTCCCCTTCAATACAAGGGGAACAAGCTTTTTGGGGAGGGATTGGACCCCCTTCTGGTAGAAACACGCGGGAAAAGAAACACGCGGGAGGACAGACCTCCCAAGGCATCCTTCAGGGCCCCTCCTCTGTCCTTTCGTGGCTACAGACAGCCCTACTCAGCCTCCAGCCAGCCTGGTTCCTTTAGGGACCAGCGCTCCCTTTGGCAACCCAGGAAACAGGCCCCTAAGCCCTGTTTCCAGCAGGGCCAACGCTTCCCCCCCCCCAAGGGAGGCAAGCAGCAATGGTTTCTCCCCCTCCTCCACCCCCCGGGTCGGAGGCAGGCTTCAGCTCTTCGGACAGGTGGGACCTAATTACATCAGACCGATGGTTAGGGGACACTGTGTGCCACGGATACTCTCTAGAGTTCCGGGCCATCCCCAGGGACAGATTCATCCCCATACGCAGGCCGACCTGCCCCACCAAACACAACAAGACTGTATTGGCCATCGCTCATCTGCAGCAGATAGGAGCCATAGAGCCAGTCCCTCCAGACTAAAGGGGCCTGGGAGTCTACTCCCACCTCTTCACCGTCCCCAAAAAATCAGGGGACACCAGAGCCATACTAGACCTGAAATGGCTCAACAGGTGGCTTCACAAATTCAAGATGGAGACGTTAAAGTCTATCCTCCTGGCCATTACATCAGGAGGAACGATTATCTGGCCTCTCTGAACCTTCAGGATGCATACCTTCACTTTGCCATTCACCAGGACCACCTCAGATTTCTCAGGTTCTGCTATGGGGGGGGGGAGCACTACCAATTTTGTGCCCTTCCGTTCGGCCCCAAGGGTTTTCATGAAGGTCCTAGTGGTCCTGATAGCACACCTATGCCCTAGGGGCATGGCCGCCTTTCCGTATTTAGACGTGCTTCTGCGGGCCCCCACAGCCCCATAGCAGCCCTACATCTCCACCAGACAGTTCACTGTCTCTCAGAGCATGGTTTTCTCATCAACCTGGTAAAGAGCCACCTATTTCCATCCCAGACCATAGAGCACTTCAGAGCCCTGATCGACACCAGGGCTTACAAGGTCTTCCTTTCCCAGGAACGTCGGTCCAAAATTCTCATCTTGGCCTCGACGATAAGGCTCTCCCCCACATCTGACATTCAGACCCTAGCCCAGTTACTTGGCATGTTTACCTCATGCCACGATATCATCCCCTGGGCAAGATTCAGGTCCAGGTCTCTCCAACACCTCCTCCTTCCTCACCAGGACGCCATCTCAGCGCGTCAACACAGACACATCCCTCTCGACCCTGTGTCCAAGAATGACCTCTTATGGTGTCCTCAAGCACCCCCCCCCAGGGCATCCTAGCTGACTCCCTCAGGAGCTCAGCCACATCTGCCACCTACAAGGCCGCTCCTTCTCTAGAGGAGGTGTACAGGGCAGCCACTTGGTCCACCCTCCACACCTTCATCAAACATTACAAGGTGTTGTAATGCCTCTTGAGGCTTGTCCTTCGCCAGGCACATTCTCCAGTCTGTGGTTTCTCGCCCCTCAGGCAGCTCCCTCCCTTAGGACCACGCGGCTTGGGCATATCCCATCCACATGACTGAGCCAGCCAATGAGAGCCCACTGGAGAACGGGGACATTTGGTCTTACCTGTGATTTCCCCTTCTCAGTGGACTCATTGGCTGGTTCAGTCCCCCTTCCCATGCTGCCTGAGGTGCTTCCATCTCCACAGTTCTACCAACCACCGCGGGGCGGTCTCCACCCTCAGCAAGGAGTTTCCTCCTGCTGGTTCCTACCTTCTGCTTCCCTCTTTTCGGGCACCAGAGTCCTCCATCACCTGAGGAGGGAGCCTTTACCAGGGAGAGACGAGCTTCCTGTCTTTCTACACCCCTTTGCTAGGCTGGGGATTATAGGAAGCCCCCTCCCCTCAGGAAATCTTCATCACCTGACCTACCTGACCTGAGGAGAGGTGCTTCCCATCCACATGACTGAGCCAGCCAATGAGTCCACTCACAGGTAATTCACAGGTAAGACCAAATGTCCCCAGTTTCCATTTGCACAGAACGTGTTTTTTTTTCCTAGCCCCACTCCCATGTACTGTATCCTAGAGGGCATGCAGGGGGACTAAAAAGATAAGGGGATAACCAAAACTGCTTCCCTTAAGTTAATGGAAGTGCATTCCATTAGGAAGAACTTGGGATAAAATCTGCTGAACCCTAAAGCTACATATTATTTTAGAAAGCAATGATGTAATTGAATTGTAGTGTAAATATTCTAAACTCTAAATATTCTAAACCATTTTAAACTCCTATTTGTTCAATTTAAAATCCGAACCTGCACAGTTGACACTGGTATGAATGAACTGGTACCAGGAGTCACACAACTTGATGGAAAATACACCTGACTGTGTAGGTGGACAAATGAATCCTATTGAAGTAGCTAACTTTTAGCAGGACTGTGACTTAGAGCATAATCTAGCTCAAGTCTCTTGTGCTAGCTCAGGAGTGTTGCAAGCATGCCATAAGGCATGTTTTCAATGACTCGGGAGTTTGTTGGGCCGGTGTGAGGACATGTGTCGGCTTGCAGAGGCTGAATCCAGCCTCTGCACTGTCCCAGGAAGGTAAGTTTGCGGTGGCCAATGGTGCAAGCACAGAGAATTGTGGCTGGCGTGACTAGGACAAATCGGGGTGGGGGAAGGCAGGTGGGGCGGGCCCAGAAGCAGGGTGGGGCCAGCCTCCAGCTCTTAGGTCAGATCCTAACACCTCTCCTGAGCAGTCTGGCTTTATACCAGGCTGCTTGAATCTGTGCCAGCAATTTCACTGGTGCAGATCGGGATAGCCCCATTACAGTGGCTGGGGCAACACTCGGGCTAAGAGAACGTAAGTCCCCTCACTCCGAGTTGCATTGCAGCCACCTCCAGTCTGCAATGGATATAGCGCAGGCCAGCTGGTCTATCTGTTTCAGCGCAGGATAGGATTGAGCTGCCCGATGTGCTATCTTGAATACTTTTCCATTCTCTGCTCTATTGCAGCCTGCAGTACCATGCAGTCAACATGTGATTCCATTTATCTGAAGAATAAAAAGCCAGACTTCTATAATAAAAAGTGCTGATTTTGCATGATTCTATTATTTTAACAAATTATTTCAAGACAAGTCTGCCTAATATGCATATTTTATGTAGACACAATCACTTTAAATGGAGAAAAGAATGTAAAAAACCTATGACTTCATCTAAATACAGTATTTTGTCTACCTCCAGTGTGGTCTGATGTATCATGAGACCTAGGCTCTTGATTGACTTTGGCTTTATGGTATACTTAGTATAGTGTGCCTACTGACAGTATCGTGAAAGAACCATGCTCTCTCCTCAGCTTATTTTGTGTGTGTTTTTTCCTGTTTTTAGGGCCCAGTAATTTATGCACAGTTAGATCACTCCGGAGGGCATTACAGCAACAAGATCAACAAATCAGAGTCTGTAGTCTATGCTGACATTCGGAAGAACTGAGGAGATCCCAACCTACCCAAAGTTAAACACAAATTCAAACTGGAATCGCTTGAAGAAATTTGACCCAGAGAACTCACATGTGGCCTTTGGTGCCTAGGCTAGGACCAATGCATGTGCATACAGAGAGAAAGAGATTATATATGTATTGTGTGTAAATAGTCTATTTAATCGTACAGAAATGAGACCAATGTTGCATGTTGAAATATAGTAAAAATCCTGCTTATAAATTGCCATTTTTTTGTATCTAGGGTAAAGGGAAGAAAGTACAGGTTGGGCATCCCTTATTGGGAATTTTGAAATCCAAAGTATTCTAAAAACTGTAACTTTTTTGAGTGCTACCATAAATGGAAAATTCCACACCTGACCTCATATGATGGGTTGCACAAAATTATTAAAAAATATTGCATAAAATTACCTTCAGGCTATGTGTATATGAAACTAGACTAATGTCATGTTTAGTCTTTGTTCCATTCCCAAGGTATCTCATTAGGTATAATCAGTGGGTAGGGGTCATTCAAATGATTTAGGAACAGGAACTCACTTTTGATTGGCACTTGCCGGGAACCCGGAACCAGCCACGGAGCCCGTTAGGATCCGGAACGCCAGTTCTGGTCCATTCCCCCTGAATGACATCACTGGGTATAATGCAAGTATTCCAAAATTCCAATAAAAATTCCAATAGCCCAAATGCTTCTGGTCTCAAGCACTTCGGGATGCCCAACCTGTACTCGTATTGCAACTTTAGGTAATTTGTCTTAATTGTTCAATGGAAAAACTGGAAAATTCCTGGATGTTCTAAATAGATTTGATACTTTGTTTATACAGCTCTTTCTCTTGATGAAATGGACATGAGGAAAACCGTTACTGCATGATTTCTTTTCCTAATCTGGTGCTTTCCACATTCCAGTTTTTCACATAATTTGACACCTGTCCTCCCACTCCAGCATCTAGTTAATCTCTTTCCCCTGGGGAAAAAAAAGCCCTTGCCCTTCCTCAACTCCCAGTCTGTTCTTTTTTTGGCTGAGGCCGAAGTTCTATCTTCAGGGCATTACATGAACATCTGTCTTTTAATGCAGTTTCCCATAAACAAAATATCATTTAGGTGTTCATAAATTTTCGTCAGGCAACTTTAATAATGCATATAAACAATCTCTATTTCTGTCTTTACATTGCTGAAATGAAACCCTTTACAGGTCTACTGAGATTTTTAGCAATAAAGGTGAATTTCATTCTTGGAGCAACTAAGGGTAGCAGAGAAAATGATGGGTGAACGTCTTCAGTTAAATTCATGTGTGACTTTCTGTGAAACTTGCATCAGTCTGCGTCTGCTTGGCAGAAATGAGCTTGTTGGAGGTGCTGTAGTCTGTGAAAAAGAAGGGTAAGAACTTAACAGTAATCACTACTTCGTCTTAACTTGTAATTGTAGAGGGGGCACTTCATGGAAGACATGAGATGTGATCAAATGAGGAAATAGCAGGATGCCTATTTCAAGGATGGTTCTGTTGTCCTTAGTTAGGCATGTCTGAACACAGGTGTTCAACAGGAAAGGGTTTCTCCACATGGGAAATTATGTCTCCCCCTCCTCACTTCTATAACGACAACCTCCAAATCAATGCTATTCTCTTCCCTCCCTTCCCATCCTAGGCTTTTTTTAGGCAAGCTGTTTGCTTTTTTTCAAGCACTTTCTGTGTTGATCTGTTTGAACACTTGTGCAGTGCTTTACTTCTTACATTTTAAAAACTATCTCAAGAGAAGGAGGTAGCTCTGTGCTAGACACAAGGATTGGTTAGTCAGCACTCTGCAAATCCAGCTTCTACTGAAAGCCAGAACACACTTTCTGCCCAAATCATGCTCAGAAATGATGGTCTGTGTTCCCAAAATGTGTCAAGTGCACTTTCTTAGCAGGCAAGTGGCATTTCTAGAAGGGGGGACAAAGTGCGTAGTTTTGCAGGAGCCTGACCTCCTGTGGAACTCAGCCCCTTCCCCTTGTGTCTACAGCCATTAGCAGCTTGGAGAGTAAAGCCTCTGAGCCAGCTCTGCAAGCTGCGAATGGCTCTGGAGATGAGGGAGAGGGACTGCATTACAAGGAACTCAGGCTCCTGCAAAACTTAGCGTTTTGCCCCCACTGTAGGAATGCCATTGTAGCAGGCTTACTGCAAAACTGTCCATAAGCACCCTTAAGATCTTGCTTGTTAAGAGGTCTTTTAAAATAGAATAATTAGATAAAACTTTATAGAGATTCTTACATTGAGGGTGTGGTGAACTTCTATCTCTTAAGACAAAGCTAAGCAAAAAAATTTCAAAAGCTAGATCTGGCCCAGGAGCATCTCCAGTCCATCAGCTGTGGGTGGGGAGCAAACAGTTCAGCTCTCACTCTTCTCCCTTGTGTGAGATGGTGGAGCTGACTTTAGTGGAGCTGACTTTCCAAATGCTGCAGCCTCATTTCCAGAGTCATGGCTGGAGTGGCAGGATGTGTGAGGAAACTAGGCTGGACTTACAATGGCTAATTATAACAAATATGCAGCAGGACGTTGCATACAGTTGTTATACCACAATGCTGCCTTTGGACCAAAATGTTGTGCCACCCCTGTCGTGTGATATCTGGAATGGATAAATATGGTGTCACCAAGATTTTTTCGTTTAAGAAAATGCTAATTGTGGGATGCCAATTCCTTGATGGGGGGAAAAAGTCGCTGATTTTATATGTAAAGTGGACTGCAGGCTTATATAAATCTTGTCTGAATTTGAAAGTGTCCTTATCTAAACTGTTGAATAGATGGGTCAAAGACAAGACTGAAGGTTTCCCTTTCTATTAATAAAGTCCCGCTTAGTAGGACCAATTGTAGAATGAAAATTGCTGAATGAGTTGAGCAATTCTTAAATAAATCCAGAAAAGTACCAGTATGCATTTCATGGAATGTGTACTGGTAGTCATAGAAGCACATGGCAAACTCCATTCAGGTGCCACCCATATCTGCGAATCCAGTATTCCTGGTTTCACTTAGGTTTCACAGTTTGGCCAGTACAAAGGCCACCATAAAGTATGTTTGGATCACTCTCGGAGTCACAGAGGCCAGCACACAGATTTGCGCCATCCTCCCTGACTCGGAGAGCTGTCCAAACATGCTTTACGGTGGCCTTTGTGATGACCAAACTTTGCTGGCCAAACTAAGCCAGCCTCATTCCAGGGTAGAGTTGCGCTCTTATACAGTTGGGCCTTTTTATCCAAGGGGTTCCATTCTTGGAACCCTTGTAGATAAAAAGTCTGTGGGTAATCAAACCCATGGATTTTGCCTGCACCCCCACCTTCCGAATCTGACTGGAACTATGAACTAGTCAGGTTGGGAGGGCTTTCTGAGGCCCACCGAGGCCTTGCGAGTCTGCTTATGGCCTCTGCAGGCCTCAAAAGGCCATTTAGGGGGGGGAAGCTTCTTCTGGTTTTCAGCAAAAACTGGAAGAGACTTTTTTTGCCTAAATGACCATTCTGAGGCCTGCCAAGGCTGCAGGCGGACACACGCTGCCTCAGCGGCATCAAAGTCTTCTGGACCTAAGGGGTGTGGGCCAATCTGGGGTTCTGGAGCCACCCCAGTGAAGCAAATCCGCAGGTTCCAAATCCACAGATAACTTGGCTATACAGTATGTGGATTCTGGGGGCCCCCTGCACCCTCCCAACCCATTCCCTTTGTTTTCCATTAGCAGCAATGGAAGCATGGATAGCTTATATTCTTGTTTAAACAAGGAACATTTTTGCATAACAAATTGGAGAATACAAACTGTCCTGCTTCTTGTTAAGCTTCTGTTAGTCTCCTCCCTGTAGAGTGCAGACTGCACATGGTGTTTTTCAGTTAAGTAAAGTGTTGCTTGTAAGCCAGAAACACCTGTGCTTCCATAGCTTCTAATAGAAAACACAGGTAGTGGGCACTAGGGGTTGGTACAGCTATTTGTATAGGTTGATGGTAGGGGCACAGATTAGAGACTATGTCCTCTGATATACTATCGCGTGTTTCTATTTGGCACTGCTCAAAGGGTACACACAGCCTAGCTCAGTGGTTCCCAACCTTTTTTGCACCGGGACCCCCTTTTCAGGTATGACAACCTGTTGGGACATCGCCACCACCCTGACCTAGGGCTGGAAGTGATATCATGAAGCAGGAAGTAAAGTCATTGTTTTTAATAAATCACACTTTTTGAAAGTTGAAAGAACTCCACATCCTTATCAGAATGTTCTGAATGCCTTGTCTCTATGAGTTTTGAGTTCAGTGATTATTTCAGCACTGAGAACAACATTGTGCAGAACATATTGTGGCTTCTCTATGCTGTTGATGATCAAGGTAGTAAAGCAAAATTTTAGATAGCCATCAGGGAGTATTGATGTTCTTCTTCCTCCTCGTGTGCTGAGACTCACCTTGGCATGCACATGGAAGGTGTGGCATGCTCATTAGGAAATGGACCTCGGAGAGACTTGCGCGCACACGCGCACGCATGCACACACACGCGATGAACTCATAGCATGTCTAATTTTCCTCGCATCCACAAGCATTGAGGAAGTGGCAGTTTAATGGGGAAGCCAAATTGAAGCCAAATTGAAGCTTCCAAAATGGTGGTGCCCAGCTTTTTAAGATGGCTGCCCCAAGCTCTTCACAACCCCCTGAAAATCAGTTTATGGCCTCCTTGGGGATTCTGACCCCTAGCTTGGGAGCCACTGCTATAGCTTATTGAACTGGAGACAAGTCTTATGCTGTTGTTCTTCACAGTTATTGTCTTGACTTTCCTTCATTATTGTAACAATTTATGGTAGATGAGTGCAATTTTACCTATGTAATCATCATCCACTGTGTTTGTTCTGGATATTTCTTTAAAAAATACCTGAATGAAATTGAAATGAAATTGGTCATGTCATGGTCCCTCCCCTATTTCCATTCTTGCTGGCTTTTGAATGTTGCATCTAATTAATTGGGTTGGGAGTGATAGGTACAACTGAATGAATTCATCATTACTCTAGGGAAAAAAATTACTAATCTTATGGGAGAAGTCTGAACACATGAGTGAGAAACTTGTTAAGTTTTGTCCTAGGACAGTGAAAGACAGCAGTGAACTAAATGTCAGCAGGACCAGTTTTAAGTCAATTGGACCAATTGCTCCCAATTGCTACCTAAGGGGGGTTTGGTCCATTATACCAAACTTGCTTGCAGTTTTTAAGTGCACATTTTGATTGGTTTCCATTTTACCATATAGTCTACAATAAATTTTATTTATATATCTAAGATTCTGCAGACCTTGTCTATGAACCTGGGGCCCCACAAAAATATTTCCAATTGGGCACTGCAGCTGGTCAGGCCAGCCCTGAATGCCAGTCTGCCAAATTCATTTTAGAGGCCTGTTTAGTTACAAAGTGTTTTTTTTAATGTTCATGAAGTTTCTCCACATTGAATGGCACCTATCCCCTTGACTTCCTATCACTCACCAAATTTGGGAAGAGGAATGCAGGAATTTTTAGGTGCTCTTTACAGCTTCTCCAAATGAATGCTAGATTGATCTGAAACACGAATCCTTATGCTCTTAAGACAATCACATAGAACAGATACGTTGAATCTTAACTAGTATGAGGTCCTGAGTGTACATTTTTGTTTTGTAAATATAAAAACATTGGTGGACCATGGGGGTGGCTTTTTGATACAAAAAGGAAAATGTGCACCATGCAAGACAAAAGCTGAACCTCTCCTGCTTTGGAACTATCTGTTGTGATAGGCCTGTGTTTCATGGAGAGAGTCCTGCAAAATTCATGCTAGAGGAAGGCACATAAGATGTTCATTAGGAGGAGCAACAAAAGCAGAAAGAGCTATATGTTTTAGTGCAAGTGTTTTTGAGTCACAGTCATTTTGTACTGTTTTGTATATCAAGTTCTTTGTGCTTGATATATGTAAATTCTAGTGGAATCATCAAATAAGGAAAGTGTTTTTAAAAAGCTTCTTAGAGTATTAATCACTACTCCCGACAGTGATTAAATACTGTTCACAATGATTTGTGAATGATTGCTATCAAGTAACTCATTGTCATAGGAAGAAACTGCTTCTTATTCCAGGCTTTTCCTCTTGTAGAATATAGAGTCCTTTGGTTCCAACACCTTTTCTTATGGGAATTGATTCATATATTTTTTTCTTGGCCCTGCCTTAACTCAGTAGTTCCCATCTTGATACTTTGTATCCTATTGCCATCATGATCCAGAATCCATGACCTCTGCAGTTCTTTTTTACAGCCTGGATCCAAAGCTGTTCTTGGGCACATCCAATGGAATCTTTATCTTCTTTTTGCTTGACAGATCCCCATGCATAAGCAGTTTATGACATGACAAGATCTGTCATTCTAACAGGCTACAGACAGATTTATGCCATATCATAGTGAACTTCAAAACTGTCTGGTTTACATCCTACTTCTGTTTTTAGAACACTTTGATTATTGTTTAGTAAAGAATGTCAGCAAGTTAACTCCATTGTCATTCTGTCCCCTCTTAACGGTGGAGATAGTAAACTGGCAAACATGTTCAGGAACCAGAAATTTCAGTGGCATGGGTGCTGTTTGACAGGCAAAAACGCAATGGGTGTAACTTGTTGTGTAAGAGTCCAATCCTAACCAAATTCCTGTGCTGTGGTGTAGCAGGGCCAATGCAGCCTCTGTTGTTACCAGTGTGGGAATTGAGACTGCTGGTGGTCTCTTCAAGATAGGGGGACTCTTGTTCTCTTACCCTGGGTAAAACCCCAGCAGCATCTATGGGGCTTCTCAGATCTGCATCAGCGAAATCACTGGTGCAAGTCCCAGTAACTCCATGTCAGGCTTCTGGGCTTGCAGGGGAGGGGGATAGGACATGATGGAGCCCTCCTCTACTATCCCTGGCCCCTCCTGAGCCTGCCCTCATCCTGCTGTCCTGCGAAGGGTCCTACCTGCTCTGGGAGGCCAATGCAGGCATTCCTGCTAGTAGGGCTAGCCTCTGTGATGGTGTCCATGCTTGTCCCGTCACATAACTTCTATTGGGAGGGGGAGACAGCAGTGAATGCTGTCACCCTAAGGATCAATAACCTTTAATAGTTTATCTTTCTGAAATGTGTTCCATGAGCTATGCATGCCAACCCCATCTCAAATCAGCCTGCCATCCCGTTCAGTGGAAATGGCTTGTCTCTTGTTTGGAGAAATAGAGAAGGCTGGAATTGCTACTGGGTATTGAATTAACATCTGTGTCCTTCACATGGTATCCAAATAGCTTTTAGAACTGTGTGTGTTATAACTGCACAGCAATAGATCATGTCTGAGTGGCTAGAATGTTGTATTATACTGGCATTTGGGGAAAGAATGCAAGATCTTTCAGACCATACCAGTAATCATATTTGTACATGAGACTTTTGTCTCTTTCTTGAGAGCTTTGTTTCTCCTGTATCAACATTTCAGTCTAACGATAGAAACTGGAATTATATTTTTTAAGTAGATTGGATGACATATGTCTTATAAGTTGCTTTGCAGTACATAACTCAAAGGTTATCCTTTCACTATGCAGATAGCTGATTTGGAGGTGTTTCATCAATAGATAATCCCTTATGTCTCAAGTCCTGTTCAGAGTTTACATTATTCTTGTAACTCCTCAAAACCTTATAAAACCCAGAATATGACGGGTGGAAGTGTTTCTTGTTTGTGGTCCCTGTGCAGTCACACTAATGAGATCTCTGTCTGTGCAGAACAACCTTTGTCAGCTAGAAATTTAGTGTTTTCCAGTTTTGGTGATATCTATTTCTAGCCTTGAAGAGAAGGCAGTACCATACTCCCTGCTCAGTTCTCTTCTGCCATTCTGGCAGCAGCCTTCAGTTCTCTGTTCTGAGGGAAAATTTCTTCAGGGCACAGCCTAGTCAAGCCAGAACAAAATTGCCTTCTCTGACCTCACACCTTCGCTTCACTGCTTAGGCAGCTGTGTGACTTACAGCTAACTACAAATCCAAACAAGTGTTCGGCACCGCATGAACGCATTAATTTGTTCTCTATTTTTCACTAAGACATGTTAAAAGCTGATCCTTTTACCTTTAGAACTGTTCTCTGGAAACAATCCTTAAACATCCCATGATGATGGCTTCTACAGCTCACTCTTCCTGTGAACTTCCTCAGCAAGAAGGGAGACAGTCTTGTCTTTTTCCTCACTTCCAATTCTTAACATCTTGTGTGATTGTTTTTCAGTGCTTGAGGTGAGTTCGTGTTTTGTACTTGATAGGAAACTCTTTTTGAGCCACATGTCTTTTATTCCCTGCCTCAATTGACTTGTCTCTCACTGTATTTAAGGGGACTAGCAGATTGTGTATCTTTCTGCGCCGATCACTCTTAACCTTGCTTTGGTGAAAATAGATACCTTACTGTCTGGTCTCTCATTTTCTTGCAAGGTGGTCTCAATGTCTCAACTAGGACATTGTCTTGTTGATCTTTCCTTCACCTTATGATGAGCAACCTTCTGTGCCTTAGGTGTTTAAAGGGACTCTCTCCTTTTGTTCCCCCTTCCACTAGATGTAGCTTTGTTTATCTGCTCCACAAGACAGTAAAATAGTGTTAAAATAGCAATCCCCTTAATGAACGAATTATTTTCTCTACCCCTTTGCGATCAAACCTGACTATTTGGAGCAGTGGCAACCCCTACTGCTATGCTAAAGGTCCGCCTCTCAAACAATGCGGAACTACTACATGTGCAACTCCCCTTCATTTATAACATGTTGCCATGCCAAAAGGTCTGCTTTTGCAAGAACGATGCAGAACTGCTTATAAGTAGGGTTAGCAGATACAAACATGCAATATTGTATAAAAGAGGGAATTTGGGCAGGTGCAGCTTTTGAAACCCTTCCATGATGTGCTGCACCTGCCCAAATTCCCTTTTCTGTACAATGGTTAAAGATACAGGCATTCTGTCCCTGTTTGTAGCTGGTAACCCTATTTATAAGGACAACCCCTACGGCCCCAAGAACACAGCAGTTTGTCGCTAACTGTGCTGCCATGACAAGAAGTCTGCTTCTGGAAAAACAATGCGAAGTTTCTATGTGTTCTATGCAACAGAACACTGCTTTGGATGTATGCTTGAGAATAGGACTGTGCTGCAGGAACTCTTCGCTTGATAATTCCTCCAGTTTACTAACCTCCCAGTGCAATTGCACAGAGACCACAGGACTGCTTATGTGTAATTGATTATCTTTCAGTGGTCTTTGTGCAGTCACATAACACACTCCCTCCCCTCTTGTTAGTGTTCTCATTTCAATTTGTATGTACAGGGATGGTAGGAAGGTATTAGCTATGCCTTAAGCAAATATACTGCCATGGCCCTTGACTTGGGGATGGGTGTGGCTACCTCCAAAAAGCTTGGCTAGGGCTATTTTAAGAAAGTTGCTCTGTGCAGGTCCCATTTATCTGACTACACAGATGACCACTCAAAGAATATTGGTTGGAAGTAAGAATCCTGTTTTTTTTTTTCCCTTTCTAGAAATAAGTTTTCTAGTTAGAATCTACAGAATGCCTTAGCATGTGTAAGGGTAATTTTCCTATGGTGCTGTACTTCAAATGCCCTTTTCTGTGAAAGGCAATCAAGATCTCAAGACTCCCAGATGTGAAACTTTACCCCCCCCCCAACCTCAGACTATCTTCTCAAGGTCTCCCTTTACTCTAGAATTCTACATAATGCGGTTATTGAGCCCTTTTCTACTTTTGTTTCTGCACTTTTGAAAAACTGGAATTGAACTTGGTATGAAGTTGTATAGTCTTGTTTCCTCCCTTGTCACTTCCTGAAAAGCAGCTGTTGGACAGAAAAGCCTCCTTAAACAGTTTGCTCATTTTTGGAAAGCACCACTATGAGGGCACCACACTATGATGCTGCTAGAGTGGAGGGGTGGGGGAGAAAGGGGTAAACACCTATTAAATGGGTGTATAATTGGGGATGGATTTAGTCTATGGTCATTGTAAAATTAAAGCAGAAATCAGTGGTAGCATACTCTTTGTTATGACTTGCTTTTAAGTTGGACACATCATGTTGGATATTTACATGTTTTCTATTGTACTCTTGTGAACATTTTAATACACTTTTTTCATTAGTGGTCTGTGTCTTCTCTAAGTGTTTGATGGAAAAATAAGATTTTCTCTGGCACCAAATGGGGGTGGTGGGGAGCAATACATGTTTTTCTATAGATCTGAACTCTAGAGGAAAAATGTAGGAGCCAGTAGTAGCCTTGCACACAATCACCACTTCTTACACTAAGTAGTTTAACTCTCAGCCTGTACAAGAAGTAGCAGCTTACAAGAGCACAGAAGATGCTATTTTCAATTAGTCAAAAGCCCTCCAATTCATGCATATATCTCCTCCGTAGAGAAAAACTAGAGTAGGTAACTTCAAGCTGAACTGAAGTTGAAATAGGTACTGAAATCTGTTACCTTCAAAGTTTATAGATCTTACATCATGTTTTCTTATTTTCAGTTATTCATAAACAAGTGTTCTAAGCTTGGTTTCTTTTGAACTGGTGGGAAAAGATCTGCATGATGGGAAATTAGGAGCAGTTCCTCTGCTCCTTATTGTGATAATGTACTCTAGCAACATGGGGCTGTGCCCTTAAAATGATAAGGAAAAATAATTACTGCCACTCAAGTCTCCCACAGCTTGATTTTTTTAATCCTTTTGAGTAGCAAAGAGCTTGGCACGGCAATCTTAGCCTGCTCACTGAAAACAAATATTGAGGGGATATTCTGCTCCACCTTGGTCCTACACTTGCAATTAACAAATGTTCCCAAAGTGAGTGTTGCAACATAAAGGTGTCTTTGCACACTCCCAGGGGTGCTGTGGGTTGGCCCCCTTCTACATGTTCATGCAGGTGTCACGACCTGGGATCTTGTGAGATCCAAGATGGTGGTGCCCAGCTGAGCTGCAAAGAAAAGGCAATGGGAGTGTCATGAGCCAAGTAAGGTTGGGAACCACTGGGCTAAGATTAAAGTATTTTTAAGTGTTGGAAAACCCGCTTGTGGAAAAATAACTTTAAGGAATCTGCTTGAACGGATTTTTCCATTTCTAGTCAGATTTTGTTGTAACTGCTACAGCTAGTTTGCTGAGGCCAATCTACTCTGAGGCTGCAATCCTATCCCCACTTACCTGGAAGCAAGCCCCATAGACTATAATGGGACTTACTTCTGAGTAGACATGCATAGGAGTAAGGCTCAGTCTCTCATCAGTGCTTAGAATGAACACCCTGCAAACACATATAGCCTGTCCTGAGAGCTGGCATGGCAGAAGCCAGTGATCTTCCATCTTTTTCATAACTCCAATAAAGCACAAGGCTAGGTACCAACTGTTGGTTCCACCCACTCAAGGGAAAAGGTACACCAAATGCTTCCCCCTTTACCTGGTGGTACTCTAGTCCAGTGGTCTTCAAACGTTTTCCTTCCTGTAAGTTGTCGTGACCCTAATGGAGTCTCAACAGCAAGGTTGAACACTGGCATAAACAACTGGACTATTAGCTACATCATGGGCCATGTATAATTAGCTATATATTAAAGCTTCTGCTTTGATACCACAGACTTTGAAGTTTCCCTAAACAAAATTCCTTTTTCTAATTGTACAATCAATTTTTCAAAGACCATAGTAAAGTCCAAATTGTAGTAGAAGAATTGTGCTAGAAGAATCTGGCTCTAACTTCTTAAAGCTTTATTAGACAGCTTTGATTTCTCCAAAGGCAAGATTCTATTGCAGGGGGCAGTAGTCAAATTCATCTATCAGTATTTCCTGAAGCCATTCACATTTGGACAACAGTGCCAAACCTTTAAAGCTGTGTAGGTTCTCATGTTATAGTAGCATTTTTTTAAAAACAAGGCATTTTATTGCATTTGTTTACTTGAAGAGTTTATTTCAATGTAAAGAGACTTTCATATTCTTTGAAAACCATACTCGAGTAGCTTTAATAAAAATTTATGCTGGCCACCAAGATTAAAACTATGTCCCTTGGGAAGTTGTGTTTGTAGCTGAGATTTGAAGAGTTGAGCTATGATGTTAGTCCTGTAGCTTCTGCTGTTCCTTAGTTTAGTTATGATTTTTCCTGCAGCTTTGGCGGCTGTTCTCTGGCTTTCAGTTCTTGGTTATACCTGTTAAGTAAGGTAAACAGTTACTTTTGCAGAAGTACTAAAGTAACAACAGGTAAAGTCACAAGCCTAAAATATATAGCTGTCTCAGCATTTTGGATGTTCAACTGCAGTGCTTCTCGGAGTGTGGGCTTTGACCCATAATTGGGAAGCAAAACTGGGCCATTCCCCCTTAAAGGAACAGTTTTGGGTGGCCTGACAGCACCACCCAGTGACTTCAACATACCTGGTGCGGAGCCTGCAGCTCCCTCCACAGGACACCCTCCATAGCCCCAGTCCCCACAGCTACTTCCAGTGGTGCCAATGCCTGAGTAGGACTTTGGGAAGAAGTGTACTATCTAGCTGAGAACCTTTGCTGCAGTTGGCAGGGTCCATGTCTAGTATTTGGTACAAAGGCATACAATTTTAGTGATTTTCTAGAGCTAAAGATACTTCTTTCACTCTTCTCCAATTGCAATTAACACAGCTGCATCAGCCTTGGTGCCATTTTCACAGTTTACATGATTTAGAGCAGAACTGCACTGTACACGAATAAGTGTGGGTGATTATCTGTTATAGCCATGACCTCTGTTGGTTTCTTGCTTGCCTGTAAGCGCAAGTCTGTGTCCCCTCTACCTGAGAACTGTACTCTCAAAATAGATGACATTCCTGATATTGGCTAGACACTAATGGGATGGTTAATATGCATACAAGTCTACTGAACCTTTAAGAAAATCCTCTCCCTGTACTACATTAATATAGGAAGAAAGCATATGAAAAGTCCTCCAAACAGGAAGTCTTAGAACAGTTAATTACAAATGATGCTCATTCCTTCTAAGTGTGGTATGGTTTCAAGACACCTGCACCAGTGTGCATCATTCCTTGGAATATGCCACTAAAGGGTAAGAGACTAAGGCTGCAATCCTATGCACACATTCCTGGGAGTAAGCCCCATTAATTAACACAATGGGACTTACTTCTGAGTAGATGTGTAGGATTGTCTTAATGCACATAGTAGCTGAAGTACAGACATGACTTTTTCTAACAATGATTCATCGTTCTGAAAAGTATAGCCATTGGTACTACAAATGAATAAGGGCTTTTCTGGCTGCCACAGCAACAAAAGCAAAGTGCAACAAACTTCCTCATCTACTATGAAAAAGTCCTTTTATTGGCAGAAGCACCAGTTTTACTTTGTCTTGTTAGGCCAAGGCAGCACTTGTGCTGTGCACTTGCATGATCTCATAGGAGTGGGTGTTTTTTTTGAGGTTACAGGGGTTTGACAGGAGCCAGAGGATTTACTTTGTATAGTTTACTAAACAGTCAAAGCTCAGGGTTTAAGGAGTGAGTGATCCTCCCCAAAGAGTTGCAAAAAGGGAATGTGTGAAAGTTCCTGGCTTATTAGCCCAGGTGCTCCATGCAAAAATAGAGAAAGGCTTGTAAAGGAGAAAGCTACAGAAAGGTGAGAGACTGAGAGATACAACTAGTCAGGTTTTTAGGTTGGTGTAGCAAAGGGCAAGATCTAAGTTTCTGACCATTTAATAAAGATTAAGGAATACTCATACACAAAATACATGTTAGTTGGGACCAGGACCATGTGGTCTCAAGCAACAGAGAAAGGTGTAGGGATAGGAAGATTGCCAACCTTTCCCCCTGATTAGGGTTTCTGTATGAGCACTGCCTCCTACAATCAATCACAACTAGCCCATTCAGTCTTGGGGAACCTTTACGTTTTACCTTTTAATACCTTTTAATAATGGAAAAGCCAGCCAATTGAGCTTTATCCTTTCTGCATGACAGGAAACAAATATCCTGACTTCGTAGCATTAAAGCACAAGTCTACTGTACACTAGGAAAAAAGCTGGCTTGCCAGTAGGAAAACAAGATTCTGTTAATATGAACAATAAAGAAGTGACTCTCAACATAAGTAATGCCTGGCTTCCAACATATTAGAATAAACAACTTTGAGGAGGAACCACTGAGGAAATTGGGATACTGAGGGACAGCCAAAAAGGTGTGGGTATGCTTTAAAATTCAAACAGGAGCTGGCAAGGAAGCTTGTGGCCAGCGATCAGCAACTACTTGAGCCACTTTAAAAAGAGATGCTATTCAGAACAGTGGGCAGAGGATACAAAATTATTTGTAACCCCCTGAAAATGTTTTTCACAGATGAAAGTGAAACATTCCCTGTGTGTTTTCCAATGAATAGCCCACAATGTATTTTAATCCATGGTTTGAAGACTTGAGCAACATTTGATTTAAATAATCAGTCAGTCTGCAGTATAGCTCTTAAAACAAGCTGCAACTGAACTTTTATCCACCTGCCTGTAATACCTACCTCCATATGCGATACAGCTGAGAACCACCAGCACAGCCAACGAAGAAGTTAACAGTAAACAGACCCCAGTTTTTAGGAATAATAACTAGAGAGTATCTTGACCAGATAAGGCCTGTTGGATTATTAAGAAGATAGAGATTTAACATCAAATAAAATTAGTACTTCAGGTTCAGTATTGATTACTACATCAGATTTCAAAAGTCAAACTGTATCATGGGCCACTTCCTTGTGCATATGCTATTCTGTTTGAGAGCATGCTCTTAGCTAGTGATGACCCCATAATATAATCAGTCATATTTTCCTACTCCTGAGAACTGGCATATCAATCTTAAATACATGGATTATGTAGGAGCAAGTCCAGTAAAATTATTGTGATCAGCAGATTAGATCTACAAATGCAAGCAAGGTTTCCCTATTGTTTGGATGGATAGGGAGGAAAGTGCCATGTTCTTGATGAGATCAGCCAGCCAGCCAGCCGTGACCAATGTACTCTATGTTGTGGACTTTGATTACAAGTCTGACTGGAACAAGATCAAATCAAAGGAAGCACATGTTTGAATGTTCATCATGCAGCCTAGAAATTTGGGGCCATCTAGTCATATACTATATTTACAATTAGACCAGTTTATCAGCAACAGAGCGAGAATGTTGGGCAGTCCCAGCCAGTGGTGTCATCTACAAACAAGGAACGGGAATGCTGGGCGGGACTTCTGCGTGATTGGCTGCCCGCCTGTCCCGTTCCGCGGCTGCCCTGGCCTGGGGGGGGGTGCCTGCTCACCGGGGGAGATGGGTGGGGGGCGCGCCGGAGCCTGGGCAAGCAGTGGTGGGGCGCGCAAACCAGGGTCAGCCCCCCCGAGGCCAGGGCAGCCGCGGAACGAAACGGGCAGGCTGCCAATCACGCAGAAGTCCCGCCCAGTGTTCCCGTTCCTTGTCTGTAGATGACACCACTGGTCCCAGCCCAAGAAAATCTTTAGACAAATAAGTAGATTAGTAATAGACTAATAAGTAGACTAGAAGATCTGTGCGTGCAAATTTGATTTATGTAAATTTCTACCTAGTACATTAGAGCTCAAATTTCAAAATGCAGGTTATGAACATGGCTTATTCCATTTTTTAATTAATCTTTTATGGTGACTATTCATACTACTAGTGTGAAACTGCTTTCTAAATTATATGTCCCAACTCCCCCCCCCCCAAATCAACATTTATGGTTTCTCCTAAAGGTAGGTAGACAATGGTGAGCAGACCACACATTTCCAAACTGAATCAGCAAGCATGTGGCTAAAAAACTTTAGAACTTCAAAATCAAATGGTAAATTGTGTGAATTCAAATCCATTGGATTTAAAACCTTCACCTTAAACTGCAAGGTAAGTACATACCTGTAGCCGTTAGCACCGCAGATTGTGATGTGCTCAGTTTTTCTGCTGGCCTGGTCATGTCAGCCATTCCAGCACATACTAAACCCTGTAAAGAGGAGTAGAGACAATTCAAAAATGATATTAAAATCATTTCCCCCCTCAAGCACCTCTTTTTCACATTTTAACTGAACACAGTCCACAGCTGTAGACTTATTACATGTTCCAGTGCATTTTGATTAGTAGGTTTGTGAAGAAGCAATAGAAAGTCAGCTCTGGTAAATTACATTCTTAAATACTGATCCTCTGGATTAATTTAAATTGCCATTGTGCAAATAGAGTTTTCTGCAACTGAGATAGTAAGTAGCATTACTATGATGAGCAACTCCAAAGCTCAACATGATTTTAGAAGGGATGGCTCACCCTTCCTCTGTGCTCTGATTGCATATCCCCTCATATTGCTGGCCTAACAATTCTGCAAGGGAAGACAGATTGACCAAGGGGAGTAGTGCTTAGTGCATAGTGTCCTCCCCCTTTTTTGCTCTCTGTTTCATTCATTTGCTGCCTTAGTGACTGAAAGGGGACAGAATTTGGTAGATACCTGCTGCCACCATCCCATGCTCAGGACACTGGACCAAGGGAGGCCATCTGAGAAAAATCTCTCAAGACTACAGAACCTTATGGTTCTAGTTTAAAATTCATGATCAATCAGGTGTCTCAACTCACTGAATTACTAGCATACATTGACTAGGTAGGCAAGGTGTCTAGTTTTCTAATTAAATACCCAATCATTCACACAATATTCATGCAAGACATTCCAAAGAAGTCTCAAACTCAGCTAAACGATTTACATCAGTTGAGTTGAGGATGGTTTCTAAAAGGTTTGATGCTATATATGAGCTTTATTTATCAGTTTAATATCAAATCCAGCACAATTTAGTCTATTGGAGCTTCAGAAAAAGGACATTTTCATGTTTAAACTTAAAATTCAAATACCTTATTTAAACATCTAGCCAAGATTAGCAGCATGTTAAACCGAATAACTGATTCCATGACTCAGGCACAGATGCCAAAAATAAAGTTATGATAGCTCAAAAAGAAGACATGCTGTGTATGACAGGGTAATGTGTGACATCTTCAGATTTTAAAGCCAATAAAGTAACCTACAAACAAAAGGTGTTTATAATTCAACCAATGCATAATGGAAACATTTGGAGGATGGATTAGGGAGATACTAATAATATACATGCATTTTTTCCACAAAGTTGTCAGTTGACACAACAGCTTGTCAAACCATCAAAGAGCAGATACCATTTCAACAGTTAACAGAGAACACTTTTGTTCAACTAGTATTTGACACATCTTTCTAATTTTCATGACCTACGTAGGAGCCAGCCACACTGAGACAGCATTAAGAGGCCATCTAGCTATTTTACACACACACACACACACACACACACACACACACACACACACACACACACAC
>JAJKFI010000027.1:8249053-8302833 GCA_029204185.1 Lerista edwardsae | reverse complement strand
CACACACACACACACACACACACACACACACACACACACACACACACGTGTTGCTCTCTAATGCAAATATTTCAGAAACACAGAACTGTGTTAACTGGCCCAATCATAATAAACCACTACAAAGGGTAACGCATTGTCTACTGGTCCCAGAGATCAACTTACCCATTTCATAATAGGTGCCCAGAAAAATACTGTTTTCGGACCTATAAAAGAAGATTTTAAGGAGTGCATTAAGCTACAGAACTATAGCGAAACCACCTAGAATTACATATATTAAGCCTATAGCTGAGGAAATAAACAAGGTACTGTATGTTCTAATTGTTCTGTATACTGTATAACAGAGTGGTCCAACTTTCACTAGTAAGGAGGCCCGCAGTACCCTGGCCCCAACCCTCCAGGGGACAAATGCTTGTAACTGGTGCAACGCGATGATGTCACCGCCAATTATTTCTGGGTTCTGCTGAAGTCATACCAAAAAAGGAGGCAGCAGGAAAAGGAGGGGTGTGTGGAGTATCTTTTTGATCTCCTTGCAGTACCATTCAGGCTTCTCCTTTGGGGAAGCTGGAAAGATGTGGCAGGGAGATCAAAAAGCAGGAGAGAGTGGTGGGCAAATATGGTTTTCAAGGCCTCACAGGCCTTGTGTTGTACCACCCTGGTATAACAACTTGCACAAAATCAGTAATGCATTAGGCATATTATTCAGCTAGTAGGTTTTCCAGTGCTTGTCCCATAAATTTAAAAAGGTGTTACATTTTGCAAATTAGTTACAGCAAAGGTCAGACATATACTGAAAAGGGGGCCTTGCTAATCATAGGTTATAGTTGCCAACTGCAAATAGGAATTCTTTGCCAGTGAGGGGGGGGAAACTGCAAATGCCCCCTCTGCACACTGAAATGGTGTTCTCTGCTCTGATACTGGAGTGATTTTCCAAGCAGTAGACTTGCACATCTCTACCATAAGAAGGTTGGACAACAATTAGAATCCCCAGCATGGGCTCTAGAACACATTCACACAGAAGCTTTTATATCACTACAGAGCAATATTTGTAGTCACCTGATAGCCAATTATTCCTTAAGTGCACTACTAATTCTTATTTTAGGACACTCCAGTGTTCAAAACACAATCTGGAAACTTAACCAGTAAATAGGTTGAATAATTATTTATGGATTCTAGTGTTGGGCCTATTTAAACTGCTTTGATACTTTCATTTCCTTTTGGTTATGCCAGAAGGTTGGCCATAAGTCAATTTACATTGCAGATCAAACATTAAAATCAAACTGAATGTTACAAATGCTTACAGGTATAAGCAAAAAACTCATAACACAATCACAGCAATGGCCAAGTTCTGTAATCTCAGGAGGCACTGTTCTCCAGAGGGCAGTCCAAGGGCTGGAAAAATATTTTGTTGTCAGGTTCTACAACAAAACAAATATTTTGTTGTCAGAAATTGGCAATAACTAGCAGTAAATTTCACAGTTATGCCCAGGGGATACAGTTGCATATAGTACATATAAAATCAAAGTGACAACATGCGTAACTTATGTCAAATCTATTCAAAGATAGGGTGTGTTTCAAAGCTGCAGTGTGCAAAGTACATCTGTATTACCAATTATAAAATGAATCACAAAACAATAGCTACAAAAACTAACTACAGCCATCATCAATTCCCTCCACTGGATGTGCAGTATTTTTCTGAAAACTATTTTAATTAAGAAAATGCCAGTGAAGATAGCTGGAGAATCAAGGAGACAAGGGCAATAGTGTCTAGTAGTTAGCACTAATGCTTTCTGGCTCCACTTTCCTCTACTGGGTCAGCAGCTAAAGGGGAAGGAAACTGGTTATTTTGAAGCCATCTTCCTAGCTACATGTTTGATTTTTTTTTAAAAAAAGAACAAGTCTGGTGCTTATAAATTAAGTATGGTTTTCCATGTGTAAATGTGGGGGAAAACAGGACTTCATTGTGTTCTACCATAGCCCTCTACACACATGCACTATGAATGTGGTGAAAGTAGATCATGTCTACTGTAAACAACTCAAAAATCCAGTCACTAACAGGCTTTCAACAGAGGTAGAAGCTGGAGCACATATTGGTAGTCAATAGTTTTATATAAAATTAAGCTCCAATATCAATTGAAATGGAATGAATCTATACGTAAAAGGAACATTGTGGAATTAGCAGGTAAATTACAAGCTATATTCAACATCGTAAGATTTCAAACCTCACCCTTATATAGTACATATTCCTTAGAAGAAGGGGGTTCAATTATTTGTGATGCTTTTCACGAATTCTCAAGTGCTTTCTATTCAGAGTTGCTACACAAAGAACAAATGGTTCTTTACCAAGTCATATCTTTCTGCTGCCAGCACCAGCTTTCTGCTGCATAGCAACAATTACAAAAAGGGGAGTTGGCCTCTGGTCAGAACTTTTCACTTCTTTTTAGCCAAACTGAGGAATGTAGGAAATTGCTACAACAAGAATTTTTACGTTGCAGCATGTTTCACAAACAAGTAAAGAGAGCTGCCTCAGATACTGAAACTTGTACTCTAGGGGAAATGTCACTTATCAAATTAGGCCATCAACTAACCTGTACCTAGGACAGAAATACAAACATGTGCATTTCACTTGGCATGGATTTCAAAAACATAACTAAACCTCAAAAGGGAAGATTTGAGCACTAAATTCAACAGATACAAAACTAATCATATCAGTACTGTATCTTCATTCAATATTCGCCATTCACAGCCTTGCAAAGAGCCATTAGCTCTAAAAAAAACACTGCATTTCAGGGTGTTTCAGAGTTGCAAACTATAATTATTGCACAAAGTCATTTCCTAAAAAGAAACAGGGACTACTGAGAGAGAAGGAAAGGGTATTATATGGAGTTTGGAGTTGGTTTAGTTTCACCTTTCACTCCAAGCTAATGCTTAGTATTATATGAATCTGCATACAGATGGGAGGTTGACCCGTGGTGTGGACGTAACAATCTGGAACTGAATACACTAAAAACAGTGGAGATGGTAATAGATTTTAGAAGGCGCTCCTCTACTTTATCTCCGCTGACCATATTTGGCAGTATGGTATCAGTGGTGGAGTCCTTCAAATTTCTGGGTTCTATAGTCTCCCACGACTTGAAATGTTTGGTTAACATCAGTTCCATTATTAAGAAAGCACAGCAGAGAATGTATTTTTTGCGCCAACAAGAAATTTAACCTGCCTCAAGAGCTGTTGATTCAGTTTTATAGAGGAATCATTGAATCTGTTCTTTTTAACTCCGTAACAGTCTGGTTTGGTTCAGCGTCTAAACAGGACAAGAATAGACTCCAAAGGACAGTCAAAACCACAGAAAGAATAATAGGAGTCAGCTTGCCCTCTATGGATGATTTATATATTGCTCGGATGAGGAGGAGAACAGAGAGGATTGTTGCAGATTGGTCTCACCGTGGCCGTAATCTGTTTGAACTTCTTCCCTCTGGACATCTTTATAGGACATTGTATGTTAGAACCAGGCACAAGAACAGGTTTTTTCCTCTTGCTATTGGGTTACTGAATAGCTGATTGTGGTATTGAGTGTATGTTGATGATCTGATTTGGATAAATTTAGTTAGTGGGGTCTTGTGATGGTATATTTTGTTGTATTATTACTTATTAGTTTAAGGAATATGAGAGAGCTTTTGGGCCGGAGGAAAATTCCATGTATGGTGAACTTCCATGTATGGCCAATAAAATTATATCTATATAAAACTGGGTGCGTGCGTGCTCGTTTCAGCATAGCTCTGGAATGCCTGGAGCGATTTACACCAAACTTGGTACACATAAGCCTTACACTCTGGAAAGAAATACTGTGGGGGTAAGACACCTCTAGCACCCCTAGGGGTGGGGGTGGGAAGGGGTGACATGTAAAAATAATCGAAAACAGCCAACAGGGTCGAATCCATAGTTTTCGGGGTCGCTGTGCTGATTGGTGACAGTCCCTAAGATATTTAAGCCCATGTGTAGTCGAATAAAATGCGCCCTAGGAGTGGGGTGGGAAGGGGGTGACATGTAAAAATAATCAAAAATGACCGATATTAGTGTCGAATCCATAGTTTTCGGGGTCGCTGAGATGAATAGTGACACTCCCGATGCTGTTTAAGTCCACGTTCAGCCCCCATTGGCATGGGGGGGGTGAGAAGGGGTGAAAAATAAAATGTCCAAAATGACCGACATTACTGTCAAATCCATAGTTTTCGGGGTCACTAAGCTGATTGGTGACAGCACCAATGACATTTAAGCCCCAGTGTAGTCGAATAGAACGAACAGAACTCTGTAGAACCTTCTGGAAATTTTTAGAAATCATTATGGCCCGGTCTTGGACTCCAATCAAATACTTGCCATGTTGCCAGGCGTAGTCTGGCGATGATAATATTTATATACCGCCTTCCTTTGGTCATTAGATTGCTCCTCTGACTTTAGTTCAAGGCGGTTTACAGAGGCAGGCTTTATTTCTCTAAACCCCCAAGGGTTTTTTTTACAAATTACAAAGAAGTTCTGTCTTTCAAGAACTACAACAACATACAGATGGAACTTTCGTGGTCTAGTCCTTCTTTCTGGCCACACGACTGCCTTCCTGCTGGCTGATAGACGGCTTCTCTGCTCCCACCAAAGGAACAGCTGGCCCAGCACAACTCCTCTCTCACAGGCAGCTGGAGACAGCTCAGCTCTTATCAGTCACAATTCTCAAGGTCTACCGCTCACAGAAGCTTCTGGTGTCCTCGAACGGGTGACCTTCGGATCTTAGCTTCAGGCAAACGGAGGCTTTAACCCTCTTGACTAAACCTTCTGCCCTACTCCTGCGATACCGTAGTAGATGCCTATGAGGTCGCCAATTTCCCATCAGACTTTCTAAACTCACTTGATCCGGCTGGATTGCCACCACATCATCTTTTACTTACAGTGGGATCTCCAATTATTTTGCTATAGAACCTCAACCCGCCAAAACTTTGCAATGGCACAAGGCTGTGTGTCAAGAAGATGCTGGGTACTGTAATTGAAGCGACTATCTTAACAAGAAAGGGAGAGGGTGAAACAGTTTTTTTTCCACACGGATAACACTCATTCCGAAGGATCTCCTTTTTAATTTTAAGAGATTGCAATTTCCAGTGAGACGTGCATTCTTGATCACGATCAACAAGTCACAGGGGCAGTCTATTAAGTATTGCGGAGTGGATTTGAGATTGCCATGTTTCTCCCATGGACAACTTTATGTTGCTTGCTCAAGGGTGGCTTCACTCAAGAATTTATGTATTCTTGCTCCTGGAGGTGAAACTAAAAATGTTGTTTATAATCAAGTTCTGAGTTAATATTATCGTGAATTTGTAAAAGATTTTACTGTTTAATTTTTATACTATACTTATACTTTTAATTTCCTGTACATAAAATTACTTCGATTTTATACTATAGATAGAATTCATTCCTTTTCCTGTCTAATAGGAGCTTGGGATAAATAAATACCCGGCCAACGCCGGGTAAGGACAAGCTAGTCTATCTATATCCATGCTGCACATGGCAATCTGAAGCCAAGAGCAAGAAAGCCACCATCAGAGTGCATGACAGAGGCAACCTTTGAATTGGGAATCTCCTGGTGTGACGTGGGGAATACACAACTTAAATCACAAGATACTGTACTCTTCCATAATTATGGATGCTCGAAATTAGGGTTGTAGCATATTTAACCTCAACATTTTTAAAAATGGCAAGTTTGGCACCAAGTGCCAATTTGGTATTTGTATTCAAGCTATTCTGCCAGTAATTTACACCACTGAAGGTACTATTTTTCCCCCTGTCATCAGGTCTTTATTTCATGTAAATTATCTATTCGATTTCTCACAATGCATCTTAAGATAGCATAAAAGAAGCACAATACAATTTCTGCACAGCTAACAAATATGCACAATTTAATTGAGCAAGTCATGAAGCACAGATAAAATTTGCTTTCACAGCAGCAACCACTTTCAAGCAAATAATTCTGAACATAACCTGAACATCATAACAGTTTACACCTAAGAGATTTAACAAAGACAGAATGCATTTATTACTGATTTTCTCCTTTTACATAGCCAACTACCACTTGCAAATGTTTCACACTAAAGCAGCAGAAGTCAGTTTCAGATAAGATATATAGCACTTTTGTTTTAGAATGGATTATAGTTAAAAGATTACTTCTAGTTTTCCCTTTTCCCCAGTGTGTACATCTAAGAGAGCATAGATAACAAATTCAGCCCAGTGAAGGTATCAGCAAGAGTCTAGGAAATAGGATTAGCCAAACCACAACCATCTTGACATCTATGTTGTAACCAAAGAAGACAACACACAGTTTTGTTACTGGTGTCTTATTGCAAATTGCCTAATGTATAGGTGTACTTTTGGATTCTGTTGAGAGAAAAAGAGCTGTGAGCATGTTTCACTTAAGATTTCAAAACCCTACAATGAACAGCAGTTGCTTAAGAGGTGCCCATAATAAAAAAATATACCAAGCAGCAAGTATGAGAGTGGGAGAGAAGTTACTTCCCACAACTCACAGCTTCTCACTCAACATGCCAGTGAACAGAGTAAAGCAGTGGTCTACTTTATTTTTCGGTCCCAAAACTAAGAATACTGCTGTGGGGCCAGCTCCAGGTTTTGATAGAGTTGGGCAAAAGATCTGCAATGGACCCCTTCTAGACAACAGTGACCGTCAAAATAGCTTGTATATTCCAAGGAAAATTTATTTACAGTTGCAAATTTGACCTATTATAACCTTTTTGTACCAGTTAGGCTGACCAGCTATAATGCAAGACTGGCCTCCTGTATTTCTCTAGAAGGAGCAATTTGAGCAGGTACCATTTTTACCATCTTTGCATAACCACCTTTGAATAACCTCCTGCCTACATTTGGGTCACTCTAGCATACAATCACCCTATCACTTTTATAAAAAGGTTTCAGTTTCCTCCAAGTACCTATATTAGTAATAATGACAAACCAAATATTTGGCTTTTACACAGCCTTTGTTTACTCATGTGTGTAGTGGACCCTTGCATTACAAAGGTAATCCATTCCATAGAAATAATTGTATTTTTGCTAATAATTTATTCCAAGAACTTGGAAGTTGAATTTCTGCTACAGAACTAAGTTACTGCCCTCTCTAAATAAAAAGGCAATTTAATGGTGCCTCTTTAGGGGCCATTATACAACAATTACAATCTAATAATGATAAAACATGAGTTACAAGTCCCTCAATGCACAGAGCCACTATGGTAAAACCCTGTTTTTGCAGAGAGGCTACCAAATGCTTACATTTGCATCACTGTTTGACTTATCACAAGGTCACGTGGATGGCAATTACAAGCCCATTGTAAAGTGATTTGATTATAAAGCAAACCCATTGTAAAGTGGGGGTTCACTGTGCAGGAGCAACAAGAGGCAACAGCACATACAGACAATGTGGCCTTTTTTACATCACACAAGCCAGACCTCTTGGACTGTTCTGTCAGTGTTTTCTCCACTTGCTTGACTAAGCAAGTGGATAAAACACTGACAGAAGAATAACCTCTTATGTAGGGTTATCAGATACAAACTGGGACAGAGTGCCTATATCTTTAACCATTACATAGATGAGGAAATTTGGGCAGGTGCAGCTTTTGAAACCTTTCCATGATGAGTTGCACCTGCCCAAATTCCCTCTTATATGTAATCGTTAAAAGTATAGGCACTCTGTCCCAGTTTGAATCTGGTAACCCTACTCTTATGGTTCGTGATCATTCCAATAGCCATTTAACCCTTGCCAAAGTTTTCTCACTCCTTACAACGGTTCTCAAGAAGGCACTCAATTTACCTTCTCTTTGGCACTCATACACTAGTCTGACCAGTAACTTACAATGAGGGCAGCAGCAGGACAGAAGAGGAAGACCAGATACATACAGAGGTTCAAAGCTTTTTCCATTAATACAGTGACGCTACTTCACTGTATTAGTATTTATACCTCATTGAGTTTAAAAGGAGGAATGCTGCTAAAATGCCCTCTATTAAGTATCAATTGAAGGTCCTGGAGTCCTTTGCAAGTGGGCGTTATGCGCTCGCTTCCCACATGGGCATACATACAAACAGCAGTGTCCACCAGCTAGCCAGAGCTCTCCCTCTCACGTTGTCCCTCCCTTCCATACCTGCCGGGTGGTTGTACAAAGGACGCAGCCGAGCCGGCAACAGAAGCTCGATCTTGTCCAAGAAACGGTGATAGGAGGCGCGGAACCCCGCGGCAGCGGCCGCCATCCTGCGTGCAGTGACAGCGGCGGTTGATCCTCACGACGACCCTGCTCGACCTGCTGTCCTTCCCTGCTTCACTTACAAAAGCCAGTCTTACAAAAGCCTGAGCAGGCCCGCCCCGGGCACATACGCAGGTGGTGGGACGGGCCCGCTTTACCGCTTCCTCATTGGTTTGTGGAAGCAAAAAGGGGTGGGGCCGAACAGCTGACCTTCGCGTTATTGGGTAACTCTCTAGTCCCGCTGCCGGCTTATTATCCGGCGTCGATGACATTATTGCGGTCATCCAAGTCTCGTCCATTTTTTATAACGATTTAGCCGTTGGCGATAAAAAATGACGACATGAGTATTTGTTTATGTGACGGAGTTTGTTCCCAAAACAAAGATGTCCACTTGCGCCCTTCTTTAACCCAATCCGCGACGGAAGCCGGACAAGGGTTTTAAAGGGCTTAGCTCCAGGCGTGGTGATTTGTCTCCGCCATTGAGCTCATGTGTCCCAACACTTTTGAGTCGCCAGTCTGCGAGGGAAGGATGAAGTTACCTCAGGCAAAGATGGCTGACAGGCAGCGTACTGCCTGTTTTGAGAAGGAGGTTGTATAGCCTAAATGATTTCTACGTACGGCGACTTCTCTATGACCATTTTTGTGACCACGAGAGAGGGCGGGACGAGAACGGCCCCTCGAGTTCTCGCGATACTGCCGCCGCCTGTTGGTGAGTGGCTCCTTGGATTATGGGAGGAGCGAACGAGAAGCTGCGGCCGCCGCCTGGAGAGTGAATTTGGTTAGCCGTGGTGGTTACGCGCACGCGGGAGCGCGCGGGTCTCCATGGTGAAGGCGGGGGAGGGGGCCGCTCAGCAAGTGGCAGCGACTGATGTCGCTGGCGGCGGCGGCCGAGAGCCTGATCCTCCCTGCCAGCGCGCGGTGCCATGTCCCGGAGCTGCTGCACCCACCTCCTGTGGGATGTGAGGAAGCGGAGCTTGGGGCTAGAGGACCCCGGCCTGCTGCGGAGACGGTACCTAGGTGAGGACTGGGGGTGGGTGTGAGGCGCTGGGAGAGCATAGGCGGCGGCGGTGGTCGCAGTCGTCATGGTGTGTCACTCCTCTCCATTCCCCACACCGCTTGAGGCGCTCCTGGCGCCGCTCCGGCTGAAGGGATCGAGAGCACAACGGGGCAGATCTGCGGCGGGATCTGGTTGTGTTTATCGCTTTTTTGACTACCACCATCCCGGTCGTCCCCCTCCCCCCCCCCTCCGCCCAGTTCAAGTTCCCTGTTGTGGGGCTGGAGATGGCCGTTGAGCTGCGGCGGTCGGGTTTCACTGCTGCCTGGAAACGACTTCGTTCTCCGGCAAGTTCCCACAAAAGATCCCTTCGCGTTGCAATCGTTCCTCGCCGAGGGAAAACAATTCCTTCCGAAACGCTCGGAAGAACGTGACACGCGAGTCCTTTCGCTGCTTTCCTAACCTCCTCCCCCCCGGCGCTCAGTTTTAGTTAAGGGTGTCAGTTCTCTCCCCCCCTCCCCCGCTCGCCGCTTCCCAACACGCTGTAAATTGCTTTACTTGGATCGTGGGACAGTTCTGGGAGCAGAGTTCAGTCGAGCAAATGGTCGCTGTGTTTTGGTCTTTCAAGAGGCCCGTTCGCAAAGGGAAATTGGGACAGGACTTGGTGTGTCTCTATGCCAGTGTCGTGAGCCAAACAGGCTCAGGAGGTGCTTAACTCTTGTGGGCATTCACGCAGAACGTCATTAGGCTGTGGCTCTCATGCACTAGGTTCCCCACTCTTGCCAATGACGAATGTAAAATCAATCGTTGCTGGAATAATGATCTATAGAAAAGTTTGGCTATTGGTTTTTCCTAGCTAACCTTTTCGTGTAGACACTTGAATCTGATTGTGGAATCCTCTTGCCTTGGGCAGTGAAACCATAATTTTTTCTATTATAAAAATGGTTGTTTTAGAGAGTAATTTTCAATAATTTCAGAAAAGCGTAATCAGTTTTACAAAGTAGCTGCAACTTGCTCGTAGTTACGTGCTTTTATTACACTTTTTATACTCAAGCTTCAGTGTTCTTTGGGCCAAGAGCATTTTGGTGTCATGCATTTTTTATGTCTTATTTCAGTCCCATTTGTTGCGTGCATCTGAAATAGATGGCAATGACAGCAGAGTGCAACTGGAGCTGGGATCTGATTAGAATTTTTATTATTATATTTTATAGCCATGTCTAGCAAGTACATTTTGCAAGTAAAATTGAATGTGATTTAAATACATTTTCAAATAACCTTTTTCTCTTGTGTTATTCCTTGTCAGGTGTCCCGATGCCCATTGAAACCAATAAGCTAAAGTATAATTGTGTAGATTGCATTTTAATTTATCCTTGTTCATATAGTATTTAGTATTATACTATAAATGTATAGTACTACATTTATCTTTTAACCAAAGTTCTGAAACTTGTAAAGACGGATGGGAAAAGTGGGTTTCATTAATGGGAGAAAGAGAGCAACAAAATCAAGCATACACAAGGAGAGCAGGTGCCTCAAATTGCTGTTCAAAGTTGTAACGTGAAAATAGTCACTTTTTGATAAGACTTCCTATGATGCAGAGGTTCTTTACTTGAAGAATATTCTTTTCTTTTGGTTTTTAATCTTACAGGGAGCAAGGGGTACAGGAGCAGTGGTGACTATTTTCTTTTTAAAGAGTGATCTGTTGAGAAGCTTTCTTATTTCATCACAATTTGAATTGGCAGTATCATGACATTCTTCACAGTTTGATTACTGTTAAGGGTTTAGTTGAATTTAGATATAACTCTGGTGAACTTTTGGCCAACATAATTTTTAGATGAAGTTTCAAGATATTGATTGCTATCATCCAATTAAATGTAACTGTGTTTCATTAGAGGAATAGTAAATAATTCACTGTAGTTACTGTCTCTTTTGTAAGTACTGTATATGTAATGACTTGCATTCTTTAAAGCTAGGCTTTGCAAGGGTTTAGAGTTAAAATATGTTAAAACTGCTGAACTTTTATATTTTAAAAGTGTTTTAAGGATAAGCAGCATCAAGCTAGTAGAGTACAGTAATTACTTTTGAAATTGTTCAGTCGCTGTGGTTGAGTGTGATGTTAAAAGGTAGCATGTATCGACTTGTTTACATTTTAAAGGAATTGACCTTTCCTCTAAAGAACATCGCACCCTGTGATAAGTTATTGACAATATTGGATCACCTGCATAGCCTGTCCAGCTAAAATGTCTGAATCTTTAAAAAAGGTTTTGAAGATTTCTGTGAGTTTCCTTTGAGAAAAGAATATATTAGAAATATTAGTATTTCTTTTTAAATAGGAAAATAGGTGGGTGATCTACAGTGACCTAAGCAAGTGCAGATCAGTGAGCCATAATTTACTATTGGTTATATTTTGAGTATATTGGATGTATTGTTCGAAAACAAACACAATATTGAAACATTTAAGTATATGTTGTACCTTCTATTAAGGAACATTATGGGTAATTGTCAATGAAAGTGGCACGTGATCAATACATTTGGTTTTGGAAAGAGAAATACAGTTCACTATGTTTAGAATAATTGATTATAAATTAGAACATCAACGAACTTTTTAGCTTGGAACTATTTTATTCATATTTTCTATTTGTACTGTTTCCTTATTTTAAAAAAAGAATATAGTAGAACTGGAAGAGGTGCAAAAGGGAGGGACCAAAAGGATTAGTGGACTGGGACTTCTCCCCTGGGAAGAATGTCTACAATGTTTGTTTCTTTTTGGTCTAGATCAGCAGCATCGAAAAGGCTCTCTGGTGTGACTGGAGCTTTTTGTTCCATTGAGAGCTAAATTACAGCCACGACTGCAGCCCCCATGTGTCACCGCAGCCAGCTTCGCCTGCCCAGAATACCGCGTGCATAGCCTGCTGAGGGGAACAGAACAAGGAAGCGGCTGACCGCGGTGACACTGGTGGCTGCAGTTGTGGCTGTAACTTTGCTCCCCAGCGCAACGGTAAGTGCATGTCACCGGGCAGAGGGAAACAGCGGTCTCCAGATCCAGCCCACAGGCTGGAGTTTGGAGACCGCTGGTCTAGAATAGTGGTTTCCAAGCTGGGAGTTGCAACCACCCAGAGCAACTGGAACCACTGAATGGCCCGTTAAGGGAAGTGGCGACCAGCGATGGTGGTAATGCATTTCCTGGATCACACCACTGCTGTGAAAAAGGGTGGTTTTCGACTTACTGGGGTTGCATCAGCCCTCTGGAGGGTGCAAGGGCCTTGTGGCCCTCATTGCAGGCTGCCCAATGCCTCAGAACGGCTCCCTGATGTGATCATGACCCGCTTCTGGTTGTTGTTATAAAACCAGATGGCCAGTGTGCAGGTGTGTGTTAGCAGACTAAGCAATAGGCAGTAATTCAATCATGGAATTCAATCATGGCGTTTGTTTTATACGCGTGTCTGAAACATCCACCATATTGAATTGCTTGTGCGCCACCCCATGTAACATATTGCATTGCCACTCGGTATGATGAAACTAAACACCAAACAACATCTAATGGTCATCCAGGCAAACTCACATTATGTGGCACCACATTTGAAATAAAAAAATCAGGAGACATTACTTTCGTACCAACCCTTGTATGTTTGGTTGTTTCCCAAGGTTTCTATTCTCCTGCAGTTGTATGTACAGTATACAAAATATCAAAATTAAGTAATTGAAATTGTATGTTGTTTAGGAATGATCATTAACATGTCTATCTTATAGAGCAATCATAATCTTCATCTTATGAAGCTGAAGCTTTTAGCTTTCTTAATGGCTGATAGCCATAGATTTCATTATTAATGTATTGCCATTAGTTTGAAAGTAGAGCTCTAATGTAGTTTGTGGGTCTTGTGAAAGTTCTTTGCTGAACATTGCATTTCCTGTAGGATGACACGACTGTTCAACACACTTGGGATTCAGACTAGATATTCGCTTAGAATATATTCTTGCTGGTCTTGTGTCTGCAAATTATTTGGGACAGGATATTGGTTTGAAAAAGACATTGGGGTACTCCATACAGTTTATGTACATAAACATGCTGGGAGAACTATGTGCACGAAAAGAGGAAGTGTTGTGCGTGCTCCAAACTGGCTGTTTACCACATGGGGAAGCTTGCAGAGGCTTGCCGCTCACCTTAAGGAATGTTTCCCTGTGGTGGGTCACCACCCCCAGGTTGGGAAACACAGGTCTAAAGACACGTGATTCGGCAACCTTGCTGAAGGAAAGGAAGTCTCAGTTGACTCAGAGAGAAACTGAGAGTCTGGTGTGCAATGCCTTGAGTTCATAATGGAAGAAAGACATGATATAAATGTGTAATAAATAGAATTACTTTGCTATAGCAAATGATCCTGTGGATAATGCAGATGGCATACCAGCTTGCAGTCATTATTGATGCTAATAGTGCCATACATGTTGCATCAAGTATATTTCTAGACATACGTATATCAAATTTCAGGCATTGCTGTGCTACTTGCATGGCTGAGGTAATCATTTTACTGTATCTGCAATTATCTGAACTGCACCATGCATCTGTGAATAAGATAATATATTTTACATTCATATCCAAACACTTTTGACAGGATGGCAATTTGACTAAGAGCAGTGTATGAGTGACAAATCTTTTCATGGTAGTATAATTTGACCTTTGTTACACAAAAGGATATAGTGAGGAGAAAAGATAGGGTTGAAGGTAAAAAGAGTTATTATGGGGCAGCAAGATACATAGAGTTAATTATTCTTAAGCAAAGAGCATGGAGAAAGGGAGAGAAGGAAGTACTGTAGCTCTTGTCTTCTCGCTGAAGTAGTAAACCTGTGTTGATGCTGTGAATATAGGCTGGGGCTCCTATGATGAAATGATCCTCCATACAAGTAAATTCTCACGCACATAAAACCAGATGTTAGGCAAGAGCCTAGCACAGAATATTGTTTTTTATGTGGAAAGCGTGTGTGTATTTTAAAATGGAGGGCCATGAAGTTGTGCATGCACCCATGTAGTCTGAGGATAATACAGCCAAGCACAGGGTTTTCAGATGAGTGAGAACTTGGACTTCGTTATCAGACTGCCCATGGCCTACTATAGGAAGCTTTATCTCTTATGTTTCAGCTAATGTGTTAGAGACAATATGCTATTTTAAACATATTTTATATATATTTTCAAGATCAGAATCCTATAAAATCATAAGGCAAAAAGCACTTTTTTCCTTTTTAATGAAAATAATTTTATTTTCATGCATGTTTACATTTTAAAAGTTTGGTTTAGTTTGTCGCTATAACACTGTTTACTTCAGTTGGTAGCTCATGTGCCTGTAACATTATCAGCTACTAAACAAGAAGGGTTATATTTAGCCATGGTCTCATTTAGGATCTGAAGGTGTAATAAAGATATCAAGATTTCTGCAAACAAATTGGCTTCTACTTACAGAATAGGGTTTTATTTTCTGCACCAGAATGAGAGAAAGAAATGTGTCTCAACAATAAAAATGGGCAATGAGACTACTGTGATTTATCTTATGATTTTAAAAATCTTATACTTTTGTATTGATTGTTTCATTCTGAGAACTCATTCAAAGTGGGGTGTCTCATAATTGTCAGTTGCCTATCTCTCTTAGGTAGTATGCCTGAATTTACTTTGGAGTATTCCCCCAGTGAAAGCACAACAGTAGCCAAATGGCTACCACTACATCCAGTAGCAGCCAGGCAGATGGTGAGGTCTCCTTGGAATTGGAAAAGAAAATTCAACAGCTAGAGTAAAAAAATCACATGACTGGACTGGAAATGAGTTCCTTCCAAATAAAATGGTTGCAACTATTTCTTAGAACAGTGTTTCCCAAACTGTGGGTTGGGACCCACCAGTGGGACTAGCTGATTTTTAATGGGTGAGGAGTTTTTGTAACTTTTTAAAAATTTGGCAAGCATTCATGCCTACTTTGCAGGAGAAAAAATGTTAGCTGGAATGCTAACCTGTAGTATGAGGTAATTTTCCTACCATCAAATTAAAATGTTACGTTTTCCAATTTTCTCTAGTAATTGATGTGCTGTACAATAGATCACATGTGTACCCAGTTTCATTCTTTTGTCTGGCCTGGAAGTCCCTAACCGCACATGCTACTCTCCAGTTCAGTCTTCTGGGTACCCTGGAATGACTGTAAAGGTTTGAGGAAACAGTCCTTGAACTCAATTCCTAGAAATGTCTGCACATAATATTTGTAAGGTCTCTAGCAACCTCAGGAGCACAGGATCCTGATTATATTTATTAATGTGTTAATTATTATTAATAAGTAATATTTTATTTCTTTCAGATATCTTTCTACTGCAGTGGTTCCCAATCTTTTTTGCACTGGGACCCCCTTTTTAAATATGACAACCTGTTGAGACCCCTTTCCTAGACCTAGGGCCAGGAGTGATGTCATTAAGCATGAAGTGATTGTTTTTAATAAACCACATTTTTTGAAGGTCAAAAGAACTCCACATCCTTTTTAGAATGTTCTGACTTATTTGTATCTAAATGATTCTTGAGTTTTGAGTTCAGTGATTGATTCAGCACCAAGAACTACATTGCATAGAACACGTTGTGGCTTCTCTATATCATTGCTGATCATGGTAGTAAAGGCAAATTTTAGATAGTCTTCAGAGTATTGACGTTCCTCTTCCCCTTGTGCTGAGATTCACCTAGGCATGCACATGGAAGGCGTGACATGCTCACTCAGAAAGAGACCCAGGAGAGATTTCATCATGCTCACAGACCAAGACGAGCCCATAGCAAGGCTAATTTCCCTCGCATCCACAAGCATTGAGGAAGTGACAGTTTAATGGGGAAGCTTCTTCTCTATCCAAAATGAAGCTTCCAAGATGGTGGTGCTCAGCTTTTTAAGATGGCTGCCCCAAGCCCTGGAAATCGGTTCACGACCCCCTTAGGGGTCACAACTCCCAGGTTAGAAACCACTGATCTTATGGGTCACAATAGATCGTTGTCTTTAAAAGTGGATTCCAGTGCTAAAACAGTTGGGAAACACTGTCTTAGAAGATTGTGTTGAAATTGGTACAGTAGCAAAGAAACTGAAGAAGCTGAGAGCTATGTCTATTTTGACTAATGTTTTTGGAGGCAAGTTCAACAGAAAATGAAAGGTAGCATGAGCAACTTGAATAGAATTGAATAATACTGATATTGAATAATCTATTCCATGGCATTACTGTATCATTAGATAGTGAACTGCCAATAATAATTAAGACCTTCATAGCTCAGTCATCATATTTGCTGTGAATTATGCAGCATATCAATCAGCAGTGCTAGGTGGTGCAGAGAAATTAGCTGTTTACAAAGAGATATGAAATAGACTTACAGGCATCCCCAGTATCCACGATTTTAGGTATCCACAGTGGGGTCCAGAATGGAACCCCAGCAGATACTGGGGCATGCCTTTTTAAAGATTAGGGAACATCAGTGATTTCTTCTTATGTTCTTATGTTCTTATTTTGCTGCAACAAGGTAAAAAACTTGTATCAAATGGGTATATGATGCAGACTATCTACAATGCCTAATGTATATGGGTAAACTAATAAGACACAGCAGGCAGACATCCCACCATTATAGATAGGACCCAGGGACCAAAAGGTTCTGTATGGCAAGCATGAAGTTTTCAGTGTTGATTAAGTCATGGTAATAATGCATCCAAGGAAAATGGAATGGTATGACAGGAACAGATATGCTTGATATAGGCAATTACTATATCACCCATTTCTTCTATGTTGTTCAGTTCATTAAGTGAGGGCACAATCCTACAACTTTCCAGCACTATGCCAATAGGGAATGTACTGAATCCTGCAGTTGCGGGGCAGTCACAAAGGCCTCCTCAAGGTAAGGGAATGTTTGCACACTTACCTCATAGCTGTATTACCCTTACCCCAGTGCTAGAAATTTGGTTAAGATTGTGCCCTAAGTATATTATGAATTCTGACAAAATCTGAAGGGCTAGCCTGCAGGATTATTTGATTTATAGTTTGATATTACAAGCGTCTGTGTGTCTATGGACACACATAGAGTACCCTATGCCAGCTACATGAATATTTCTAATTTTGATGAACTTAAATAAATCTCGTGCCGATTGGTGTGTTTTACGACATATGTGAGGGTAGATATTTTAAGCTCCCTTTACTGAAATGTATTCATTATCTTTGAAGTCCCCCTATGAAAGAGAACCATTTTCATATTGAAAAACTATGGATATCTGGATTAGGACATGATGAATGTTTGCTCTAAAATAAATCAATTGCAGAATAAATTTTGTAAGTATTTAAACATGTTTGTTGATTTTGTTTGCAGGAAGAAGAGAATTTATCCAAAGATTAAAACTTGAAGCAACTCTGAATGTGCATGATGGCTGTGTAAGTGACTACTTATGTGTATATAAGTAATTTGTTGGCTTTTTAATAGTGCTTGAACAAGACGTTAAATATTCAGTTGCCTATATTTTTAATTCATAATCTTATTATGCAGTCTTCAGAATGTCTACTCAGAAGTAGGTCCCATTCAGTTCAATAACACTCTGCCACATATGTGTCTGTAGGATTGCAGCTTTACTGTACTTTTAAGTTGGTCCTTTCAAGCAACTTGTTCTTGTGCAAGAAAGATCTATTTTAAGTGAGCAAATTTATTGTAATTCACAGGCATTTATAATCTGAATCAAATATTATAATTGGAGATCTTTTATCTTTAATTAAAATTTGCCTCTCATGTTTACTGCCCCAAAAATATAACACAGAGTAATCAAAAATATGGTTTTAATTCATTCAGTACTTTGGTGCATAAGAATATGGATGATTAATATTAATATTAATATCCCGACCTACAAGGGAAACACAGGTAGGGAAATATTTACCTCACAAGTGGCGAGGTAGGTGTCAGTCCTGCTGCTTGTGAATATGTGAATTTGCGAGTTGTGAATTTAGCAAGTAGCAGGAACTGATTGTATGTCCTACTTGTTTAGGATCAGAAAAGTGAAAATCATAGTAACATCTGTTTAAGATATCTATAAATTACTAGACTATCTTCTATTATCTTGCCTGTTATATCAAGCTTAATTTTATTCACATGTAATTAACTTGTTTCTCTAGACCCATTTTCTAGAGCAATGGTCTTCAAACATTTTAGACTGAGATCTGCTTTTTAGAATGGCACTCATGTCGGGACCCACCAGAAATAATGTTATAGCTGGATGCTACATAATCAAGCAGGAAGTGCCGTCATTGTGACATAATAAAATAGCACTCCTGGAATGCAAATTGGCATTCTTGGACTGCAGCAATTACACGACCATGACAGAAAGCAGGATTAGGACAAAATATTATGTAAGCACCGAACTGAAAACAATTTTTTTTTAGAAAACCCTCACTTGAAAATTAAAATGGTTAAACACTGGCAAAAGGAATATAGCATGAGTAAGGTCTGCAGCTTCTAAGGTGGTTGCTCTCAGCTTTCCGCAACCCACCTGATCAAGTCCTGACCCACAGTTTGAGAAACACTGTTCTAGAGTGACTTTTATGGGAGGAATCCCCCAAAATTGGGGATTAATTGGTTCTGTCTTGGTTCTTCAGTAATGTTCTGCAGTAATGTGATCCAAAGGCTTTGAGAGAGTTGCACATGCAATTGAATATAAAAAAGTGCAAGGCTTTACGTGTACTATGTGCACAATTGTGTGTAAACCGTGTTGTGCATGCAGTGCTGATTCTGATTCTTTGGGTATACTTTAATAGTCTTCCTGCTTCGTTACTGCATTAGCTGTTACTGCATTAGCTGTTACTGCATGAGGCTGTAACAGCTATTACACATCCAGAAGACATCCAGATGTGTCTCTGAATCATAGTCTAGATTTCGGTGTTTTTTATTTGTGTCATTTGCTATTGTGCCTGCTATTTTAAAAAATATATATAGTGGAAATTTTCATATCTATTTAACTGTGTGTTTATCTTAAAAGAGGGGCCTGTAAGGCATAGTAGAGTATATATTTTGCATGCAAAACAATTAATGTTCAATCATCAGCATCTCTAGGTAGGGCAGAGATACATTTCTGTTGAAAACCTTGGATAGCCGCTACCTGAAAATATTGACAGTATTAGTTAGATGGAATAATTATAGCATCTTATGTTCTCCCTAACTTCAGATTTTTTTTGCATACCAGACTTGATACAGGGTGGCCACAAAGTTCCTATGTCCCAGATCCACACAATTGCATGAATGTGGCTGCAATATAAGGCGTGCTTTATTGTCTCAGCATTTTTTGTCCTAAAATTTTTGTATTAAATATTTGTCCACAGGTGAATACAATTTGCTGGAATGATACCGGAGAATATATTTTATCTGGATCGGATGATACAAATCTTGTAATTACTAATCCATATAGCAGAAAGGTAAGATGGTTTCCTGTCTTCTCACACGTTCTTACATATGCAATTGTATTATACGAGTTTCTTTTTTGTGCATGTGATATTAACTGTATCCATGAATCCAATTTCCACAGCCCAATCCTATCTAGCACAGGAGCAGTGGCACTCAACGCATACCACTGGATCTTGTGCTGGACCTGAGCAAGACGTTTGCCTGCTCAGTGGGCTTCTCGAGCCTGCACCAGCTATTTTATTGGCACAGACTTGAGAAGCTTCCGACATGGGGATAGGATTTGGCAGGGGATGTCTCCCACCCTCTGCCCAGGAACACTTTCCCCCTGCACTCCTGCCATCATCCCCACGCTCCAGCGCTGCTCGGCGCTTGCCTTCTCTGGTTGGGTGGTGCAAATGTGCTTTTCATCACATTTGTGACACCCACCACCAGCAGTGCAGCCACAGCTCCAGTGGCAGGGCAACCATGGATCGGGCTACCCATCTATTCTGCTATGATGTAATAGTTGTATTTCTAAGAAACCTCTTGTTGTAAAAAATTGTGTTATAAAAACAATTGTTTTAATGGGAAGAAAAGGAATTATGGGCAGTGTTCCCTGTAAGGGGTCCATGCCAGTGTGCAGACTCCTCCTTTTTCTGCACCTCATTGTAACTATGTCATTATGCCATCTCCTGAAGCTTAGGGTGCAATCCTAAACTGAGTTAGACCGGCATAAACTAAGCCAGCAAAGTTTGGCCAGCACAAGGGACACCGTAAAGTATGTTTGGACCACTCTGGGAGTCAGAGAGGCCAGGACACAGACGTGAGCCATCCTCCCAGACTCCGAGAGTAGCCCAAACTCACTTTATGGTGGCCCTTGTGCTGGCTAAACTTTGCTGGCCTAGCTTATGCTAGGGTTTAGGATTGCACTCTTAGTGATCATAGTCAGGTATAATTGCCAAACTGCATGGCTTAGCCGGAACAATGATTATGTCCTAGAGACTTTCAGTTTTGCAATTATGAAGTTGAGAGACAATATTTGTGATGTCAGGCCTTGGAAGTTTATGAATTGCTGCCAATATTCCCATCTCAGAGCACAATCCTATACTGCACTGGATTAGCAAGGCCAGGCAGCCTGTGCCAAATCCAGCGCAGCATAGGCAAGGCTGGAGCCTCCCCAAGGCAAGGGCACAATCGGGGCAGTGCAGCCTTGGGATTTGGCCTTGTGACTGAATAAAAGGCCTGCTTCCCTCCTGGGCCAGCATGCCTGCTGGCCAACCCATGTCCCGCCCACTTCCCTCCCACTTCCCTCCCAGAATCACCCTCCCCCCGCCCACTCCCTCCCCTACCGTGGCACCTCCCTCGCTCTGGCCTGCTTCGGCTGACGCGAGGGAGGCATGGGTGCAAAGGGACCGGCACTGCCTGCAGCAGCACCCCTGCGTCAGTGCTAAGTGTGCAGCAGCGACGCAACACCATTGCGTCTCCTGCCCAAAAGCTACCCCTCCTTTCTCTACCCCTGGAGGGAAGAGAACATATGCGATTGTAGACCTTTACTATGTTTACTCAGGATTGAGCCAAAAGGACTTAATCCATGTGAGCGAGCAAACAAGGATGTGAAGAGGAAGCCTTACTTGCTTTGCAATATCACTGGCTGAGTGGCATGAAGATAGGAACAGAGAGCCCATGGTGAGGAAGGAGCTGGCCTTTGAGGGAGCCCTTTTCTGTTTTCCTGCTCTGCCTTCTCTGTTAAAGCTGATAGCAACCCAAGAATGCCAGCAGAGGTGGCTGGAACGAGAAAAGCTGGCGCCTGCAATTTCTACTGCCAGCTTCTTTCTTTGGCTGTCCCTGTTTCCAGCTCTGCTACCGCCCCAGTTCTCATACTTCTCTCTCTTGAGACAGAAAATGGTACACAAAAAAAGATCACACTATAACTAATAGCATTTTGCATGATACAAATCATGTTCCCTAATTAGTCAATCATGTTGTATCCATTTTGAATCATGAAATCTTTTTATATAGGAGAAATGCCTGTATCTGTCTTACATGAGAGAGCTGCTGTTGATTTCACAAAACATATATGCTTGTATGCTAAAGAGAATGTACAGAAGTAAGGTCACATTTTCTGTTCTTTTATGTGGAATACATTGCACTACAATGAGAAGCTGGCAGTTTTCTGTATGGGAGCATTGTGCCCCCCCTGTTCCTGTTACAATACTTCCATTTTTCTTTGATAGTGCTGAAACATGGGTGTTTCTTGCTTAACAAAGGAACATCCTTGCTTAACTGAAGAATGTGCAGGCAATGTGATGTGCCGGCAACCAGCCTGCGCATGAGAGGGAGATTAATTGAATGTTAACAGGAAGCAGGACTACCTACCACACTACTACCTACCTGTAGTGTGCAGTCTAGCTGCCAGCACATTATGTTCTTCAGTTAAACGAGAATGTTGTTTTGTTTAGCAAGAAAAACCCATGCTTCAAGCGCTACTAAAAAAACCCAAAAGTAATGAGTACAGGATGGTGGTGGAGAAGGCTGCTATTTGTATAAAGTTCTCCTGTATCTGCTGTTTCTATATCTGCAGGGCCCCCAGAACAGAACCTGTTTTCATATTTCAAGCAGATCTATTAAATAGTGGGTTATGATGATAACCTGAGAGATAATTTATTCACATTTTTATATTGCTCTTCCTTGAAGAGGCTCAGGGCAAGGTACATAGTTCCTTCTCCTTTTTTCCTTACAACAACCCTGTGAGGTAGGTGAGGCTGAGAGATAGTAACTAGCCTAAGGTCACCCAGGAAGCTTCATGGCCTAGCAGGAATTTGAACCTGGATTGCCCAGGTCTCTGGAACCTGTACACCAGTCGTCTCCAAACTGGAGACTTCGGTGTAATGGAAAAGCCCTCTCTGGCACAACTGAATCTTACTGTTTCACCAGAGAGTCTGCTATCTCTGTCCCCAATCTTCACCAACATTCACACTGCCCATCCGCATATTCCTGGAAATCCAGATGCAGACCCTGCTGGATGGCAGAATCCTGAAGTGGCTGGGTAGAGCAAATGATGAGGGAGATCAGGGACAGAGGTAGCAGGCTCCCTGGCAGAACGATAAGCTCCATTCATGTGTGGGATGGGTTGACATGGGCACAGATCTGGCCTGTGGGCTGGGTTTGGTGCCCACTGCACTACACCATTCTGGTTATTATGGTAGCCTACCTTGAGATTTTTGACTATTACTAAATAAAATGTTGATCCTAGTATCCCTTGTTTTCTAGGTTTTAACCACCATTCGCTCAGGACACAGGGCAAATATTTTTAGTGCAAAATTCTTACCATGTACCAATGATAAACAGATTGTGTCCTGTTCTGGAGATGGGGTCATTTTTTATACTAATGTCGAGCAAGATGTTGAAACCAACAGACAGTGCCAATTTACGTGCCACTATGGAACTACTTACGAGGTATTGCAATTCTCTAGTCTGTCTTATTGCTAAAAAGATACAAATTTGGGTAAATATACAATCTACAACTTAGAAATCTTAACCCTAATCAATTCTATTTCTTATCTTTGCCTTCATTATTTAAGGAGATTGCATGTCTTACTTTGTTATTGCTTTAACTTTTCTGTTTATATCTTGCTTTCAGTCTCCCTCTGTATACTTTGCAGTAGTAATGTAATGCAGTCTTACATTGTCTTTCTTTATATGTATTAATGTTTTTTATATTTTCCATGTTTAAGCTAGTTGCTGTTTCAGTTAAAATAATTCAAAGACATTTTCAGAATTAAATAAGTCACTGTAAAGCAATATTTTTCAGTGTGCATATAAACTGATTTGATCTTGATAAGTGCTTGTTCTAAAGAGTCTTTAAGATCTCAAGCAGTGGTTCCTAAGCTGGGTGTCACAAACCAATTTTCAAGGGGTGTGAAGATCTTAAAAGGCTGGGCATCACCATCTTCAAAGTTTCATTTTGGCTAGGGAAGAGGCTGTTGCAGTTTCACATCTCACAGTCCAGAACTGGTTGAAACTGGCATTCCGTCTCTGCGTCTCAAGATCAGATAGACACCTGTGTGTCCTTCGAGCCAGAAGCTTCCCAGCTTGTTAGGGCAACTAGCTTGGACAGTAGTTGTACTCCCTTTCTGATAGTGTAACATAAGCAGGCAGTTTCACACGGGAAGCCCTGGCTGCAAACACTGCACATTCCCATGAGATCATAGTGCTCTAAGGGTCACCCCATTGGGTAAGATGGGGCACAAGGGGTCTTCAGGTATCCACCTCCAGATATACTCTGGCTGCATCCCTTTGTTCTTGTGTAGAAGGAGTTATTCACTGTGTGTGCTTTAAGATGTAACAGCTGCACTGAAACGCCGCCTGCGAGCGGCAAAGACTCCACCGGCTTTCCTAGCCGGCAGACTGAACCTTTGTATCTTTCTCACTTTCGCTACAATAAAGAGACTTTGTTATGGAAATGTGGCGATTGCTTCAGTCCTTCGCACCGGAGCGCTAAGGCAAGCGCTGGAATGGGTCTCCAAGCCCCCAACTCTGCTGCTATTTACACAAATACACAACAGAGGCTTCCCCATTAAACTGCCACTTCCTCAGTGCTTGTGGTTGCAAGGGAAATTAGCCTTGCTATGGGCTCGTCTTGGTCTGTGCGTATGTATGTTATGAAGTCTCTCCTGGGTCTCTTTCTGAGCAGGCATATCATGCCTTCCATGTGCATTCCTAGGTGAGCCTCAGCACACAGGGAAGAAGAATGTAAATATTCTGGAGGTGTATCTAGAATTTGGCTTTACCACTTCGATGGCATAGAGAAGCCACAAAGTGTTCTGTGCAATGTTGTTCTTGATGGTGAATCAATCACTGAACTCAAACTCAAACATCACTGAGATACAAAACATTCAGAACATTCTAAAAAGAACGTGGAGTTCTTTTGACTTTCAAAAAGTGTGACTTACTAAAATCTCACTTTTGACTTCGCTTCCTGCTTAATTACATCATTTCTGGCCCTAGGTCTTGGTGGGGGGTCTTGACGGGTTGTTGTACCTAAAAAGGGGGTCCTGGTGCAAAAAAGGTTGGAAACAACTGATCTAAAGAGCCATTTTAGGCCTTCTCAAAGGGTGTAATGTTCAGTGGATTTGTTTTTTCTTTGAGCAAGCTGACAGTCATGCTGTTGGCACAGCTCCCACTCTTTTACCCTTTCTCTTGTTTTCCTTTGTTGGTTTGTGGCTGCCCTGGGGAGGGCCTGTTTTCTTATTTTGTGCAAAATGCCATGTACATTGATAGCACTGTATAAATAATAAATTAATAATACCAAGAGGCACTAGATAAATCTTGGCATAAATCTCAAACCAGTTGGATATTCAGTAGTTGCACAGCTTAAGATTCTGGATTTTATTTCTTAAACAGCTACTAGTTTGTGCCGTATTAAATTATGCTTATTGTTTTTGTTACAGATAATGACAGTTCCAAATGATCCTTATACTTTCCTGTCTTGTGGAGAAGATGGCACTGTGAGATGGTTTGATACTAGAATCAAGACAAATTGCACAAAAGAAGATTGCAAAGATGTAAGATATCCTTCTATAAAACAGAGTGTGAATACAGAGCTATATTGTCTTCAGAATCTGAGATCTAATAGTCATGACTGGTTAGATTAGAGATTCTGGGGAAATGACCTATATACTAGAAGGCATAGCTTTACAAATTAGAATTGTTTAAAAAAAATAGGCACAGTTTTGTTTGGCATATTCATAAAACTATTGGGCAAGTTTGTTAACATTTGAAAAGAGTTTAGATCTGCATTAAAACTTGTTTTTCATGATTTTTTTTTTCAGAGATGGATAGCTTTGTAATAAAGGCATGCTACAGGATCATCATTTATTTCAGTGTATGAAAAGAGAATGTTAGAATTATCTAGATATAAGAGGAATCTGCCAAATTCACTTTAGTAATTACAGTCCAACCTGTAAAAATACAGTATTCACGGTTTTGCATTTTTCTCAACTATACTTTCTTAGAGGTGTGAATTTTCGGTGATAAAACACATAACACTACTACTAAACTGGGAAGTCTGTAAAAAAAAATACTGGACTGGACTGGGTGTGTGTGCATATACCACCTATTTTACCTACCCAGTTCACTTTTAAAGTGATTATAATTTATAAAAATGCACCTTTGGAATAATAACACAGGTTTCTGCACTTTTCTTCCTTTGGGGGAAAAAAATCTGTCCCCAAAATTTTTAAGAACACCTCTACTTATGGTCCATAATCAGTATCGTGACAGTTCCTTCTTATGTTGTAACTATTTTGGGTTCTTAATCTCATTACATTGCTTTTACATCCAATTACTCGTACATACATCTAATCTAACTCAGTCCTTATAACAGCTAAGATAATACCTGCCTCTTGCCATCCATATTCTGACCTGTTTTTCTTCAGGAAAGTCTAAAGATTTGCCCAGTAATGGTTGATACATTGGGAAGTTGCTGTTCATTCACCCCATTTAATTGTTTCTCTAACCCCATTGTAGAAGCCATTCATGTATGCCTTTCAGTAACATGCTTAAAATCTATATTAATGAGAGCTAAAGTTCTTCAAAAAAAATTACCTTGATTTTACTTGGTAGGTTTAATGTTGTTGTGCTTTTTAAACAAGTGCAGTGTTTTCCTTTTATTTTAGGATATTTTAATAAACTGTAGGAGGGCTGCTACCTCTGTAGCTATCTGTCCTTCAATACCATATTATCTTGCAGTTGGTTGCTCTGATAGCTCAGTACGAATATATGATCGACGGATGCTTGGCACAAGAGCAACAGGTAGGAGCATAGTTATACGATATTGTAAACTAACTTACTTTTGGATACCATAGTAGAATTTTTATAACTCAACTTTTAATGAGGCCATTTACAAGTATTGAAAAGTGTATTTTATTGCCTATTTTTATGTGGCTATTTTATGTATTGTCATAACTTATTTCACCCTTTATTGGAGTAGTTAGATTAGATTATATTAGCACTGGGATGCAAGTGTTCTTGTGATGTGGATTGAAAAGTATTGGTGTTTTAAAAACTATTCAAGCTATGATTCAGAGGCATTCAGAAGCATAACATATACTGATGTTACGTTGTATCCTGTTGAGTAATCTTCCTCTGCCCCATCCTTCTATCCTAGAATTCCCAATTTGCTCTTTAAAGGGGCAATTTTTAGATGCTTGAACAGCTGAAATATGCAACTCTCAGGGGAAAAAAGTACATTCTCCTGTGGGAGACATTTTCCCTTCTAATAGTACATTCTTTTAGGTTGCCACCAGAGTACATACATTTAGAAGGTAAAATTCTGGCTGATGTACTCTTTAGTCGTTTTGAGCGGTAAATAATTTTTAGTAACATGGAGACTTATAGAGAATAGCAACAGATGGATCTTGAGGAACTTGTATTGTATACTAAAATTTATCACAGATGTGAAGGAAAAAGAATAAACATATTCTTCAGTTGTGTTTACTGTAGGTTCAGTTTCAGCAGAGAATTAGAACTAAGGGATTGTGTGTTGTGTTTAAAATGCTCGGAGAATGTGATTTTGCGTTTGCTCTGCAGTTTGTTAGAGATTATCATTTCCCTGAAAGAGGAAGGGCATTCCTGGGAAGCCCTCATGCCAGTTGCAAGGTAGGGTTGACAGTTTAACTGCCACTCCTCTGCACGAGGGTGACCGTTTCTCCAGTTCAGCCCTATTTCGCTGAGAGATAGGACATTGACAGTTGGGTTTTCAGCTCACAGCCTAATTTTTTTTTACCATTCTAAGGTTCTCCGCATTTTTTCTTTGCTTGCAGTTTCTTCTGCCTTTTGCCTTGGGTGCAAATTTGGAGAAAGGTAGTTTAGAAATTTTTCAAATAAAAAATGAAGTGTGCAAAAAGCAGGTGAATAGAATGAATTCTATTCACTCTATAGAGAGTGAAGTTAACATAAATACAGTGGGCCCTCATTATCTGTGTGGGTTCTGTTCCTGGAATCCCCATAGATACCAAATTCCATGGGTATTCAAACTTGTGAGTTCAGAGCCCATCCCTGCCCTTCAAACCCAACTGGAGTGTGTCTGAGATCTGCAGAGGCCACTCACGGTCTCTGGGCCATAAATAAGGCCATAAATTCCCCTTGGAATTCTCCTTGGAATTAAGAACAACTCCCTTTCTGGCAATCTTTTGTTGGGTTCTTAAGACTTTTTTTCTTTAAGGAGGCTTTTATCTGCTGACCTGCCAGACTAGCACTTTTAATGATTGTAATTTTATAATTGTGGGATCCACTGGGGTCTTAATTGTCTTATATCTATGTTTTAATCTTTTATCTTGTATTATATCTGTATAGTTTGTATCTTTTAATGCTGTGAGCTGCTTTGGGTGCCCCAATACGGAGTAGAAAGGCAGGATACAAATTCTACAAACAAAAAGACAAATTGTCACTTGTTTTGGCCTAAACTGCCATTCTGAGGCCTGCAAAGATCAAGTCCAGGTCTCTGTGGGCCTCAGAAAACCCTCCAGACCTGACCGAAGCTCAGGTGTGGCTGGTTTGGACAGTCAGTGTGGTTTCTGGGGGGAGGATTCAGCATCCATGGGTGTCATACCTGTGGATAATGTTGGCCCACCTGTACTGTGAAAACATTCTTCAGTCTATTTTTAGTGTTAATAGATTGAATGGAATAGATTGAACTGAAACACTGTTTGAATCTGAAGAATTGTTGCTTAGTTCAAATACCTGCACTTCTGTTGTTGCTCATGAAAAAAATTAGTTATTAGTGGATTGAAAACAAGAGCCTTTTGAGCTCTACTCTGCCATTGAAAAACATTAGTTTGCCTCTTTCATACTTGTTTGACGTTTGCTGCCTGATCAGTGATCAGTACCTGTTACAGTGTTGCCCTTCCAGGATATTTGATCCTAACCAGTTTGGGATTATGTAGCTTGTGTAATTATGTAACAACACAAGCACTTAGCTTGTCAGATATGTGAATATGTCATAAAGTCAATTCCAAATGAGGGCAGGAAGTATTTCACACTTAATGAGCAAAACAATTTGTGACAACCCCTCCCCCGAAAATTGATGAAGAGTGGAGGGGATGTTTGTAGCTCTACTCCCTAATACTCTTCTCCCATTGATGCAACCTTGTACTAGATGGGATCATATTGTCTTGTATGCCTGCAATGGAAATGTAATTTAACTTTGTTTATGCAGGTAATTATGCAGGCCGTGGTACCACTGGATTGGTGGCACGTTTTGTTCCTCCCCATCTCAGCAACAAATCCTGCAGGGTAACATCTTTGTGCTACAGTGAAGATGGCCAAGAAATTCTAGTGAGCTATTCTTCAGACTACATATATTTGTTTGATCCGAAGGATGATACTGCTAGAGAACTTAAAGCTCCTTCTGCAGAAGAGAGAAGAGAAGAGGTGAGTGTTCCAGGGTGACAGTTGCAATAAAAATATTAGCATTAGGTAGTAGTGGTGAAAATGTGTTAAATATTATTAGAATAGCAGGTGCTATATCATTTTTATGCAGATTTTTTTTTTTTTGCAAAGAGGTATAAACATTTAGTTCAGTGTTTTTCAAAATATGTGTCGGATCCACTAGGTGGGTTGCGCAGCATCTAGCACAACTGTCATTGAAAATATGAGAAGATGGGACACTGGAAAGGGGGAGGGCTGTGTGGTTATTTTGCTTGCGTCAAGGTTGTAAATAGGCTCTTTTATTTTTGATTCACTTTGCTTTTGGAAAATGACGAAGAAATAACCCAATATATTGCTGCATTCTCAGGAAAGCAACAGGCTTTGGTGTCACAATGATGACACTTCCAGCCATGACAACATGTCTGGTGGGACTGTCATTCTAAAAAATGGATCCAGGTGCTAAAAAGTTTGAGAACCACTGATCTACTTAATGTTTCATTATCGGATTAGAGGGGGATTTCCTTTTTGATCCTGATCCTACCAAGGAAAATACATAAGCAAGTATATGTGCTGTAAGACTGACTTCTGTGAGTAAAAAAATGAATTCATTACAGTACTAATTAGAATTGATAGAAAAATCAGTAGTTGTATTCTTTTTGAAAGTTGACCTGAAGGTTCCTGCTTACTTTTGTACTTCTGTATTATTTCACATGTAACACTGAACCATGTTAATACAACTAATACAGGGAGCATCTGTTCAGAGGAATAATTGTATGCAGAAGTTCCTAAACTTAGATGTTTGTGAACGGGCTTGGTTGGTGCTTTGGAGCAGAGTCATCTGTGAAGACATTGGCAAAACAAATGCAGAAATCTTTATTTTTGCCTGTAAACTGCTTTGTGAACTTCTTGTTGAAAAGCAGTATATAAATACTCTTTGATTGAAAGCAAGAAGCTGCTTTGAGACAACCAGACAGCTGAACAACTTGAAATTACCAGTAGTATCCCTTTGCCGTGGCCAAAGGGTAAAACAATGGCTCAATAACATTGAAATTTTGGGAATTCCTGTGTGCAGAAGGGAGGGAGAGGATGAAGACAGCACTCAGGTTGATTGAGCTCAAGGAGAATGGAGATAATGTGAGGCGCAAGCGCAGCATTAATACTATAAGAGCAAAATGGCCCCTGAGTGGAGGCGACTCCAACAACGGAACAACAAATCAGAGCTACCATTTACTGCTACAATTTGAAAGGAGGGAGGGGAGGCTGAATTTGATCAAGGCCCACTACAGCTGCTATCTACGCTCTTTAAAAAGCAAATTGAGAACATTTTAGTCTAAATCTTATCATTATGATTAATGTGACTAAAAATTAAGACAAAGGAATTATGACAGCATAGTTGTTTTGGCCTAGTAGACAGCCAAGAATTGTACTCTTGCCCAAAGGCAAGTCTTTGGAATTACACTGGTTCCCTGAGTTCGGACAACTGCACTGATTCATTTGTACTGGTGCACTGTTCCTTTGGTGGTGCCTTCATAAAAGCACGCTAGTGCTAAGCTGGCAGGAACTGTTTTCGCTTAAGTTACAGACCCTTGGAACCTAACCTGCACTTAAGTAAAACACTTAAATGTATGTAGTCATTATTTTAGACACCTACACACACTATAAAAGCATGAAAAAATGTACAACAAGAAACTCAGCCCATACAATTGGAGTAAAACAGGACAAGCATGAAAAACATAAGGGGAGAAGAAATATAGGGAATGTATAGGAAAGTGAATGTATGCAATTTTGTGCACCAAGTTTGCTGCTGTTTACTCAAGTAAATAAAGCAACTATGAATCATAATGCAAGGAAAAAATTCTTTAAAAACGAGTAGCACCTGTATAACAAATGTTTGAATAACAGAATGAAATATACTCTTTTTGCTGCAATGGCTACACAGCCATGTAAGTGACAAATAGGCAGCCAAATTTGTTCACACCAGGTAACTATCAAAAATGGCTAGTAAGATGTGACCGGCTTTCCTTCTGTCTTTTAAAACACAATTTAAATGCTCTGTTTTTCTTACTGGATTGCCTGTATCACACATGAAAGAAAATCTTAATATTAAGTCATAAGCCAAGAAACTTTGGATATGCCATCATGTATTGTTATTCTGAATGTCTTCATATCCAAACTGGCTGTCCAGAGTTGCCAATCTGTTCCATGCTATGGCTGCAGAAACCTTCTGGACTAGTTTACCAATATGACATTCTACTCTAGATATAGAAGCAGCCATGTGTTGATAACATAACGTTTCCTTGAAGACAGAAATAGCAACATGAAGAGTTCATCTGGCATTTGTAAGAATCCCTCAACACTACTTTCCCAAAAAATGTGTTGTGCCATACATGTGATAGAAAAAGGAAGATTGTGATATTATCAATCCATATATAAGCTCTGAAATAGTTTTTTTCAGGTATAAATGTTTAAAAGATTACATAATTAGATTGTATAACCTTACATTTATTGATACAGTTATAGCTATTCTACAAAAGTAATTGATAGAATCACTTTAATTTCTCATGCCAAAGGCCTTGTTTCCTGAAAAGCATCCCCTTCTTTACCCAAGCATCTCATGGCAAATCTCTTTGGAAACTGAGGATATCTTCTAAAGCATTTTTTGTTTAAAAAATTGTTTTCACCCACAAAATGTATATTGAAAAAGCTGGAAAATTTAAAATATTGGTCAACATTGCCATGTTGCTTTATGTTTGTCTATCCAATGATATTTGTCTGTAGGTTTGTCTACCTAAAGTGACTGTTGGGAATTATGAAAGGAATCACTCTTTTTCAGTATTCATTTTTGACACTTCCAAGAGCTATTGTTTTTAAGTGCTAAATGTAATACGATTTTAGTGAAACTGTTGACTTTGTGTGTCTAAAGTCATCAGTGACTCATCTGATGTAGAAGAATGAAGAGTTTTCCAGTAGCAAAATTTGAATAATGATGAGTAAAGCTAAAGATACCCACAAGCTTTTTTTACCCACATATTTTTCTGTGGTGGACATACAGCTTAGGCACGTTAAGGGCCCAATTCTGTCCAGCTTTCCGGAGCTGATGCAGCCCCAAGTTAAGGGAACAAATATTACCTTGTGGAGGCCTCCTTAACTGTCCCTCTACAGCAGGACGGAGTGCATGCCTGGTTGGCACAACTTCTCCTGATCTTTAATTTGGCCTGGATCTAAAGAAGTCTCTGGCTAGTTTTGTGCACCCAAGGGATCTTTTGATGCCTGTTGATTGAACAACAGTCCATCATGCTACATGGCAAACCTCTTTTGAAACTGAGGAAAGTGTGAAAAGCAGTTTGTGATATGGTATAAAGGTCTGTTGCTCAAAGGAAAAAATAAAAAATTCCACTGGCTCAAGCTTGTGGTGTTCCCAAAGTAGCTCTTTCCAACCAAGACCAAAGAGAGAAGGTCAGCCCCATGGTATCTACATTGACTTTATATGTTTTCTCTGTCAAATTGAATTAATTTTAAAACCAGGGTTTCCAGTTCATTTTATTTGATAAGGAATTTTAAAATGCAGAATTTTGGACATAGGCAATAAAAGTATGTGACTGTCAGTTTCTGAACATGTGATGCTTTTGCTTTTTCAGCTTTTGTCATTAGAAATGAAATTAAACAAGCGCATTTTAAATGTTCCTGCTTGTGCTTGTTTCTCTAGTTGAGGCAGCCTCCTGTCAAACGTTTGCGACTAAGAGGAGATTGGTCAGATACTGGACCAAGAGCAAGGCCTGAAAGTGAACGAGAAAGAGATGGTAATTTGGTTTGGTTTTTCTTTCTAGTTTTTTATCCAAAATGGTAATCCTTCCAAAATTTGTCCAATATTGCTAATGTTAGAAATATAATTCTATAATGTCCTGAATTTTCACCATTGTTATAGTCAAATTAAAATGTGTAGAGTAATGCAAACGTGCCTAATGTAGATGACTTGTAGTGGCTTAGGTCATTGTCGTACCAGTGTCACAATTCAAAAAGCAACTACATAATATTGATTATATAGGGCTGCGCCTTAACTCGTTCTTCTGGGACTGGAAGGCACTTCATTGGGCGTAATTTTTGCCTATGCCCCCTTAACCCTGCAGGCTTCTACACCCCATACAGTCCTGTTTTGGAGACTCTCCTGACTCCCTGGAGAGAATATTTGGGGGCTGCTGTGCAAGTGAGGAAACTCAGGAGCTTTGTTTTGCTTAGGATACATCCCATAATGTAGTTGTATCTGCTCAAAATGTATTATTATGCCATCTATATAATCAAGTAGGAGAGTTCAGGTGGTTACTCAGCTAGCACATTTGCTGTCAGAACCTCTCTTCGTGAATGGAAGAACCCCTTTTAGAAGTTTTTTTTTCCCAAACGTTCTTGATTAAAATAGCAAATTGCGGTGATATGTATTTTTATTCTATATTCTTAATCCAAGTTCTCATTTTTATTAATTTTGAATGCTTTAAAAGTGTACTAGGTAGATGATATAGTATCAGCAGATGCACTATTATGTCTAATTGGAAAAGTAGTCTATTTTAATTTCTGGGAAACATCTTAAACACCAAAATGTGGTGTTTTATGTTTTTATTCAGATATTTTAACCACCAAAAGGCGGTTGTTAACACTCAAAAGGTGGTTTTCAACAAAAAAAACAAAAACCATCCCTACTCATGGCATGTTTGTGATGGCCTCATAGTGCATGAATGAGCAGTCGTGCCCAGGTGGAGGATTGGGCTGTTAGTGTCTTCTTAAGAAATCATTTTCACTCTACATGGATGTAAATGTGCAATCTTTTCACTGCTTTTTCATTAAGTGAAAGTAAAAGTATTCCACACCACTATGCAGAGTAGGCTTTAATATCTCTCCTTATATACAGGGGAACAGAGTCCAAATGTCTCATTAATGCAAAGGATGTCTGATATGTTGTCAAGATGGTTTGAAGAAGCAAGTGAAGTAGCTCAGAGCAACAGAGGAAGAGGACGGTCTCGGTCTAGAGGTGAGCTTTCTCCAGATGCTGCCTATGACTGAGGCTAGATTGGTGGCAACAGTGGGGAAGGACCTTCTCTATGGCAGCAGTGATATGGAACTCTCTCCCAGATGAGTTGAGCCTTCCGTGATGGCCTTCTGGGGGTGGGGGTTAAAAGTTACTTTGTTTAGCCTTCCCACTTAGTTTTTATTCATTGCTCTTCCTGTTCTTTTGTTACAGCAGTCTGCTTTGCTTTTGGGTTTTTAATTCATTATATGTTTGTTTTTTTAATCTTGATTTTTACTGTGATTTGGTTTTATGGTTTTTTAATTTATGATTGTAAACCTCCATGAGTGCCCTGGTTGGGGGGAAAGGGAAAAATATATATAATCTATTAAATGCATATTTCTAGCACACTGCACCTTTCAGCATGAAATGAAAATTATATATTTTTTGTATAATAACAGCTGCTATTTAATAGATTTTTTTTTACTGTAGTCTGCAGAGTTGTATTCTGTTAATGTACAGTGTTGAGCATTTTTCCTGTTTTGGATAAATTGGTGTAGCATAAGAACCTCATTAATTTTTTACCCAAATTGTTTATTTTTCAAAGGTGGGACCAGTAGATCAGATCTCTCTGCTGCTGGCAGTGCCCTGTCAGGTGGTGAAACAGATGCCACAATGGAAGTGGATGGTCCTGAACAGCTTCAGTCATCATCATCCACAGTGTCTGGTCAAGCTCCCTCAACGTCTTCCTCAACAGAAAGCCCCCCTTCTACCTCCTTACTGTCCTCTCCTGACAATGAACAAAGACCCTCCTTGGAGACCTCTGCACCTCCTATGCACCGTCAGTCTGGTATGCAGTAACTTAAGTTCCCCTTTAGAACAGAGTAGCTTATCTTTAGGTTTGAATGCATGGTATTACTGGAGTATCGATTTAATATACCAGTATCCAGGAAGGTTTAGTGTATGACTGTTGGAGAATACGTGTCCCCAGAGAGAAGCTTAAAAGGAATTACTTTTTGTTATGAAGTCTTTCAGAATTTTAATAATTCTTTCACTAGATACTCTTCCAGTTTGGAGTTTGTCTGTAACTTGCTACAACACAGTCAGGAAAAAAAAAATTAGTATAGGAAAAATATTTAAAATACAGTTGTAAAAGTTTCAATTGTGCTTTAGCAAATGTATATGTCCCTGTAGCTGCTCAAAATTTAGAGTTTTCTCTAAATTTGCTGCATGTGCCGATACTTTCTTTATGACTGTCTTTATGACTTGTTCAACTATAATACGGAGTTACTCCAGGTGGACATTGGATTTGTGAATGTGAGACACAGTTAAATGACTGTCTTACTGAAAAGAAAATAATTATTGTGTACAGGCATGACCTTGTTCGATATTCACGAACATCCAGTGATTCAGTATTTACAGTTTCAGTTATCCACGGATACCATGGATGCTGGGACACCTATTTAAAAGATAGGGAACATTAAATAAATCCTTTTTTTACCTTGTTGCAGCAAAACCATGTTCCCCTGATGTTCCTCTATCTTTAAAAATGCGTTCCCAGTGTCCACAGTTTCAGGTATCTATGGGTGTGTATGTCTGGAACGGAACCCCAGTGGATTTCCCAGGGCATGCCTGCAATCAAGCACCTTTATATACCCAAGTGGCATGGATGAGAGTTTTGGAATTCCAGAGGTTTTATTGCCTTTTAGGCTAGGGGTAGTCTATCAGAGGGGTAGTCACAGTGGAGTACCTCAGAATTGTAGTCTGAACTAAGCAACTGACAGGACATAATTCTTATTTAGCTTATTCAATTTGTTATTTGTATGTATTTTGTCATCAGGATATTGTTGCAATTTCTGTCCTGATGCCCAGAACAGCTTTATTTCATTTTTTGATGCTCTTTTATAAAAAGCACATCTTCCAAATACCTTTGGGAAAAAATAGAAAACAGTTTTTGTCTTTCACTGTGTTGTGGCCGTTGCAGCCAAACTTCTCCTTGGGTTAGGTAACCCAAGCAAACCAGTTAATAATATAAATTAGTTTAATTTTTTTCAAATTAAACTAGTTTATATCTTGCTCTTTCAGCTTAAATGGGTTATCACTGATGGCTGATCTGCATGTGACATCAAGCACGTTATTGAACCTAGGATACTTGTATTTCTTTTCAAAATGACAGCTGTGAAAGAGGCATCTGAATTGGGACCATGGCAAGATAAAAGGTTTAACACAAAAATACCCATTGTTGTCCCTGTCCAAACGGCCTTCACCTATTTAAGAAAAAACTCCGGGGCCTATAACATGCTTCATATCATGTGTAGCTTAGTTCTCAGCCAAAATCAGTTACTTAGTGAGAATAATTCACTGCAGTTTGAACAGATCTCTTATTTAGCGATCATTAATAAGACACATGTATGCCTACATTAGTCAGACTCCAGATTTTCTCTAACAAAAAAAGGGTTTATTTGTCTTTTTGGTTAAAAAAAAACCCTAATCATTTTAGCCAGTGATTTAAAAAGGGAAGACCATCATTTTTTTCTACATCTCAGTTTTTAGCTCCCCTTTTTATACACGCTTACACTTTCATTTTCAATTCATATTTCTTGGAAGCAGTGTTTTGACCAGTTTTGCACAAATAATATTTGAATTTACAAGTAAACCAGGCCATTAATCTCTGGATTGCGTAATGTCAGCTTTGTAACACAAGATACATTGCTGCTTTTTGTAGTCTTCCTGAACAGTATGTTTCTCATTGCCTTTTAAATAATACATTGTCACTAAGACGTATTTTCTGTAGCATTTATCTGTCTCTAGATCCTTTACATGAAGGGAAATATGTCAGTAGAACATGTAAAAAACAATGCAAGCGTGGAATTCTTTTCCACAGATGCACAGACTAGGCTATTGATTCATACAGCTGTTGCCCATTCTTAGTACCTACATCGTGGGGAAAAAATGGGCCACTTTTCCATGTATTTACAATATACACATCTTCCTACATCAAGGTTCTCTCCATGTGTGTGGGAATATAAAGCATCCCTTATCTGAATTTGAATAAAAGTTTCCCATTTCAGAATCAATAGTCTTGAGGCTGCTTCCCAGTCTGTGTTTCATCATATTCTTGTTCTATTTGGCTCAAATTTTTGATTCATTAAATAGGGACCACATGTGCCCATCTTTTGGGTTGAAAATGTTTTCTGTTAGCGTTCAAGGGCTTTGATGGCAACAGTCACTTTAAAATAAAATAAAATAAACCCAACCCTGTTCTATTAAGTACTCAGTTATTTAGCCTTCCTAATACAATCCTGACATTTTCATTCAAATTAAATGTTAAGAGAAGTTGTCATCCTTTGAATCACCATTGCCAATTTTATGGGAACGCTTCACGTATATGTGTTTTCATATCATCGTGATGTTTTTTGTTATATTTTCATTGTTTAATTGCTTAACAGTTTGGGCAATAGGTGAAGATATGAATAAATAATTAACTTCACAATTCATACATTTTAGAAAAGGAAACATCCGAGTGAAACCCATTTTATTTCCATGCTGATTATTAGCAACCTGCTTTTTAAAAAAGAAATTTGCTGCTTTTATTCCTTTACACAATATCTATTACCTCGCTCTTAGTCTTTGTGTTCTTTTTATCCTATGTTCTATGCCTGTTTCTTTTTACACCTTTTTTTCCTGTCTGTCAGAATTAATGGCGCCTGAGTTAGCTATACTCCGTAGGGGCCTGCAGCGGCTGAGGCTTAAGAAGGCTGAACAGCAGAGACAGCGAGAGCTAGCTGAGGGTTCAGCACAACAGTCCTCCAGCTCTGATCAGTCTTCCCCTAAGGGCTCCTCACAGGACCCTCAGCCTACAGGTTGTCATTTGTCAAGGTTTATTAAGCAGCTGGTGTAGTTACATAGTTTGTGCTGCTGTTGTTTGCTCAGATGCTTCCCCCTCAAGAACAAAGGAGCGAATGCAGTTGCTGCTTGCCTGTTCGTTACATTTGGTGGTGTTTATCATCACACTTGGCTTTATCATTCCTGATAAATATCAATAACTGACTTTTCCAACGTACACAGTTGTAAAATTAAGGGCCATCTCTTTCAGCCTAATGCAATGGCATAGAATGAACTAACACTCAATGTTTAACTTAAGTCATGTCTTATAATAGAGCTTCCTTCACTTGCTCCCTGCTACCATATTTCTTGGAGGGAGTGAACAACTTCTCCTTAAATGCACACTAAGCAGTCCTTTCCAATCATCCAGAATGCAGAGGCCCTCCTCCAGATGAAGAAAGGCATAATATAGCTCTTATTAGGGTATCTCTGTTCTGGGCCGCTTCCTAATAATCTTACAGCATAGGGAAATTTGTTTTGGAATTAAAGTGTTTCTAGCCACAAATATATGGCTGTACTTATTTATCACTAGAGATTATACGTTTGACTTTCAGCTACCTATTGCTGTAACACACAATTCAGTTTTGGATAGGTTAACATGGTAGAACAGGATGGCTTCTATTTTGCGGGACATAAATCAAAATCTGTTTGGTTTATGATTAAAGTCATAAACCTGTCTTTCCACCTGTTAAATTACATTTTCTCATAACTTATGTATTAAACTTTCTTTAATGTTTAAAAATATTGATGGGAAAATGTTTCATAATTCTGGGCCTTGTAGTTTGTCTTGAATAGTTGGTCGTGTTAACCCTTTGAAATAGTGTCAAGAAATCACAATGCAAAATGGTTTGTTTATAATGAACTTGTGGTTTGTCTGATCTACATAAGCCTTCATCTCAGAAATGAACAGATAGGTGTGGGTCACACTTTGCCCTAGCGTGTAGATTTTACCTGTGTTGGTGTACTGAAGCAAGCTTGTTATCCTCATGCTATCCTCAAGGCCTTCATGTTATCCCACACCATGTGTAGAATGTTTGAGCATGGCATTTAAATGTTTAATAACCTATATGAATAAGTCCTGCTCACATAATCATCTGCTATGAAATAGGGGCAGAGGGATTGCTTAAGCTTGGTCTATTTTTTGTACACTTTAAAACATGTAGGCTCCAGTTCATGCTGATGATTCTACATGTGATTGCAGAGAATGTGTGAGTCCAAGTCTTACTGCACTTGTAAGTGAAACCTATACAGTAGGGCATATATGAAGTTGAACCATGCAGTGTGTACCCAGGTAAATCTGATTGAGTTCAATGGGACGTGCTTCCTACCAAGTCTGTTTTAGGGTAGCAGCTTTTCTGCAGTTCCTCAAAGCAGATAAAATTGGTTAGAATGTTCAGAGGGCTGACTAGGATCTTTGTCTTCATAATATATTCAGCATTAAATCTAGAAGGTTACCTAATCCAGGATAACATTTCTGTTTTGTTTGCTCCCTTACCCTGAGTAATACCATTGTGGCACCTATTATATGGGTCTCCTAGACTCTGCACCCACTCAATTGTGGGGGAAGAGCTGAGGAGACCCATGCTGGGCCACCTGGCTCATGTGGGGCATCAGGATTAGGTGGCAGAGGCTGCCACCCCCCCCTCCCCATGTGGGCCTGATCTTTCTGTCCTCCACCCTGTTCCACCCATTTCCTGCCCCGATAGCACTTACTGGGGAACAGCACTGTAGCAGCACCGGCTGGACTGTAAAGTGGCACTGAAGGTCTCTGTCGACTAGTGCAGGACTACCCCAGTGTTCCCTCCTTGCTGGGTTCCCTCCTTGCTTGCAGCCTCCTTTGCTATGCATAGCTTTGCTCCTATGTTGCCTATGAATTGCTTTGCCCTCTTGGTTTTGTTTATCTTAGTGTGATCAGTACAAGTACACTGTTCAAAAATTTGTTTTAAATAGTGTTTTTAAAGTGTCTAAGCAAATCAATTCACAAGATGAAAATATACAGTGTACCATTCTGCAATAGTCTGTATCAAAAATATTAGAAAAAGATAAGCACTTAAACAAAAAATCTTGGTTAGGTATTCACAATTTTAGACATGTAGCTTATACAAAGCTTAATACCATTATAGTATTACAGATATTGTAGCTATCACCCACTACAAGAAATAGCAAAAGAAAACTCTGGTTAGGAATAGAGCCAGCCTGCTTACAGCACAGCTTGAAAGTTTTTCATTAAGCAATGCTTTGGGCGGGGTGATTAAGTGATGAGTGCCCTTTTTCAGCATGCTGCTAAGGGAGAAGAGAGGAAGAAAGGTGTCGTGGATGCCACATTGCTGCCTCCTCGCCCTGTCTGCCCATTTGGTGTAGTTGAATGGGCAGAAAGGGATGGAACATGGCAGCCCTCCCCTTACATGCGGTCTATGTGTTCATTCTGTTCAGTTCCATTTTCATTCTGTGTGCAGTATCCAGCAGAAAGAGGATCCTTTTGAAGTTATACCTTTCTGTTTACAAACATTGTCTTTCTTCCCAAAAGAAATGCTTGTTCAGGATGCTGGTGTTAGAGAATTCTGTTTGCAACCCATTAATTGAATTTTTTGCATATTAATTGTGATAAAGACTTACAGCCCAATCTTCACTTACGTTGGAGCAGGCAGGCTGGCTGGCCTGCACATCTTACACAAGTAGGTAGCAACTGGAGCTGACCGCAGGGCACGTTTGTCCCCTTACCCTGGGGTAAGTCCCAGACAACCTTATGGGGCAGCTCAGATCAAATCAAAATGCCTGGATCAGGCCCATGCAACCCAGGGTGAAGGGTCAGGATCTAGCCTCCACCACCCTTCCTGGGTCAGTACTCTCTCCTTCCCTTCGCCTTCCTCCCGCCTTCCCCCACGCTCCTCAAGCCCCCATGCTGGCCAGAATCAGCTAGCAGGGGAACGGCTTACTTGCCCTGTGGTGTGGTGTCCCTGGACTGGCAGAGCACTCTGTACCAGCCCAGATCCCTCTTCCCTGGCACAGACATGCCTAACCATGCTGGGCTGACACAAGTGAATTATGTCGGCCCAGTGCCGTTAGAGGATTGCATCCTTAGTTCAGAAATCTTACCAGATTTCTGGTTTGCAGAGCTTATGTTTTGTCATAAGATGTGAAACTGTGGTTTGAAGTGGTTTTGCAAACTGTAGTTTCCATGAAATCTTTGGTTTGCTGTGATGCCTGTGGTCAAACCATGGTTTTGGCTGTTTCTCTCCCTGAAGCAGCAATAAAACAAAAGGACTGAATTGGCTCTGGTTCCCTAAACACTCCTTCTTCCCTGATTGTCTGTACAGAGCCTTTTACGCCACTGCCCCGTTGTTATGCTTGTTTTGCTGTATCTCAAACAGTTCACAGTTTGAGAGCATTAGAAAGCAGTCACCAAAGCACTCAGACAAATTAGAAGCAATAGGGCAGCAACAGATATTTTAACCTCATTTACATATAAAGTGGGGGGTGGGGTGGAATCCTTTTCAGATAAAAAGGAACATGACATCTTACCTTACTGTACAGAATAACTTTAAATAATCTTTACCCATCCCACTTCCAGTACAGGAATTGCTTAAAAGGACACGGTATAGTGATATAAGGTGGGTGAAGTTTTGCTTCCCTCTTCTGCATACTCATTTGTAAGTAAAAATATATATTACCCTGCTTCATATGTGAATGGGGACAGCTGCTTCATCATGACTAGTTTGTGTTCTTGTGTTCAGCTTCTTTATATCAAAACAAGCTTTATGGAAGATACCGTTTCAAAGACAGTACTCCTGCAGTTAGCCATTAAAAGCTGGATTCATCCTACCTGCAGTCTTCTTCCTCACCAAATATATCTGTGTGCTCAGCTTCTCCTCACTGAAGTGTTTAAGACCCAGTTTATACATCACACAAAGCAAAGTGGTAGAATTCTAGACTGTTCTACTTCAGAATGTAGGTTAAATTTTTGAATCCTCTTCTATGGGGAAAAATGCATCCTACATGTAGCCAATCATAAAACATGGAAATGTCTGCACTCAACTTTTCGTCCATATGTTCACTTACTATAGTGTGGGGATTGTGTTTTTTTGCATGGGTGATCATTCTGAAATATTGCACATGCAAACCCACCTGCAGTCTAAATGCAACAGTTCAGAATTCTACCATACTACCTTACCATTTCATTCTACATAATGTGTAGTCTCCCTCTCCACCCGATATGGGCAGTGCAAATTCCACGTAGTGTGTAGGCAGGAGTACACATGGAATTTCTGCAACGTAAACTAGAAAGTTACAACCTAATGGATTATAGCCTTTAGTGATTCTGACCAGTGTGGGATAGGATGAGTAGATAGGATGAGTATAGCTTGTGTGTGTGTGTGTGTGTGTGTGTGTGTGTGTGTGTGTGTGTGTGTGGCGGAATATTGATAATACAATATTATTGTATTATAATTATTGTGTATGTTTTACATATACAGTCAGGGTAGTAATAATGGAGGATTAAATACGTGAGGTAGGGGAGTGCTTCAGAATAAAATATCTGAAATATCAGATTACTGAATGATCGGTGCAGCTAGTATCAACCTGAAGAGTTCTAAGCAGGACATCATTGGCTACACCACCACTTGTTGATAGCTGTCCATTAGTAGCGATGTAGCACATATGCTGTCAGTTCGCCAGCAGCAAATGATGAGCAATTGGAATATTGTCTGGGGACTCTTGGCAGAGAAAGGTGAAGTAGGGAACTGTAAACTATCATTTGCTTGTATGCTTGAATCACAAACTATGGTTAACATGGTTTTTGAGCTGAGCCCAAGTATTCACTGAAAAGTTTACTTGTGGCCTTGGCTATTTTAATTTATGTAATCTTATAATTTTGAGGCAAGTATGGCAAGATAAAATCAATCAAGGACAACTGTAAAGCCCCAAATGCAACCAAACGATGATGTAATAGGGAGGGATAATTGGCTAGATAGAAGTACTCTGGAGAAGATTTTAGGGGCATTTGTGTATGGCAGGAGTCTATATAGGTTATTTACCCCTTTTCCGGACATTCGAAATCTAGACATTTTTGGAGCTATGACATTTTTTAAGAGTTTCCCACACCTGGCCAGCATGTGATGCTACCCACTCAGCAAGGAAGCTGGCAAGGATTTCGGGGGCACCTGGCCATAGTGCAGTGCATTAGAGGGTGGAAGTCAGGACAGATCAGCAGAGAAAGCCAACTGCGCTGTAACCTCTGGGGGGGGTATAGAAGGTCGTACAGAGTGGAGCCAAGTGGGCAGCACATTGTGGAAAGCAGAAGGAGAACTTGTGAAGTGTAAACACTAGAAGTCTGAATGCACTATGATCACAAATGAATGCAAGAAGCACTTTCCAAGTGTTTTCCGGACACACACGGGCTCCCATTCCCAGTATTCCAAATCTGGAAAAATCCAGATCACTTCTCATCACAAGCAGTCTGGATAAGGAAAACGCAACCTATAATATAATACTGTCTTACAATTGGGCAATAATGCCCTTATTTGAATAGACAGGAACATTGTCTCTAAAACCTATTACTAAAACTATTATTTAATATGGTGGGCCCTCTGCATCCATGGTCTTGATATCTGTGAATTTAACCAAACACAGATTGTCTACCAGCCCACCTGTCTCCACCCTTGCAGTCCCTTGCAAGACTCACTAATTAAATGGATCAGAGCAGCTGCTGCCGTCCTGGAGAGGAAAAGGCCCTTCAGGTAGATTGTCAGGAAGACAGAGGGCATGGAGCTGCCCACTGATGGAGGGGAGGTGGCAAGGGGGTGACAGTACCACCTCAACCACTGCCCTTCACAGCACAAGTGGAGACGCTGCAAAGAGCAGCCCCACCACTTTCCCATCTCCATCTCTGCAGCTTTCTCTTTACAGAGGGCAGCAGCTGCAGGAGAAGACAGGAAAACAACGGGAAAGCAAAGAGTGGCCAGCTGGTCTGTCCTGCCCAGTTTTGTCTCCTCTGACTGACAGCAGCTCCTGAGGGTTGTTATCAGCTGCTTATAGGTCATTTTGATTGGAAATGCCAGGGATTGAACCTGAACTGTTTTGCCTGCAAAGCATATGTGCTACCACAGAGTACATTATGCTCAAGTTTTCTGGGTCTAATATTGGAAAGCAAAAACACAGAAAGTTTAGCAATCGTTCGTACCCATCTCAATGCAACTGGATGTGCAGCCCAAAGTTGTCTCTTCCCTTCTGTAGTTTCGGCCTATTGGCACCCTGTGTGCAGGAATTTTGTGTATTGCAGATATAATATAGTTTGAGGGGTTTGGGTACAGTACTTGCTTTCCGGTTGATTTGTGAAAGCCTAAAGGAAGTCTCAGGGTGTCCTTAGTACAACGTGTCCCACTACTTAGAGACCAGTCTTGCAGGAAAATGTGCCAGCTATCTATGATACCTTTCTGGGATTATTATTATTATTATTTATATATTGTTTTTCAGCAAAAAGCAATTATTTACCATGGTTCATACAGGTTTAGCAGTTTACAGGCTGGTATGTATTTGTAAGCTGCTTATCTTGGATCCAAGTCAGAGAGGAATAGCCGAAATTGTGTGCAACTATTTTTCTCCTATCCATACATGCAACTCATTGCTCATTTTGTATTCTATGAAATGTAATAATTAGTTGCACTTTCCTGCAATTCCGCAAAGCAGATAAAATTGGGTAGAATGTTCAGAGGGCTGACTAGTATCTTTAGAATATATTCAGCGCTAAGTCTAGAAGGTTACCTAGTCTAGGGTGACATTTCTGATTTGTAAATGGTAGACTTTAAGAATTTGAGCAAATGAAGACTACATGATGAATGGCATCTGTTTGATTCTGCAAAAAATGTAATATACATTCCTATTGCTTTGTTTTTACCCTCCCCTTTATTTCTGGTACTTTTAGGCCTCTTCACCAGAGTTGCAAAGTGATCATAACTAATATGCAAACATGCTCCTTCTGATTAAATTGTACTAGAGCAAGAGCTATGCTTTTTAATGGGAATATGAAGATAAACAAAATTGCTTTCAGAGTTATAATCTCTTGTGATAATATGATATGTTCACATTTTGTTTTCAGATGATGAAAAGGCGAGTCCACGATCAGGAACAGGTGAACCTGTTTTAAGTTTACATTACAGTACTGAAGGAACAACTACAAGCACAATAAAATTGGACTTCACTGATGAGTGGTAAGAGCTTACTGCTTTTTCCAATGTAAGCAATGTCCTTTTGGGTTAGCAATCATAGTTTTTTATTATTATTTTATATATTTTTCAAGTAATATATTATGGGAATAATCTCATTTAGAAAACTGGAAACCATACGGTGCATATACTGTATTTAGAAACTTTGTATAAAATATCTGCTCAGTGCACTAAAGATTTAAAATTATTGAATTATTATAAAGAATTTGTGAGAGGTCATTAACATTTAATGGTTTGTCTTGCTCACTAGTATTGTTGGTTTTGGCAAAGGCCGTAGTCTGAAAGATTAATATTTCTTAGGCTTAGATGTAAACCCTTTTAAATAAACCCTTTAAATTACGTTTCTATTATAATTTAAAACATACTATACTGTATATAATTTTTTTATTGTATGTATGACTTTAAAATGTAGCAAAAATAAGTAAATGCTCTGAAGCGGTGAATACGATTAGTGTTGATTATATGCATGCATGTATTTTAGTTTATAAACACAAGACGGAATAGTGATTACAGAGGCATGTTTTGTTTCAGCTACCCTTTTGGAAGATTTTGCCGGAAATGTCCTTTAATTTTTTTCCCCATTATTGTATTGAAAAAGTCCTCAATAAAAACATAACGTTTGCAAAGTGAGACATCATAAGCAATAGCAAAATAAAATAACCATCAAAAATCACATCAAGAACATTATCACAGAAAACTAATACAGAGGGACCCTCATGATCCGCCGGTTCGGTACCCTTGGAGTTGGTCATCCGCAGGTTCTAAACCCATGGATTTGCGTCCCTTCTGAACCTGATCAGAGCTGTGCTCCATCGTGTTTGGAGGGTGATCTAAGGGTGGGGGAGTATTATTAAGAACCTATATAAGATTGTTCCAAAATGATTTGTGGAAGAAAGGTCTTCATCTAGATAAAGGATGAAGGGATACCTTTTTTTGATACAGATGTCTGATTTGTCAAACTTTTGGATAGCTGAATCCACACTAACTAGTCCAAAAAAAGGAAGTTGCCAAATATGTTGGTATATGATTATCTTTGAAATGGCCCTGTAAGTTTTCAGTTCTGAGTAATGACAATTAAAAAAAATTGAAGGTTACTGTGAACTATTGTCCCTGTTGTGTTGTGTCATATGTCTGCCTGTTCTTGTTGCTAGGAGCAGCACAGCTTCAAGTTCCAGAGGGAGTGGAAGTCACAGCAAACTTGAAGGTCAGGACGAGTCTCTAAGAACTCAGAGCTCAGAAGCACCAACTCCAGAGAGTGAAGAATCAAGTAAGATGTCATTGCTGTTACAGTAAGGTCATTAGACAACTTTTGTAACTTAGTACATGTGGTTGAACTCCATATAAACATGTGTACCTGAATACTGAACAAAATAAAAAAAAATTCAGCCTGACTAAATTTTGACTGGGATCCAAAGAATTACTTAGGCTTAAGGAGGCTTGCATTGACCCAGTAGAATTGTTTGTTTCATAAACTGCTTTTGAAACAGTTTCAAAAGTAGATTTCCATATGTCATGAAAAGTTACTGTTCAAGAAAAAGCACATCAAAAACCACACCTTTGGACTCATGGAATTAGTTTTATGGTTCCTTTACATTTTGACTTCACTTTTCTTATGTATCCAGAAGCAAGCATAAAATAATACCACATAGATTACAAAATATGTTTGATACCTTACTATTTGATTTGTAATGGTTCTTGATATGTGTTTAGTATTAGTAAAATAAAGTCCCTAAAAATTATTGTGCACATGCCATGTAAGCTGGTCTACTGAGTCATATGAAAGTAACATCATTGGGATTTTGGTTTGCAAATGTTAGATTTTTAACAAGTGAGTTTGGATTTGATTTTATGATTAAGATTGAAGAAAAATAATTACAAAGCAATGCTATGAAATATGATCAGCATAAGTGATTGGAATCTACAACTACTATAGTAATAAACTGCAATAAGACAATCTTTTTTTCTTTCCCCATTTAACCATTTAGCATGTAATCCTAACCTGCGCTGGACACTGCCAGACTACATTGCCTGTGCTGTATCCTACACAGGGTGGGAGCAGGCTGGAAGTCACCTTTGCGTAAGGGTATATGTTTACCCTTATCCTGTATAGAGCTCTAGTCTGTCATATGGAGCTACTTGGATCTACATCAGCGATTTAGGGCTCTGAAGCATGGGAGTGGGGGTTAGGATATGGCATATGCTACCACCGCCAATACCACCCACTTCCAAACCCAGTCTTCCGTGTTTCACCTTCCCCTTGACCAGAAATGCCCCACTCCCAGGATATACTTCTGCCACTCGCCCACCTTGTGTGCCACCCTAACCCATCACAAAATTCACTTGTGCTGGTTTGCGTGGGGATTGATGCTGGCACCAGCAAGCCGGCTCGCATCATTGCGCCAGTGCAGCCGGCTCATGAGTCGGCACAAACATGCCTTATGGCACTTTGTGATTCTCCTAAGGCAGCTCAGAGGGCCTGCACCAGTACAATGTCCCATTAGGATTGGTATGTTAAACTATAAATAATTGGTAGGTGGACAAAAGTTATATATTATAGTCTGTTACTGATTAAAGTATGGTAGGCTTATGAGGTTTTATGACAGCAGTGGCATTGTACAGTGGAATCATTGATGCATGAATGGTACACATTGCAACTTTATATAAAAAAAATAAATGCTGCATTTCAGGAATCCCTGAAGAATTGCATGAGGAAACTACACATGTTGAAGAGTTGATACCGACAAATGAAAATGTTGGAACACCACTTTCAAGTATGTAACATGATAATGTACACAAGCATTTTCAAAGGACCTGAGGAACTCTAATTTGCTAATGTAAGCCGAACATGTATACTTTAGGAATATTTATAGCTATATCTCTATGAGCAGGTTATAGCTATGTAATGTATTTTTATATTATATCTTTGTGAAAGTTTTCAAACATGTGCAAAACTGTGTTAGTGTGGTAACTGACCAATTCATTATTCAATCTGATGATGTAGCTGAGCAGTCTGAATCTGCTATGGAACAAGGAAATGATTTGCATCTTGACCAAGCTTGTGAGATTCCAGGGGAAGGTTTATCAAGCAAAGACACAGAAGAGCAAGAAAACTTGAGTCAGCAAAGTACAAAATCCACTGCCAACACAAATAATGAACCTCAGTCCCAACCGGACTCCACAGGGCTTGCCTCTCATGAAGAATCTTCTACAAGGAGTTCTGCTTTTCAGGAAACAGACGATAGTGATGATGACCCAGTCCTGATACCAGGTGCACGGTATCGTGGAGGAGTAGGACATAGGTTAGTATTGTGGTTTTCTTTCCACCTGCTCCCCAAGTGCTTCATAGTTTTATTTGAGAAAATTTGAAACTTTCTAGCAAATTCAGACCTTATGTGTATCTTGCAGGTAATTTGTAGACACTATAGCAGGCAGCCTTTTCTGTAGATGGGCTGGAGACCATGTCTGCAAGTGGATGGTGGGCCACATTTATCTTTATAACTGGATTATACCTTCATACCTTCATGCCGTGATAGCTACATTAATATGGTAGTGTGATGCAGTTTGTTTCCAGAGAGTGCAGTGTGTGTGGTGGTGCAGGCTGATAGTGCAGTGTTGGCATAAATATGCCAGCTGAACAGCTGCGTGGCACTGCAGCAATGCCAAGACACTGTGTGTGTGTCTCTGTGAGGTTCTTCTTTGCATGTGTGCCTGTCAGTGAGGCACTGTATGTGTGTATCTGTTTGTTTTGAGGCGCTTTTTTCTGTGTATCCGAAGGTGGTCTTTTTGTGTGAGAGAGAGAAGGGAGTGAGTGAGTGAGTGAGTGAGAGTGAGAGTGAGAGTGAGAGATTTTGTACCTGTAGCAGGGCAGCTGAAGCAATTCCTGAGCCTGCTCCAGGCAGCTTTGGCTGCTCCTCAAGGCCGGCCGAGCCCTCTCCAGGTTCCTTCTCATGGGCAAGACAAGTGAAGCAGACTGGGGCCACGTGAGGCAGAAAACTACTTCTGCACCACCTCCACTGCCAAGAGGGAGCAGTGGGAGTACACACTTTGTTTTCTGAGCCACCCTCTCGAGGAAGGCAGGAAGAGCCCACAGCAGCAACAAGGCAGAGGAGGAGGAAGAAGGAAGGAAGGCCTAGTAGGCTGAGGAGTCTGATGCTGTTGCTTGTTGCCTCTTTTTCCCTGATGGCATCAGCTACAGCAGTGGCACATCTCTGAGGGGAGCATGGGCCAAGGTGGGAGTCTCTCCTCCACCAATTCCATCCCCCCCACAGCCAGGCATGGTGACAGAACCTCTTTCTGAAGAGCAGGGCAAAGGTCCCATCCACCTCGTGCCCTTCCCACACACGTAGACCCAAATAGTTCTCATCCCCACCAAGTGGGGATAGGTTGGACAGAGACAACCCCTGGCCCCTGAGCAACTCTGAATGCTGTAGACTGCCAATTCATACCCCCGGGCAATGCAGCAGCCCAACTTCTGCCCCTTCCCTGACATTGCCTGCTTCCAGAAACAGGGCTCCTGGGCCAGATGGTTTTGGGTGCCGGACCAAATCCAGCCTGCAAGCTGTAGGTTGCTGACCTACCCTATAACGGCTGCATGAAGATACTCCTTTATATCACCACTGACTTCTACTGGCTGTACAGTTATGATTTGGACACTTCTGTTTGTGGAGGGAGCTCATGATGATGAAAGTGCTAATCAGGACACCACCTTTATAGACCATTTTCAGCTAAGATTGGGTCCCACTAAGATCGGGCTAAGATCAGGGATAACTCATCTATTATGTGAGGTTATGTATATTGCATCAGCAGTGGATTGCAGGTGTGTGAGAGGGAAGCAGATTTGGACTGCCCTTCAGCCTGATTCTTCCACCACCACCCCTTTTTTCCAGCCTTCCATAGATGCAAGCCATGCTGATCTGCTTTCTGGCTACTAAAATCATGAACAGAAAGAGGATCGCCTGCGTCCTTACCTTGCTCCTTGAGTGATTTTTCCAGTTGTGGTAGTGCCAGACTTTGATTATAGGGACCACGTGAACAAAAGAGCTCGTTCATTCACTTGGAGCGCAATCCTAACCTGGAGTTTGGCCTGCACAGTTAGGCCAGCAAAATTTGGCTGGCACAAGGGCCATCGTTAAGCATGTTATCTGTGTGCTGGCCTCTCTGACTCCAAGCATACTTTACGGTGTTGTGTCGGCCAAAATTTGCTGGCCTTACTCCAGGCTTGGATTGCACCCATAGTCTCTTTAAATCAATCCAGAAATTCTGCACTTCCTCAATTGAAAAACAACAACCCTCAATTTAAAAAAAAACATTTCTGGATTGTGCCACCCCTGCCCAGAATTACTTCTGCAACAATTATATAAGCTACTAGAGATACATGGATATGGTAGAGTTTTTTGATCCTGGCATAGTCCAAGTTCCAGGCTCTTTCTACTAGAGCAGTGTTTCCCGAGTTTGAGCTGTGACAGCCTGGGAGCTGCAAAAACCATCAAGGAGAGCTACAGAAAAAAAACATGCCACCCAATGCAATGTATAGGATTATATCCCTAGTGGGGAGACACAGTGGCCCAGTAGGTCAAGGGAGATGCCAGTCAAAGAAGTTCGGAAGCCATTGTTCTAGAGTAGTGCTTCTCAAACCTTCTCAGCATTGTGACCCATCTAGAAAAATTTTCATTTTACCAGCTGCTCAAGCCTCTGTGGGTATAATGGTCATTTAATTGGGCAGCAATGTTCCCCTCAACTAGCAGGTTGTTTAACCCTTGATGCACATAGCCTAATCTACCCTTTCAATTTTGCAAACCAACAAAAATTTGTGACCAATTGGTGTGCCATAGAACCACAGTTTGAGAAGCGCTACTCTAGAGAGAGGGGGCAGAAACAGCTGCAATTGGATCCAGGATTTGCTGTGACAATAAAAGGCTACACTTCTTTTGAATGGTTGATTCTGATTTCCACTTCAAGGAATGACTTGCTAAATGTAAAATACATGAATGGTTCAGTTTTCAAAGTCTTGTATTTTTATATGCAAGCTCAGTTTTGAACCTTCATGTTCTAGTGCCCCATTCTTATTAATAAGTATTCTATGAAGTTGAGAAAAGTGTGCTACAATATGGTGATGGTATTAATGGTATTATACATTTGGGACTTTTGGCAGGCCAAGGACAAAAAAACAACATGAGGAACACAGGAGACACCAAAAATTATATGGAAAATAAGCTGTACTTCTCTTCCTCTCTCAGAAATAATTAGGAAATGATAATTGAAATCAAATTGGATATAGGATACATTCTGCACTATTTCTTTAAACGCAATTTACACAAAATTTTGATTTGAATGACTTCCGCTATTATTCCTTTTACTAGATATATCAGAGGAACAGCAGTAGGTGATAGAATAATGAGGTAATTCAAAATCCCCATTCCATATGGAATTCTGATTTACTAGATTATTAGTGCAGTATCTAACCATCTTTTCTCCTGGTTTACATTGTCGGTTTTAAATCTACTAAACTTTATAGAGAGAGAGAGAGTTGCAGAGCAGAGTGATCTTAGCTGCATGTTGTGTTCAGAAATAGTGGGAGAGAATTGCTGTGTCAAATTTTAACAACTTTATTAACCACGTTAGTGTGTTCATTAAAGATGAATGCAATGAAAAAAGTACGGTGAAACTGAAATCAAGCTACTTCTATCTCTCTTGTTAAAGCACGTATTGTATTTTGCATGTGCCATTGTTTATGTAGTTTATTAATGACAATTTTGTTGTGAAATAAATCTCTGGACACAAGTGCTTAATTTATTTTTGAGTGCTGTGAATTGACAGACTTAGATATAAGAATCAGGAGCTGGGCAGCAAATGTGAGCCACTTCATATCTGGCTGCACCCCCCTTCCTCCCTCCCTCCCTCCCTCCCTCCCAGATTAGTTTTCATCTCAGTCCTTTAAATGTCCCAAATTCAATATTCAGTTTGCTAACTAGACAGTTTTCAGATTTCCGTTTAAATTACCCTCTCTGCCAATCCCCAAACCGTGTTTTGAGCTTTGGGAATTGTAAAGAACAGTTTTAGGTGTCCTGGAGAGGGTCACCCTTTGAACAAGAACCTTGAAAATAGAAAAGTGCTTGTCAGGGATGCATTTGCATAAGTAATGACATATCTGATCATGCTAGAGTTTTTTTTTTTTAAATCAACCAAGTATTGATTGATTGAGTGTTGGTGAGGATAAGCTTTATAAGCCTAGTTAAACTTCATATATTTTCATTTTACCATGTTTACCAGTGACCATTTTAACATGGCAAAGAGCAAATGTGAATTACTGTCTTAGATTATTTACAGCCCAATCCTAACCAATCTTCTGGCCCTGATCAAGCACCGATGGAGCTGTGCCAATGGGGCATTCTGCATTCTGGGGGGGGGCAGTCATGGAGGCCTCCTCAAGGTAAGGAAACATTTGTTCCCTTACCTCTGGGATACATTGTGCCTCATTGGTGCTGGAAAGTAGGTTAGAATTGGACAGTTAATGTGGATAAGAGCATGTGATTTTTAAAAGATTCAGCTTTTACTTATAGCCACTTTTGTCAGAAATTCAGAATACACCTGTCTTGTTCATCTGAGTGACATGGGAAATCTGCAAATATTAGATGTTGCAGTCTAAATAGGATTACGTTGGCATGGAGAACACATTGTGAATTTGAATAAAGGGCATCTGGCAATATGTACATCTGGCAATGTAAATAGTGTGGGAGCTGTTCAAAGGGAAGTTGTGGAAAAATAGAATAGTGTTGAAGGCATCTTCCACAAAATAGCTCTTTATACTGAAATTCACTGTGCCCCACTTTCATTTGTACATTGTCTGAAAGGGTGGCCCAAATTAAACCCAAGCCGCAGTCTGGAGTCTTCATTGGGAGGTGCGAGGGTAAATAGACTTCCTCAGAATGCCAGATGCAGGGGAGTAGCAGCAAGATGCAAGTACTGTATCTTGTTGTGTTGTGTGTTCCTTGAGGCATCTGGTGGGCCACTCTGAGATACAGGAAGCTGGACTAGATGGGCCTTTTGTCTAATCCAGCCTGGCTCTTCCTATATTCCTACGTAAAGTGAAATGTTTGCATGTCTCTCAGACTATTCTGAGACACGTCTCTGCATATTCCTTACTTTGATAATGAAAATACTGACAGATCAAGGAAATAACCCCGTTTTAAAAATTCAATTGAGATAGCATGTTTATGTTTATATACTAAAACCGTATATTAAACTGGAGCTGTGCTCCAGGGGGTCTGGAGGCTTTTTTGAGGCCTGCACAGGCCGCCTGGGACTGTGGGCTTCAGAATGCCTGGAAGGGCGGAAAAACATCACTTCTGGTCCTTGGCAAAAACATGAAGTGACTATTCTCCGGTGCCTCACAGTAGGGCCTGTCCTTCCGTGTAGGTAGGTCCTCCTCCTAAGATAGGCGGGCTAGTTCCAAGCCTTCCTGAGGGGAGGGGCGCCCGGAAGTCACCCCAGATTGGCCTTCACCTTGCAAGGTACGGGTTGGTCTTCCTTTGTTCAGAGAGAGAGAGAGAGAGAGAGAGAGAGAGAGAGAGAGAGAGAGAGAGA
>JAJKFI010000027.1:8236666-8247233 GCA_029204185.1 Lerista edwardsae | reverse complement strand
CCCCCAACTCTGCTATAAACACTCCAAATACACAACACCCCTGCCTCAGTATTTTCGTTTGTTAATGGATAAGGAATTGGAGAACCCTACCAAAAACAAGGAAAGAAATAAGCCAGCTTTGAGATTCTACAACTTGGAGGGTGAGGATATTAAACATCCTCTAGTGGATGCCCCAGTGGCGGCCCTTGGTTCTCCTTCAGTGCTTCCTTCCGACACACAAAGTTTCCTTAAGGACCACATTGATAAGAGGATTGAAATTGCACCTTGGAAGGCTTTTGACACTTCGGCGGTGGCCTTGTGGGCCTCAGCGGTGGGATCCTTGTTTGCCCGCGCCTCGGTGCGTTGGATTAAGAGCATGCTCCAGTCGTATGAAGTTCCTGATCCGGCCAGAAGAGACTTAGAGAAGTTGCTGGCAGCCGTCTCCTTTACTGCGGATTCTACTGCTGATGCATTGCAACATTCTGCTCGTGCCATGGCTGCTGATGTCGCAGTGAGAAAGAGCTTTTGGCTTCAAAATTGGGATGTGGTCGTCCCACAGCAAAGTAGTAGGTATTCCCTTTAAAGGGGGCAAGCTTTTCGGTGAGGCTCTGGAGCCTATGCTTGTGGAGACGAAGGGCAAGAGGAAGGCTCTCCCTACCAGGGAGCGTACCGCCAAGCCAACTCTTAAGTCAAGCCAGCGTTCCTTTCGCCCCTTCAGATCTAATTATTCGGGAGCCGCATCTACCTCCAGCCACTCCAGAGGATCCAAGCCTACTTGGCAAGTGTGTAAGCCCTCCTTTAAGCACTGCCCCCAACAGTCCCAGACTGGCTCCAAGGGGTCTAAGCCGCAATGACGTCTATGAACAGGATCTCAGGCCGGTGTGTGTGTGTGTGTGGGGTCATCTTCAGTTGTATGCAGATCAATGGGCCTTGACTACCACTGGCAGATGGGTCAGAGAGACAGTCAGATATGGGTACTCTGGAATTCTGGTCCATCCCTCGGGACAGATTCATCATGGTGCGCAGGCCCAGATGCGACATCAAGCATGCCAAGACCTTGGATGCAGCTGGGAGCGATAGATAGTGTCCCAAGGGATCAGATAGGATTTGGCATTTACTCCCATCTGTTTACAGTCCCAAAAAAGTCCGGAGACACCAGGGCCATCCTCGACCTGAAATGGTTGAATAGGTGGATACGGAAACAGAAGTTCAAGATGGAGACCTTGAAATCAATTCAGTTGGCCATCAGAAGGCAGGACTTCCTGGTGTCACTGGACTTGCAAGATGCTTACCTGCATGTGCCCATTCTACTGGCCCACAGAAGGTTCCTGAGATTCTGCTACCAGGACCAGCATTTTCAATTCAAGGCACTTCCCTTCGGCCTGTCATCTGCTCCCAGGGTTTCCAGCAAGATCCTGATTGCCCTGGTCGCGGATCTCAGGCTCAAGGGTGTGGCTGCCTTCCCTTATTTGGATGACATCTTTCTAAGATCAAGTACAGCCCAACTTTGTGCGCAACATCTGGATTGGACTTTGCATACCCTAACTCAACATGTTTTTTTTGATAAACAGGGCAGAGTCATCTGATCCCTACTCAAGCTTTGTCTCACCTGGGAGCTTTCATAGATACTCTTTCTTTCAGCGTGTCTTTGTCGGCGGAAAGGCAGGGGAAGATTCTGGAGCTGCTTGTTTCAGTTCTCCAGAACAGACGCCAGAATGTGCTGACCCTGGCAAGATTGCTGGGGATGTTTTCTTCTTGCCACGAAATTTTACCTTGGGCACGATACAGAGCAAGATGACTTCAACATCTTCTGCCGTATCAAAACTTCAGAGCTTCCAACAGCTTCAAGTTTGACTCCCAACCTAGCTACAAGGATGGTGGAGCCAACCCAACAGGCTCAGCTAGGATTACCCCATTCAAGTCACACAGAGAACTGTGATTTTTACAGACGCCAGGTTTTTTGGGTGGGAGGCACACCTGCAGAGTCAGATTGCTCAAGGGAGATGGTCCCCATCCGAAACTCAGATGAGCATCAGTTGGCTAGAGCTCAGGACAATTTTCCTAGCCCTGCAGCATTTCTCCCCTCGGTTACAAGGGAAGGATCTTCTAATTTACACAGACAATATGACCGCTTGAGTGTATATCAATCGCTAGGGCAGAACGCGATCAAAAACTCTACAGAAGCTCACCAGGCAGCTTTTTCTCTGGACAGAGAGGAATCTGTCATCAATCAGATCAGAACACGTCCCAGGACTGGACAACGTTGTGGCAGATTGCATCCCCAGGTCTTTGCTCTTCTACATCAGAGATTCGGGAATATGTCACTGGACCTATTCACGAGTCAGTCCAACCATCAACTGCCCAGGTTTTACACCAAGGGTTGGTGCAGGGACGCAGAGGGTCACGATGCTCTCAATTTAGATGGCCCAGGGGCTCTCTTCTATATGCCTTTCCTCCAATAAAGCTTCTGCAGAGAGTTGTCCTGAAAATATGGTGGGAAAGGGCAGAAGTAGTGTTGGTGGCTCCATTCTAGCCCCGTCGTCCATGGTTCCCAGATCTGAGGGAGCTTTCGCTGGCTCCGCCTCTTCATCTACCAGCCAGGGACGATCTGTTGATGCAGGGCCTGGTATTACATCCACGACCAGAAATGTTCAAGCTGACTGCCTGGAGGTTGAGTGGCTCGGCCTCCAGCGACTAGGTTATTCTGAGGCTGTGCTCAAGACCCTTTTATCCAACCTCAGGCCCTCTACCAACAGGGTGTATTCTATTACCTGGAGGGTGTTCTCGAGTTGTTGTGTGGGCAGACATATCCAACCTACCAGACCCAAGGTTAAGCATCTCTTAGATTTCTTGCAATGTGGGTTGGACAAGGGCTATAGTTCTGCCACATTGAAAAGGCAAGTGTCAGCAATTGCCTCTGTTTTGGGATTCCCAAGAGGGAGGGCGTTGTCTTTGCACCCATATGTTCGCAAGTTCCTCAAAGGGGTGGCTGTCATCAACCTTCCACCTGTCCCAAGGGCTCCTACGTGGGATCTCCCTTTGGCCCTCAAGGCTCTGACTAGGCCCCTTTTCGAGCCTATGGCTACATGCTCACTAAGGTTTCTTACACTTAAGACTGCCTTTTTGGTGGGGGTCACTTCAGCGAGAAGGGTGTCAGAGATAGCTGCCTTCTCTATGGCTAAAGAGTTTTGTACCATCTCAGAGGATAGATTGATTTTGCGTATGGATTCGGGCTTCCTTCCCAAAGTAAATTCTTTATTTCATCGTTCAGAAGACATAGCGTTGCCTTTCTTCTGTCCCTCTCCGTCAAAGGAAAAGGGAGTGGTATAATCTGGACGTCAGGAGGGCGGTCAGTTTTTATCTCTCCCAGACCGCACCCTTTCGAAAATGTGAAAATCTCTTTGTGGCCTTTAAGGCTTCTCTCCAAGGTGGGAAGGTACCTCCTTCCACTATTTCAAGATGGATTAGACAGGCCATTGCAGAGGCTTACAGGACCCGTGGTCTTTCTCCGCTGCAGGGAATAGTGGCTCATTCAGTCAAGAGGGGCCGCTACATCTGCAGCCTTTAAGGCATTCCCTTCCTTGGAGTCAGTGTGCAGGGCGGCCATGTGGGCCTCTCCTCACACTTTTATCAAGCATTACAAAGTGGACAGCTATGCTTTGCGTGATGCCGCCTTTGCTAGGCGGGTCTTGCAGAGAGTGGTAACCAATGATCCAGGTTCTTCCCACCCTTAGGGCACGGCTTGGGCATGTCCCACACGGAAGGACTGGCCCTGCTGTGAGGCACCAGAGAACGGGAAGGTTTTACTAACCTGTAAACTCCCCTTCTTGGCGCTCCACTGCAGGGCCAGTCCACCCACCTGCAGAACCTGGACGTTCGCACTAATATTGGTTGCTAATCTGTTATTTGCTCAAGTTTTAGTGATATGTACATAGTTACCTGTCACAGGGCAGGTTGTTGTCTGTACTTCGGTTTCCACAGATTTCTACAGAAGCTTGTGTTGCATGTGGACATAACAGTGGAGTTGCCGAAGGCCTTGATTGCCTGATGGTGTGATACTCCGGGGAGGGGTTTTTTAAGGCTTGTTGACAGTCTGGGGTGACTTCCGGGCGCCCCTCCCTTCAGGAAGACTTGGAACTGGCCCACCTATCTGAGGAGGAGGAGCTACCCACACAGAAGGACTGGCCCTGCTGTGGAGCACCGAGAAGGGGAGTTTACAGGTTAGTACAAACCTTCCCATTTTTACTAACAGGCATTCTGAGGCCCACAGAGGTCATGGGGTGGTCACTTGTGGCATTTGCGGTCCAAAAAAAAAGCCTCTGAATCTGACAGCTCCGATTGGGTTTGGAGAATCCAGGTAGGCCTCTCTGGGGGAAGGTTCAAATCTGCAGGTGTCAACCCCCTGGATAATGAGGGCCCACCTGTATATAGGTAAGATTCTGCCTCTGCAGGAAATCATTCAGATGGGTGCAGGAAATAATTTCATTATAAAACAATTCAAAAATCCCCTCTGATATGACATACTAAAATAGCTCTGTTTCAAGGTTCTGTGTTTTGATTGAAAATCTACTCTGCTTAAGTGCTTCAAAAGGAAGTGATATCCATTTCTTTCCTGCAGATAGGTATTTCAGCAATTCAGTGTTTTTAAGTTTTTCTCTTGGGATTTCTTGCACCCATTTGAATTGCTTTCTACTACATACAGAGGCGTTTCTAGGGTATGGCGAGGCGCCATAAGGTGGGGGGGGCGCCGTTGACATGGCGCCCCTGCCCGCAAATTTGCGCCCCCCGCCGTACCACGAGCAGCAGCCCGGGGAAGGAAGCCACTGCTGCACCCCCTGAGCCGGGAGGCGCGCCAGCAGCTCCCCTCCCAGCCTGCCGCTTGAGTATTTAAAGTGCCCGAGTGGCAGCCCGGGGAAGGAAGCTGCCACTGTGCTTCCCGAGCTGGGAGGTGCTCGGGAAAAAAAAAAAACAACAACCATGTGAATAGTTTAAAACAGTCCAATAAAGGGAAGAAACAATATGCTGGAACAAGAATTTCCAAGAGGGACAGTTAATTAAAGAAAGGAAGAAAAAAAAATAAACTACAAGAACAGGCTCTCCGTTCAAATAAAAAGAAAATATAAATAAATAGACACAATTAACCCTATTACAAGAATCAAGAAAAAAAAAATATATAATTAGACATGGGGAAGCTCAGAACAGGCAAAAAACTTGGAATCGCCAGACATCATTGATCGTCAATCAGGGTCATCTGTAAGGGAAATGGTTAAGCAAGGGTCATATGAGATGCATCCATTAGTTGGTCTGGTCAACCTTACTGAAAAATCAGATGACATTTGATCCAGAGTCTTGTTGGGTTGAGCACGGTCTATGGGCTCCATAGATGGACCAGTCACATCAAAACATGAAGACAGTTCTGTACTGGATGGACCAGTCAGCCTTTCAACTGAGTTCTTCCGGGTAACAATGGAAGGACCACAGGTCACAGACAAAGTCTTATGGGCTGCTTCTTCTTGTACTATGGACGATGAATGGTGAGCTGTGGGTTCATTCTCGACATAAGTTGTTGCAGCCTCGATCAACTCTAGAGGAGGGACACTAGGGTGCAGATCTATAATTGGTCTCATATTAGCCAAGACTTTTTCCAAATCATGAGTTGCTTTACCAAGTGCTAATGCATCAGCATTAGAAGAACACTCAGGATCCACCTGACTAAGCATATTTTCCGGCCAGTTGGTGGAGGGACTTGCCGGAGGTTTTTCAGGAGGTTGAGACAATGGCAAAGAGCCAGCCAATTCTTCCCTCGGAAGCCGACTAAGAACAGCATGGGGAGGAAGACTCTGTTTCACAAACCGCGGGGGCACACGGGCTGTGTCCGTAAAAACTCTCCTGGTCGTAATGCCAAGGGAGCCCAGGAATTTTTTCATTTTGAAAAGCATAAAAGGGATTGTGGGGGTAACGAATTCCAGCATCAATCTAGTTTTAAAAGGGGGACTAGGTAGTCTTTCAAAGAAATTCAAATCAACCTGCCTCCTTTCCAGTCTAAGCAGCCTGGCAAGAGAGTCCAATATTTTATATCTATTAGCCCATCTTCCAGTATTCAGAAAGCTGTTTGTTATCTCTAGCGTGATTCGCTTCACTAACAGGCGCCGGGAGGAGGTTATGTGAATAGGATCTCCTCCCCCACGTCCTGTAATTATAGTAGAAGCTGGTGAAGCTGAAGAATGTTCGGGTACAGGGGTAGGTAGCTTGTTCCTTGCTGGCCCTGGCTTTTGGAAATGTGTTAAATCTAGCAGACACTTGTTAACTGACATCTGCAGCTCCTGGATTTGTGAAGTTAGGAGTGAAATTTCTTGGAAGATGGCCAATACTGTTTTCCCAGACATGATACAGTGTTCTCCTAATAAAGCCAGCAAGGAGTTATCATATTCCGACATACCTTCCTTCTCCGTAGAGTGGTAGTCAGGGACGACTGTATTTCTTGTTTCCATTTTCCGGGGGGAAACAGTAGTATCCTCTCCCCAGAAAGCAGGGTCATCCAGGCGAGGTTGTTCCAGGGTCATCCAGGCGAGGTTGTCTTGGTCTGCGAGTTGCTACCCGAAAGTACTCTTTGTCTTTTCTTTTTCCTCCCCATTGGCTTGTGTTGGTAATCAGTAGTCCAGTTAGCAAAAGGAGGATTCCAAACAATCCAAAACAATCCTTTGTCAATGGCTCGCAGAGACAGAAAAAACCGGCAGGTCCTTGATAAGGAGACCTTATCAGAAGGGGACGTTGTTTGATTTGTAGAATTTCAATTAAGTAAGGTTAGTTGCAAATAAAAACAAAATACAACGGAGCGCACCAGCCGCAGAGTGGTTGGCTGGCAGCCATCTTGGGTGAACAAATATTAAAATGTACTTGAACTACATTTTGTTTTTATGAACTACAAATGTTTTTATGCTAAGCTGGAAGCAAAGATATTTATGATTAGGGACAAATTAAATGCTTACCAAATTAAACTGTGAGCCCCTAACACTGTGGCCCAAAAACAAACCATGGTTATACCGACTTTAGTAAATGTTCACCAAATTTAGTAAATGTTCACCAAATGTATAACATGACATTTACGCGATAATATTATTACTTAGCTAGCAGAATTATGTGCCCCAAACACAGGGTTAGGGTTTCAGTTTGGGTTATATTATGAACATTTACAGTTTTGGGGAGACAAACACATTTTTTAACTGTCAAATACTTTAAGAAAATGACGAAAACGCAATATGTGGTTAACACTTATTGATATTATTAGGTCATCTAATAATTAGATTATTAGGTGATCTAAAATTTGGTAAACATTTACTATTTTTGGGAAACAAAAGTATTTTTTTTAGGAACATTTTCATTAAATTTGGTGATCACTTAAACACAAGCCTTTATTATTAGGGGTAGTGACAACTATCTCATATTTAGCTGTCAGTGTTTATGAATAGGGGAGTGGTTTTTGGTGATATTTTTTTCAAAATTTCTTGATTAAAATAGCAAATTGCAGTGTTATGTGTTTTTATTCTACATTCTCATTCCAAGTTCTCATTTTTATTAATTTTCAATGCTTTAAAAGTATACTAGGTAGATGATATAGGTGATATCGTGTCAGCAGATGGAGCCATAGTATTATTTGTAATTGGAAAATTTAATTTCTGGAAAATATCTTAAAGATCAAAATGCGGTGTTAGTGTTTTTATTCAAATATTTTAATATATAAGGTGGAGTTTTGTGTTTTTATGTGGTTTTTAACAAAAACCAACCACCACCTCTATTTATGAAGGAGAACTTGCACAGGCTGTCTCTGTAGGCTGTAGCCTTGTTACCACCACCCTCTTGTTTTGAGAGAGAGAACTCAACTGTTTTATCTACTAAAGATTTTTTTCCCACTGAGGCTGGAACTCCAACTTTGCAGACAGGTAACTTGCTTACCTCCCCTTGAAGTAATTGAGAGTTAAGAAGCCTTACTGTGCACATATACAGTCCAGATCATAATGTAAAATTCTGATAGTGGTGGTCTTTTTTGTTCATAATTCTTAGACGATCTGCTGTTGCTCGTATCCAGGAACTCTTCAGAAGGAGGAAAGAAAGGAAAGAAATGGAGGAATTAGAAACGTTGAATATCAGGCGTCCTTTAATTAAAATGGTTTATAAAGGTCACCGGAACTCTCGGACAATGGTATGTTGTTTGTTGCTATGATCTTATTTCAGTTTGTGTTAGAAATCTGTTATAGCAGTGTTCCTCAAATAGTGTATCGGGGCCCACTTGGTGGGTCATGACCTGATGCGGGTGGGTTTTGGAAAGCTAGGTGCTGCCATCTTGGAAGCTGGAGACCTGACTCTTGCTATGTTCCTTTTGTGAGCGTTAACATTTTGAATATTCAAATGAAGGTGTTTTTTAAAATTATTTTTAGTTCATTGTTTTACATAATATTTTTGTGTTTTACAAAATATTTACATAATATTTTGTCCTAATCTTGCTTTCTGTCAGCGATATTTCAAGGTTCAGGAAGGAAGAAGTATTTCTGCAGTTCAAGAAGGCCAATTTGCATTTCAGGAGTGTCATTTGATTATGTCACTTCCTGCTTGATGTTGCCACTACCGGCCATGACATCACTACCAGATTAATGACATCACTTCTAGTGGGTCCTGACATGAGTTCCATTCTAAAAAGTGGGTCCCAGTGCTAAAAAATTTGAGAACCACTGTGTTATAATAAGATGCTTAAGAAAAGAGAGATTATGATATTTAAAGTGTATGTACTTACATCGCAGTGCACTGACTAGAACATAATAGTAAAGAGATGCTTTATAAAATAATCCTGCAGTCTAATAGAAAAATAAGTGACCATGTTCTAGTATCTCTGTGGTATCTACATCAGCTTAAACATATTGTAGATCAGAGTATGTATAAACTATCAGTAATGGTAGGTCATAGGGCACAAATAAACACCATAATTTGAAAAGAAAAAGAAGAAGACGACTTTAAGATGGTTTAAAAAAAAAAAAAAGTAAGCACCATTTTGCTCCAGTCAGTAGCATGGGAAGAACAATGTGTCATGGATTCAGAGTCTTCCTTCTTTTCATATATGTTAGCATATTAGGTTAGATTTCCTCTATTTGTCAACCAGTCTGAATTTCAAGAATCTATAATTTAGGGACCAACATGGTTGGAGAAGTACATTGTACATTGTATCTGATTTACTGTCTTTCATGTTTTCCAGCTAGACATACCAACCATAATGAAAATATGTGTGCGATTTTTTTTAACTTGTTTTCCCTATAGATAAAAGAAGCCAATTTTTGGGGTTCCAACTTTGTTATGAGTGGTTCAGATTGTGGCCATATCTTCATCTGGGATCGACATACTGCTGAGCACTTGATGCTCCTAGAAGCGGATAACCACGTGGTAAACTGTCTACAGCCGCATCCATTTGACCCAAGTAAGACGTATCTATGATACGTACATGATTTTGCATAGTTTGTAGAGAAGTCCTTAAAGCTGGCTGCTTCCAGCTTTACCAATGTTTTGGTAAAACATTTGTTTTACCAAAATGCAGGCCATTTTTCAAATTGCTTGCAATCTAGTCATCAGTTTCTGTGATAAATGGCTATGTTGAAGAAGAAACCAAAGGGCATTAAAAGGTTATCTGAAAACACATATGTGCTGTCCCCCCACTCAAAGCTAGAAATGGGTCTCTTCATGACTTCTGTTGTGTTTATCTTTATGCTTCCCTGCACTGAATAGCCTTGCCTACACACAGTGACCACGTGCTCTGTCTCACAAGATACCGTTTGAAGACAAACTATGATCTAGCTTATTGCGTGCAATGCTCTCTCTTGCCTGGATCATAAATGCTCACAGGCTCCTTTGATGCATGTGTTTTCCCATCATTGATTAGAAGGCCTAAATTTAACGATTAAACAATAAAATGTTCTAATTAAATGGAGGGGATATAATGCAGCATGTCATAATTGCTTCTACCAAATCCTATTTGCATGTGTAAATACGAAACTGAAAAAAAGAAATCTTTCTAATCTACAATTGTATGTTAAAATTTAAAATGTATTAGATACCTTAATTTTTAATTGAAACAATTATTTAGTTTTAGCCTCATCGGGCATTGATTATGATATAAAAATCTGGTCACCACTAGAAGAGTCCAAGATTTTTAATCGAAAGCTTGCTGATGAGGTAAGGACCTTATTTTATTTTATTTTTGCAGTAATCACTCCTATTTTTAAAACATTTCTTCCCTGATAATCACCTCGAGAATGCTGAAGTTGCCTGTATTCAAGAAAGCTAATGTATCTGGATTCCCATATCCAAAAATCCTGTAGCCATGGATTAAGTTATCTGGAGAGCCAAGGGCCCTTGTGTGTCCCCCCTCCATGCACCCACTCCTGTACCTTTTGTTTATGTCAAAGCATTTGCAGCGTGTTTCTTGTTTAACAATCCTCCTTAACTGAAGAGCTGAGTGTGCAGGCAACCAGCCTGCAAGCTAGAGGTAACTAACAAGATCTCTCTCTCTCTCTCTCTCTCTCTCTCTCTCTCTCTCTCTCTCTCT
>JAJKFI010000027.1:8208688-8236656 GCA_029204185.1 Lerista edwardsae | reverse complement strand
TGTGTGTGTGTGTGTGTGTGTGTGTGTGTGTGTGTGTGTGTGTAACCGATCCCCCATAGATAGAGAGCGCCCCATTGTATACTGATGGCTATTTGTAAAAAAAATTAACTACTCTGATGAACTTTTACACAGTAATCATTTCACTTTTCCATGTCCCTATAGGTTATAACTCGAAATGAACTAATGCTGGAAGAGACTAGAAACACAATCACTGTTCCAGCTTCTTTCATGTTAAGGATGTTGGCATCTCTGAACCACATAAGAGCAGGTAAGTGGATTTTAGACACATTTTTGACCAGATTTGTTGTGCACAACACTTCATTTCTACATACCTTTCTAGCCATTATAAAAGCACCACTATTTCTTTCCCTTGTATCTGTATAAATGTGAAGAGTGCAGTAACTATGTCATTTGATACCTAGGGTCCATACATTTTTGACACCTGCTATCTCTCTATAAAAACAAATGTCCTGACTGACTCATCAAGGCCCAGTCCAAAACCTTGGACCTAGAAACATGAAATTTGAAGAGTATATTTCTTCCATGACATAAGCACCCACTAAGAAAGAATTTTTTAGAAATTCAGCCCCTGAGGGGGTGAACAGGGGTAAAACGGGCGAATGTTTTCATGGATTCTTTAATATCTCAGGCCCGATGAGATATCGACTTTGTTTTTGCTTACAAGGGTTATCTCTCTATTCCAGTTAGAGGAGAGTTAGGGAGGGGCACTGGCTTGAGAGCTGTGTGGTGCAGTTTCTAGAGACATTTTATCTTCACTGTAGTTGCTGTAAATAACAGCTGAGAACCCCTCAATTTAAGTCAGTGTGGCAATTATTTAAATGTCAATGTGGAGATGGTGCTTCACACTATGATCCCCATCACAGAAGAAGAAGCCTGCCTGTTCTAGTCCCTCTCCTGTCTCATGTATGACACTCAATTAATGGCTAGGGAGTTCATGAGCTCATGGCTATTGAGCTCATCATGAGGTACATGGTGAACAACTGAGAGGAGTTCTCCATCTCCAACAGCGAGGGGTACGGCTATACCAGTTTCACTGAGTATCTCTCTCACATATTCCAATCCTTTATGTATGGTGGTTTATGTGAGCTGGTGGCAGTTGGGTAACTGTCTGAGTTCATCTTTGAGATTTTTTATGCTATTATATCCCAAAATACAAAACCAACAATTTATTAAACAAAAAAATTTGATGGAACCATGACTTTCAATAATTACAGGGTGTTGCCTGACATGGGGTAGTTGTGCTAAATTCAAATTGTTCATTGCAATCAAAGGAAAGTTTATTGGAGTCAAAATTGGTTTAAAGTTAGTTAAATCTTGTAGCAAAGCTCAAGTATCAAGCAAGTACAGGTATGCGTCGCTTAGCTTAGTGATGTTCCGCCTAACTAGTCAGTCAGTTTTTCTGCTTATTTGGCTCTAACATTTGACAGAATACAGATAATTCAATAAGGTTTCTTTCATTACATTCTGTCTTAAATTACACATTTAATGATATATAAAATGTTATTCTTCCTAAAATCTTCTATTTCCACAATTTTGGTCACTAGTGTCACCTTACTAACATTGTATTGCTGTTTCATAATACCTCATTGGCTCTTCAAGCAGTCAGTCTCATTGGTCCATTTTGAGAAGGAAATGTACTTTTTGTTGAATAAGTCTATTGTATTTTGTGGTGTGGTTGGTTTTTCTTTCTTTCTTTCTTTTTTGCCATAACATTTGATATATTATACTCCGGTTTGTTTCATTGAATTCCTCATGAAATTCTGCATCAAATGATATACAGCATAATGATAGTACCTTAAAACTGTGTTATTCACAACATTGGTCCCTAGTGGTCACCACCAACATTGGCCACCACCACCCCTAGGGTGGCACCCAGGGCACCCCACCCCCTGGCTAGCTACTCCATTAGTGCTTTACATGGTAGGGAAGAGCTTTTGTATGCTAGGGATGGTCTGCAGACTTTATACTTCCTTCAGAACAAGTCAGATGTCTTACTGATTATCCCTACGTCCTGTGTAAAATTCTGTTAAGTGTATGACTAATATGCTGCTGTTTCAAGTGTTTTCAGAGCAGTATTTGTAATACTATGTCTTCCTCCTGCCATTTTTCCCATCATAATATTTGTAGGACAACATGTACCAGCAGTCTATTCTAAATATTTCTCTTTGGTTAATCACCAGGTACTGCACACAGACAATCGTTGAGGAAAATGTTAAGCAGTTTTTTATTCTAAATTTGAAAACTACTTCATAATGTTTTTTGTTGTTAAAAAAAATTACCCTTGTATTTTTCAGACCGCTTGGAAGGAGACAGGTCTGAAGGTTCTGGGCAAGAGAATGAAAATGAAGATGAAGAGTAATTGGCTCTTCTCTGAAAGCACCTAGATGTCATGAAATTTGTATAAGTCATGAATTATATTTTTCCTTACAAAGCTTTAGTGCAATTTTAAGGTTTTGCTTTTGGGTAACCTAACATTTTGATTTTGAATGAATGTGTGCATGACTTGCGAGAGTGTGCAAGTAAAATAAGCAAAATGTTTTAAAAATGTTTTGCCATGTATGAGGGGTGCTAGAAAATGCAAAGTGCAATATTTTCCCTTAACTTGCAAACATGGGAGCTTGGATCAATGTTTAAAATACCTTACCTTATAGTAAAAACATTGGTTCAAATAAATTTCTATACCTGCTATTTGCATGTTTGTTGCTTTCTATTAAACGATGTGGTTGTTTTACATTTGTGTTTGTGTTTTCAGTAATTACATAAAGCAACAGACCTGTTAGTCTGTTGGGACACATCACATTTTCCACTTACTTTAGAAATTTTGTTCTTCCTTTGTAGTGATCCTGTGGTTGTTCTTAGACTAGCTGTAATTCTTATTAGTTTAGAAATATTCAGTATTAGTGCTATAGACCATGGTCACCACTGAGAGCCCAGTTGGGGACCCAAAGAATGGACATGGACAATCTAACACAGGAATTCTTAATCAGGGGTATCCATATCCCTTGGGGCACAATCCTAACTTGGTGTTGCGCCAGCACAGCACTCTTGTGCCGGACCAGCACTGTCAAAAACATGCCATAAGGCGTGTCTGTGCTGTGGGCCAGTGTACGCAGCAGCGCCAGCACACGTGTGCTGCACAGTGCACCAGCTTAGTTCTGCTGGTGCAGGCCCGCGCCAAGGGTGTGCTGAAGGCAGGCGGGAGGCATTATGTGGCAGAGGGATGGAGAGCCTGTAGGTGAAGAGTGGGGTGGAGATGGGACATGGCTGTTAGGCCTCATTCAAAACCCCACCCCCAGTCTGGGTGGCCCGGATTTGGGCCGATCCTGGCTGTGTGGACTTGCGCTTATTTCGCTGGTGCAGATCCATTCAGCCCTGGGCTGCATGTGGCTTACTGCAGGGGAAAGGCGATGTCCGTACAGAAACAACAAGCCTCAGCCACCTTAACAAGCTAATGCGGCACTTCGGCAAACAGACGCTTTCCCCTTTAAGGGAATTTAGAAAAAAATGTGTCTAATCAGCCAAAAAATATGGCAGACTCAACAAATTCACTCAAAAACAGAAGGAAAAAGCGGAGGAGACCTTAAAAAGGTAAAAATTAGGCTGAGGGCTAAGAGCCCAACTGCCATCGTCGTATCTCTAAGCGAGGTAGGGCTGAAATGAAGATCAACGGTCACCCTCATGCAGAGGAATGGCAGTTAAACTGTCAACCCTACCTCAGGAGCTGGCAAGAGGGCTTCCAAGACCGTTAAGAATGCCCTTCCTCTTCCAGGAACAGGAATTCACAAGGTAAATAAAATTCACTTTTTCATCCCCTTGCCCTGCACTAAGCTGCTGCTGACTCCTAACATGGTTAGGATGCAGGGCAGGTCAGCCAGCCTGCCTGTTCCTAGTGCAGGTTAGGACTGCACCCTCAATCTCTGAACAATTTATAGATATAGATATATAATTGGATGTGTGTGTGTGTATGTTCCAGCATAGCTCTGGAACGCCTGGAGCGATTGACACCAAACTTGGTACACATATGCCTTAAGCTCTGGAAAGAAATACTGCGGGGGTAAGACCCCCTAGCACCCCTAGGAGTGGGGTGCAAAGGGGATGCAATGTAAAAATACTCGAAAACGGCTGATATAGGTGTCGAATCCATAGTTTTTGGGGTCGCCGAGATGAACATTGACACTCCTGATGCCGTTTAAGTCCAGGTTTGGCCCCCCTCAGCATGGTGGTGAGAAGGGGTGCAAGATACAGTGCTTGGAAATAGAATGTCCGCAGCATGCTGATGGTGGCTTAGAGGACCCCATTTGATTTCAGATTTTAAAACTCATCCCACTTCTAGAATTACTGTGGCGGTGAGACACCCCTAGCACCCCTAGGGGTGGGGTGGGAAGGGGGTGACATGTAAAAATAATCGAAAACTGCCGATATTAGTGTCCACTCCATAGTTTTCGGGGTCACTGAGATGAACGGTGACACTCCCAATGCCGTTTAAGTCCATGTTCAGCCCCCATCAGCGTGGGGGGGGGGTGAGAAGGGGTGAGAAATGAAATGTCCAAAATGACCGACATTCGTGTCAAATCCATAGTTTTCGGGGTCGCTAAGCTGATTGATGACAGTCCCGATGACATTTAAGCCCAAGTGTAGTTGAATAGAATGACTAGAACTCTGTAGAATCTTCTGGAAATTTTTAGAAATCATTATGCCCCAGTCTTGGACTCCAATCAAATACTTGCCATGTTACCAGGCATAGTCACTGAATACAAGGCTATCGATACTGTAATAGATGCCTATGACATTGTCAATTTCCCATCAGGCTTCCTAAACTCACTTGATCCGGCTGGATTGCCACCACATCATCTTTTACTTACAGTGGGATCTCCAATTATTTTGCTACGGAACCTCGACCCGCCAAAACCTTGCAATGGCACAAGGCTGTGTGTCAAGAAGATGCTGGGTACTGTAATGGAAGCGACTATCTTAACAAGAAAGGGAGAGACCGAAACAGTTTTTATCCCACGGATACCACTCATTCTGAAGGATCTCCCTTTTAACTTTAAGAGATTGCAATTTCCAGTGAGACTTGCATTCTTGATCATGATCAGCAAGTCACAGGGGCAGTTTATTAAGTACTGCAGAGTGGAATTGAGATTGCCACGTTTCTCCCACGGACAACTTTATGTTGCTTGCTCAAGGGTGGGTTCACCCAAGAATTTATTTATTCTTGCTCCTGGAGGTGAAACTAAAAATGTTGTTTATAATCAAGTTCTGAGTTAAATTAATATTATAGTGAATTTGTAAAGGACTTTATAATTTTTATACTGTACTTATTCTTTTAATTACCTGTACATAACATTACTTAAGGAGGGACGTGGTGGCGCAGCGAGTTAATCCACTGTTGCCGGGCTTTTGACCGCAAGGTTGGGAGTTCAAGACTGCGTGACGGAGTGAGCTCCCGTTGCTTATCCCAGCTCCTGCCAACCTAGCAGTTCAAAAGCACCTAAATGCAAGTAGATAAATAGGGACCACTTCGGTGGGAAGGTAACGGCATTCCGTGCGCTATGGCGTAGAGTCATGCCAGCCACATGACCACGGGAGCTTGTCCTCGGACAAAAACGCTGGCTCTACAGGCTTTGAAACGGAGATGAGCACCGCCCCCTACAGTCGGTCACGACTAGACCATTCGGTCGTGGGGAAACCTTTACCTTTTTAACATTACTTAGATTTTACACTATAGATAGAACTCATTCCTTTTCCTGTCTAATAGAAGCTTGGGATACATAAATACCCGGGCAATACCAGGTAAGGACAAGCTAGTAGATTAGGTAATTATCAACTATCACTATTATCAGTATGGAGTGAGGTGTTCTGTTCCTACCTGTTCATATGCACAGTTGACATCTGATATCTAATAGGACTGGTGATGATGATGATGATGTCAACAGTCTGGTGAAGGAGATAGGGAAATTTATTGGGCAATTAATTTGGGGTCTGTAATAATAAGAGCCCTTGATCTTGTAAGAAGTAACCACTTGTAGCCCCATGGTCCTTCCTAGACTCTTTTGTTCTCTGTCACTAGGTCTGATCATATGCACAAATAAAAACCACAAAAAGAAACTGATGCTTTTTCTCCAAAAAAACTTTCAATCTAAATTATAGTGCATTAATCCATTTAAAGAAACTAAAAATCGAAGTCAAATAGTAAGAGACTCAAATACGTAGTAACTGCATAACTTTAAATTTGAGGCCCGGAAAATAGGGAGACACGAACATTGTATGAGATGAAGGAACTATCATACCCTAGAAATGTTGCTGCCTCTGGCCTGAGAACAGTTCCTCATCCAATAGTTTTCCTGCATTCAGTGGCCTGATGTTTATGTAAACTGGAATCAGAGTGCTTGCAAAATGCAAAAGGGGCTGCTGTCTTCTTCTTGGATCAAAAAGTATAAACAGAAGCTTCAAACAACATGGTGGTTTTTCAGCAAGGTAATTCCACTTCACAATTAGGTAATTATAACTCAAACAGCTTTAAGTATTTTTGTTTGTAAGTACAGTCTTTGTAACTTAGAAACTGTCTCTCAAGGGGCTGATTCAAGCCGGAACCACTTGAAACAGTTCGTCATTCTGCCTCATGCACAATGGCATGGCTCAAAGATCTTACTGTTGTGCTATCTCCAGATTGCTACAAGCTGCTGCCAATCTAGTATATAGTACACAGTGGCTTGTCAAGTATACAGTACACAGTGGACATCTACGTGGAGCAACTGCAGTACAAAGGCAATTTCAGGAGTGTCCACTGGCCACGTGTGTTCTGACAATAAACCTATTCAGTATTTTGCTCACCTCAGTTTGATGTAGACTAATTATTGCCTTATTACATCCTACACTGGATATGTACAGCATATGTAAATTGTGTGAAGCAGTGTTTCTCAAACTGTGGGTTGGAACTCACTAAATGTGTCATGAGCCAATTTCAGGTGGATTCCCATTTATTTCAATGTGTATTTTTAACACACACACACACACACACACACTTTTTTAATATATCGGGCTTGATGCTCCCATGGAATATGATTGCATTGGGAACACGTTACAGATCATCTGTTCTTTTAAGTGGCTACTATGAATATGCCTTTAACAACGGTAGTTAATGGGGCTAACTCTGGTGACTGTGGGTAGGATTGCAGCCTTTGGGGTATTTGGGAATTTTTTTTTAAACAGATCAGCAACTGCTTGGGAGGTTAGGAGTGTTCTTTCTTATTTTAAATTAGTTTTAAAACTTGTAAACTTTTAATTTACTTAATTTGATTTGAATTTTTTCACATGGGGGTGTTAAAAATTTTTCCTGCTTGATGTTACTTCTAGCCATAACATCACTTCCAGGGTAATGGCTTCATTTCTGATGAGTCCTGACAGATTGTCATTCTAAAAAGTGAGTCCTGGTGCAAAAAACGTTTGAGAACCGCTTGCACAAGGTATTCTGTAGTGCTCTTTTTCTGTATGTGCCTATTTTTTCTAGTGGGCATTAACTGCTGAATTTTGGCAGTACCCAGAGAATGCTTTCATTAAGCTTTTGCTAGCATCTTTTTAGCTGAAGACGTTTGTGTACATGCAATGTATTATCATATCCTGGTAGTATCATCCATTGCTAGTCAAAATTACACCTGTTCCGCTAGAGCAGGGATGGCCAACCCATGACACACATGCCATTAGTGGCACACAGGCACTTTTGAAGTGGCATACACACCATGTATTTTTGAAAAATTCAAATCTTAACAAAGAAAGCACCACAGCAGTTTATGGTTTGCTTGGTTTCTTTGTTTCTCCTGATGCAGCATGCTCCCAAGTTTCTAATGCTGCAAATGGATGTACTCAGGGTCACCACACCTACTCTGCTTGATTTGCTCTGGTTGGAAAATTGGGAGAAAGGTAGGAAAACAATGATGGACAGGAGAGAAAGCTAATAGGACGGATGATTATGCATTCTGCTAACTGGCAGGTCACTTGTTTACCCAAGAAGGCCAGATTGATGGAGCACTTTTGATGGGTGGGCAGCTGGGTCTGTACAGGGTAGCACAAAGATAGCTGATGAAATCAGCAAAGCCCAGCCAGGCAGATCTACCATCTTTGGGAAAATTACCCTCAAAGAGATCCCAGCTAAGATCATATTTGTGGATGAGAAGCTGGGAAAGCAGAGGAAGGCTGTGCTGTGCAGAATGAATGCACCTTATATGGACAAAAGAGTCCGGCTGGGCCGGACTAAAGGTCTATGCAGTCCACTTTTCTAGCCTCATCAATAGTCCATCAGGTGTCTAGTAAAACCCCAACAGGCAACAGCACTTCCGTGTTTCTTGCTCTGCACTTTCCGGCACTTGGACTTGAAGGCGCTATTTAGCTATTGTGGTAATTGCTAAGAGCGCTGTTAAGGTGGAGTAGCATGTTCAAGATTCTTTATATAAAAAGTGGCACATGGTGTGCTGCCGGTTGGCCACCCCTGAGCTAGGGTTTAGTTAGATACCAGGAGCCAATGGCATTGCTTAGATTAATGTTTCAATAGTAACCAGGCAATTGCATTCAGGTCAGATCTGACTTGGAGTGTTCTGTGTAGGTAAGCTTTAAATATTGTTTGGCTTCTGTTGTAATTCTTGTTAGATCTGTGGCCTGCCTCCAAGTTTCGTAGCGTCATCTGGCAGTGCTCAGAGATTTTAACCTACTTAAGAACAGCTGTGACAATAGATTGCGCACAAGAGAACAACATGCCTTATCTTGTTGTAAGCATTTTCTCTGGCTCTGTACTGCTGCTTCCTGGCCTCTATTGCAGAGATTATAACCTATTTTGTACACCCCACTACCCAAAATAGCTTTTCTTTCCCAAATTCATGTTTGACTTTCTAAAATATACTACTGCCTCTTAAAAAATAGCAGTCACCACACTTAGCAAGAAAGAGGGTACAAAATTATTTTGTACTCTGACCCAGTCAGCTGGCTTGCAATTAAAAAAAAAAAACCCCATCCCATATCTAGGACATGAAACTGGACTATTAACTTTCAGTATCTATCAATATATGTTTGTGTTAATTAGTGATGCTACAGTTTGTGAATCAAATGTGGTTTTACCCTAAAATATATCTTCTATATATATAAAAAAGGGTGTGTGTGTGTGTGTGTGTGTGTTCCGCATAGGCTCCGCAACGCCTGGACCGATCAACACCAAACTCAGCACACAGACACCTTGCGGCCTGGCGACAAACGCTGCGGGGGCCAGGCCCCCCTTGCGCCCGGTATTCTCACAAATGCCTGATGACTAAATCGCTGCCAAAAAGGGGGAAAAGATCATTTGAAATGTATATGCAGTATTTGTGTTTCCATAGTAACACCCTTACAATTATGTTGCCAAATTCAGCTGCATCTGGCACTAATTCTTCACAATCATGGTTCATGTTAATCCAATGAAATTTATTTAATAGTCACACAATATGCCTTGAAGATTCAGATGGACTGATGGGAATGTAAACTTCAGTTGAATTTCACACATCACCTTGTGATAGTCCGCCCTCATATAAGAACTTTGCCTTAAAACAGCAGATAGTAGAAATGGTTTGGAGGTTTTTTATGTTGTTTGCTGTGCTGCTTGGTGTAGAAAGTAAATGAGGGGATTTAGGGATAAATTAATTCAGTGACTGGACTTGCAAAGGCAGAATGACGAAGCATCTTGGATTTTGAGGCAAAGTAGCTCTGCAAAATACTTGCTCTATCCAAGTGATCTCCTCCCTAACACTATTGTGCTGGTTATGTATATATACGGAGGAGTTTTCTTTAAATGTAAGGAAGCATTGAACAAAGGTAGCTTCCCCCCCCTTCCGCCAATCTGAGTGGTGCAGTCCATTCTCATTCTATGAGACTAGGCCCGTTTCTCTCAGGTTTGGCAGTCACCAAGTCATCAAGAAATATTTCTTTTAATCTTCAAAAACTCATGGTTCCCTTAATTGTGTATTATGGGCATACTGATAATACCAGAGAATACCATACCCAGAGAATTAAGATGTGTGTGTTTTCTTAAGAGATCTGGGAAGATGGCATTTTGTACCATTATTTGACTTTTTCATAGTGTACATTATTGGTTGATTATTGGGTTAAGACTGAAATGTGTGACATTTCAGATATTTCTTATCTAAAATACAGTTGGACTAAGACAAACAGCCTGGCTCTTTGGCAAAAGAGAAAGCCACTTTCTCAGGTTGACTAATGTTCATAATAATGGTACAAATTCATAATAAGTCTGTTCTTGGATTAAATCAATTGTTCCCACATGGTAGTGATATTAAGACCATACAGTTATAACTGTGAGTTAGGATCCACTAGGTGGGTTGCAAGCCAATTTCAGATGGGTCGCAAAGCACCTAGCGCAGCCATCACTGAAAATATGGGAAGATGGGACACTGGAAAGGGGCAGGGCTGTGTGGTTCTTTTGCTTGTGTCAAAGTTGTAAATCAGCTTTTTTCTGATTCACTTTGCTGTTGGAAAATGACTGAGAAATAACTGAACTTCTTGCTGCTTTCTCAGGAAAGTAGCAGGCTCTGATGTCACAATGACGGTTCTTCTGGCCATGACATCACTTCTGGTGGGTCTCAGACAGATTGCCATTCTAAAAAGTGGGTTCTGGTTTGAAAACCACTGAGTTAGGCAATTAAGACAATACTGACAAAATGTAACTCTTAGTTTCTGTGAACAAAAAAGCTGTAAAAAGGAAAGAAGACACATAGGAGGTGCAGCTCAGAAAAGGGAGCCATTGGTCCTAGCTTACTTGCTCTTTCTTAGGACTGTATTATTATTGTGAGCATTTATATGCAATACTGTTTTTCAACAAAACATTTCACAAAGTGGTTCTCATATCACAATGTTTCTCAAACTATGAGTTGGGACCAACTTTGTGGGTTGACCTGATGTCAGGTGGGCTTTGGAAAGCTGGGAGCAGCCATCTTGGAAACTGTAGACCTTATTCTTGCTATATTCCTTTTGGTGAGTGTTAATAGTTTGAATTATCAAGTGAGGGTTTTATTAAATTTTGTTTTTAGTTCAGTGCATTTAGATAATATTTTGTCCTAATCTTGCTTTCTGTCAGGGATGTTTCATGCTTGTACAGTTGCTACTGTCCAAGAATGCCAGTTTGCATTCCAGAAGTATCATTTGATTACATCACAGTGATGACACTTGCTGCTTGATGATGGCACTTCCAGCTATGACATAACTTCCAGGGTAGTGTCATCATTTCTGGTGTGTCACAACACAAGTGCCATTCTAAAAAGTGGATCCTGGTCTAAAAAGTTTGAGAACCACTGATATAGCAAATAAATAAATGGTTCCCTGACCCAGAAGGGTTTACAATTGTAAAAGATCTAGAAGAAACACCATATACTGGGGTGAAGAGGGGCAATTGCTCCCCTCCCCTCCTTCAGTATGAGATTAACTGGCACTATAAAAGTGCCAGTTAGCAAAGGTAGGATCCTCTCTCAACCACTGTGTAAACCTACCTGTGTAAACCTACCAAAGATTTTAGCTCATGGTGCCCACCACAAGTTATCTCAATGAAAAGAACTGTGTTTTGTGTGAGAATTTGTGCTGGAATCTCCTTCTAAGCCGAGGGTTGTCTAATTATCAGATTCTTGGTATCCAGTACCAGTGTTTTACAAAGGAGTCACAGCTCACAAGCAGAGCACATCTTTGCATGCAGAAGACCCCAGATTCAGTTCTGGCACATTTGGTTCATGGTAGCTATTGGAAGCATTGTGCAAGCAGAGACATTTCATCTGTTCAACATAGAAAGACCCTGATCTGTAGATCCTGAATGGGTCCTTCTTAACCTTCATCACCTACCTAGCAGGTTGTGCAAAGCCCATAGACTGTGTGATGGTGCGCTAATTGTTCTGGACACAGTACCAAAAATTACAAATAGGTTTGGGAACTGTGCAAGACGTTCAGGGTGCAATTCTAAGTAGTGCTGGAACAGGCAGGCTGATGGGCCTATGCTGTATCCAGCGCCACTTAGGAGGCAGCAGGAGCCTCCCCACTGGGCCCCTCTGATCTGCACCTGTGCAATCGCAGTCTAACAACTGCATCCCAATCTCGCCCCCCTCCCTGGACCGCCCCACCCACCCAGAACCCCTCCCACCCTCCTCCCAGAACTGCCCCTGTGCCAGCCAAGTTCTGCTGGTGCACTGTTGGTTTTCCCTGGCCACTGCTACTCATAGCGTTGGCCCGAGTGCTCTAGTGACGATGCAGGGCTGCCAGTCAGCGCTCCCACATTGGCGCTACATCCTATAGGATTGTGCCCTCAGAAGCAATCCAAGCAAAGGAATCTAGTTCCACTGAACACTTTCCAAAGCAGAATCCAATGGTTCTTTCATTTTGTTCTGATTACTTTAAGCCCCTTGTGCGGGGACTAAAAGTTCATAGTTAAGCTGGTAAGGGAAATATATGTGAGGTGGGACCTTAACATATCTTTTCTGTCCATTTTTAATAGTAATTTTATTTATGGTTTTTTAAATTCTTGACCTGTTCCATGTCCTACCATAGGGGAAGCAACAAATCAAGCAAAGTAATTATTTGCAAAATGAATGTCAATCTTTGTTTCTGTTCTCCACCCCCAACTACGGATGTTTTTGTCTATTATTTCCATTTGTAGGATGTCCAGTCTATTACATCACCCTTAAAAGCTAAGCATTATGAGCTTTGCATGAGTAAAAAGTGAAGGGATAAAGTTAAGAAAACATTTAATGGCAGCACAAAGCCAGATGTTCAGTTTTAATTGTTTATGTTGAGAGCAGAGGAAAGAACTACCCATGGTAAGCTTGGTCAATTAATTCTCTTTTATTTCTCAATACAGAAAATTTCTCTTAGGAATAGTTACAGCACAAAGCTTAACCTGTATTCTTAATGGCAATATATAATGATATTATAGTCTGCTTTAATGCCCTTCTACTATTGTCTCTCCAGAGAAAAAGGAGAATAAGTCTATACCAGAGTTGTTGATTACCATGTCTGATTTTGTATGATATTTTTTGAAAATAGAAGGTCTCTTGAAGACCAATCGACACTACTGAGCTCTTTGTAAACAGAGCTCTTTGTTAACATGATGTTAAACTTTTGGAATAATTGAAACTGAGGGATAGTTCACATGGCCAGTGTTGTTTTTCCCACCACCCAAGCACTTGTGACCTCCTTTAGGCACCTGCTAACATGGAAAAATGGAGCATAGGAACAGAACAATCATAACTAAGGTGAGCACAAATGAGCACAGTTACTTCTTGATAGTGACGGCTGGAAAGGTATTACTGTGATTTGCTGCTGCCAGTATCTGCAATCACTTAACTCACATGCGATTGTATCAGTAGTGTTCCTACAGAGAGGGCAGAGCGCTACGTTTTGCAAGGAGCCTCACCCTCCCGTGTAAATCGCTCCTCTCCCTTGCCGCTGTAGCCAGTAAGCGACGCCAAGGCATTGCTTTCCCCCCGATTGGCTAAAGTGGCAGGGGAAAGGAGCGATTTCCATGACAAGGTAAGGCTCCTTGCAAAACCTAGAGCTCTGCCCCCCCTATAGGGACGCCACTGGATTGTATGGCTTGTATGACTTCATGCTCCATGAACAGGGGTATGAAACTTCATGCAGCTGGCCGAATAGTATTAATGACACTTGCTGAGGGCCAGAAGTGGCATAATTAAGTAAGAAGTGACATCATTAATGATGGCCAGAAATAAGATGGCTGTGAGAAATTTGTTCTCACATAGGAACTCATTAGCTGCAAATGACAGAAGAAAAATATGCAAATCTTTATAATATTTTCAAGATCTGAGAGACCCAAATTATCAATCGGGCCATCCTTTCAGAGGTGGCACTTCACAGTTCAGCGACTAAAGGCGCAATCCTAAACTGAGTTAGGCCGGCATAAACTAAGCCAGCAAAGTTTGGCCAGCACAAGGGACACCGTAAAGTATGTTTGGACCACTCTCGAAATCAGACTGGCCGGCACAAGATGTGAGCCATCCTCCCTGACTCCGACAGTAGTCCAAAAACGCTTTATTGTGGCCCTTGTGCTGGCCAAACTTTGCTGTCTTAATTTATGTCATCCTAACTCCAGTTTAGGATTGCGTTCTAAGAGATGTTCTGAGAAGTGATGTCTTGGCAGAAGCTGTGGTGCTGAAGGTGCAGTCCATGTGATAACTGGGCTGTCCCAGCGCCTTGGAAGCATCTCCCTCACCCCTCTCGTCCCTAAAGGGTTCACAGTCTTAAAAAAGACACAGCCACTAGAAAAGGTGCCATGCAGGAGTGAAGACGGACAGTTGCTCTCCTCCTGCTAAATACAAGAGGACACCCAGGTCCGCTGAGAGCTGGCACAATGGCAGGGAAGGATTGGGAGCCCCCTTCTCAAATTTTTCTACAAACCAGATATTGCTACACTTTTAATTGACAGTCTTACTTTAGCATGCGCAAGTAATTAAATGAAATTAAATGGAAACATCAGAATGGGATAATTTCCTTAGTTTGAGTAGTGCTACTCATTTCTTCCACCTTAACAAAGTCCTCCTCACTTGCTTTTCCTCTACTCCTCCTAATAATGCACAGGTCGAAGGACTGACTTTCACTAGCCCCCTCATTGCCGGGTGATGATTTTGAAACAAAACCTAGGTGAAATAAACTTGCCTTGCCTTTTAAAAAAAATGTATTTTTTATTTTTTTTTTGCTCCAGACTTAAATATATTTTCCATACTATTAATTTCACCTCCAAACAATGCCAAAACACACATAAATTTGATCCATGTGTTTTAGACATACAAGCTAGAAGAAGATTACTATTGGGGCCTGGGAATTATGTGACTGACCTGGGTCTCCTACTACTGGGGCCTAGTAGTTCTGGTCTGGAGGTGTAAGTTTCATTTCCCCATGTTTGAATTGTGCTATTGTGTGTTGTTGCTTATGTTTATGGTGAAGATCTGGGCTGCATTTCCACAACAGCTTTAATCCATTTTCAATGCATTCTATTGCCCTGATGCATTCTGAGAGGGTTGTGGTATTTAAGGAATTTGAGAGCTGTCAGAGAGCTCATAGATAGCTCCATCTTTACCAAACTGCAGTCTCCAGAATGCATTGGGGTAATAAGGGGCATTGAAAGTGAATTAAAGCTTCAGCCCTGGAACTAACTGAGTGGAAAGTGCCCACATTTGTTTTGTAATATATTTGTTTTGTCATGACCTGGGCCCTCTGGAGGCCCAGGTCCCAGACCAGGGATTTTGCTCTCAGGCTTGGAGGACACCACTTTGAAAGAGGCATTTTTGCCCAGTTAGCAAAGATTATGTGATATGATAAACACTGTTCAATAGCTGTTCAAGAAATCTTCTTTGTAGTGCAAGCACTTGCTCATGGTGAAATTGATATCCAGCACAGAATGCACTAGTGCAGCATTTCTTAAACCTTCTCAGTTCCAAAAATAGACTTTAAATTCCAATTTGCGGTGATCAAAGGCAAAGAAGCATTTGCAAAGGCTGGTGACAAGAAAAAAAAAAGCCACACTATTAATCATAAAGTTTAACAATATATACCTTTTAGGGGTGTCTTCCCATTTTGCACTTGTTGAATAAATCAACCAATAAGTTGATTGGTTTAACCAATCAACAGCTTCTAAACAGAACATTTTAGACTTCCCCTTTCAAATCTCCTTAATATGTTGCTTCCTCCTCCCTTACATATCTTTACACACAATGTATGTTCATGCAAATGAAGGCTTAATGAGTTGGAGGTGTGTGGTAATATTCATGAGAGCTATTTACACATGCTCAGTTTGTTTTTTTCAAGGCTACGCCTTGCTAGCTACAAAATGTTGCCTTGTTATCTTGTTATGAGGAGTAAGCTTCGCTTACTCTTACCAAGCATTTGCTTGTGTGTTTTGCCTCGTTAGTAGAAGCACGCACCTGCACTACTCCTTAAATATTTTTAATGCCAAGCCTTTGAAGCTGCTTTTTCGTGAATAATTCTACTAATATAAGCAAAGCTATTTTCTGTGTTAGCTATTTGCTCCCAATTACAGGTTTCATGCTTTTAGCTTTTCTGCCCCAAATCACAGATTTTTATTCCACACATCAGTGGATTGTGTCATGGGACTGGTGTGTCATGACCTGATGTGTGGTGAGTCCCAAAACCATGTGCAAGGACACAACACGATGTTCCTTCTTGTGCCAGCAAGTCTTCTTGGCCCATAGATCTCTTCCGGGTCATTCTGAGGCTTGCAAAGGCCAATAGAGTGGATTACCAGCCTGCTTCAACTGGGAAAAGGCCTCCAGGGCATCCCCAAAAGACCTTGCAGTGGAAGAGAGATATAATGCATCAAAACCACAACGAAGGAGCTGTCTATCAGCTCTCAAGGACATGGTGAGTTGTGGTGCCTAAAAGTTTGGGAACCCCAGAGCATTTCAGTAAGGTGCACTTTTTTGTAATTTGAAGGGGTCTGAGTTTTTCATGGTAATTTCAGTGAGGAACTGTGAATTTAACAAAGTAGCTAATTATATATTGTGACTTTAAAAAATGATAATGTCATGTTTGTATTCAGAACCTATATTCACTTTCACTGAACAAGAAAATGAACTTATTGACTGTACTGCCAGCTAATGCAGTTGAGTGCATGAAGATGTCATTCTGAGTCAGACCACTGCTTTGTCTAGCCTAGTGCTATCTCCTATGACTGCGGGTGTTCATCAAGAACTCTGTTGTGGATTATCTTTCTCACTTCTACTGTCAGGGACTGAACCTATAACTTTTTGCATGCTAAGTGTGTGTTCTACCATAGACCTGTGGCCTTCCTCCACTCTACTTTCTCACATAAGGTTGTTACAGCAAAACCAGGAACATATTGATTAAATTAAGCTTTTAAAATGATTTGGATTAAATGCACCATAATGAAAGAGCATAGCTTTTCCCTTAAACTGTTAAAGCTTTTCCCTTAAATGCCTTACCATTTAATCAGAAAGCTGCTGGGTTTTTTTCTCTACAATATAAACTATAATTTCATTTTCCTCAACAAAAACAAATTCCCATATTGTACCAGCTCTGCCATATACGCCTTGAAGACAAGACAGCCTTCTTGATATTTTCAAGTTGCAGACTAAATGCAAAACACATTGGCATCAGCTCGCTTTCCCACTCAAAAGTGATGCTAGTTACCCATAATGCAGCCAGAAACATTTGCACAGTCTGTGAAGCAAAAATGCTACTTACCCAATTTAAGCATTTTTATTTATGTGCTCAAAATGATTTTCTACATATGCAATAAGATTAATTTCCTGACCTTTTCTCATTAATCACAGATTTTCATAGGGTAATGAGAGACTTTTTTTTAAACATGGTGTTGTACAGGATTATGGGGATTAGATGTTTGACATCACTCTTTTGTCTGTGCAAGAGCTCCATTGAGGAGCTCCCTGAGCAGATGATAAAGCACTGAACTAGGTCTGTACCCAGAGACAACGAAAGAATGGATGAAAATGGGAAAAAGCCAAATATGCTGTTTTAGCTAGAAGATTTCTAAAGATAAACATTGAAGCATTTGGACAGCATAACCATATGATGTGGATTTTAAATAACCTTAAAACTGCAAGAATAAGACAAGGCTCAAAGAAGAATGAAAATTGGAGTGCGTATGCCTCTTGTAGTCTGCTGTGCCTCATATTACTTGCATCCTCTTCATCACAGGATGTTTCTCAATTACCAGATTGCTAGAATGAGAAGTTACTAATGTGGGTTGATTGAATCGGTTCTTATATCTGTCAGGAAGACATGGTCCTTGCAGTAAAACTGTTGCTCTTCACCTATATCTGGCTGACGGCTTTTTTAATCAGTCACAGTGATCATCACCATCATTACCACCACCATCATCCTCACAGGTCCTTCATGAAAAGGCATAACAAGTGAGTAAGATATACATTGAATATCATGGCTGCCATTTTGTTTACGTACTGTGTGTGCTTGTTGCCAGTCCAAGGATGACTTGTATGGATGAAAAGAGACCTTCAGGTCAAACCAAGAGTAATTTGAGTGAAAAAGTAAGAGTCAAGTGTTTTCATGTGTTCATCTAGTACCCAAAGTATAACAGAGCAATTGGAGAGAGGGTACAAAATGCCTCACAGGATCAATACAACAGTAGAACCTAAGCCAGTACAGTTCCCTTTTCCTAATGTGTTATGTATTTTTGTTATCGTAATATATGTGAAGTGTGTGCGTATGCATATATAAGAATCCATTAAGATATAGAATATAGTCATAATCATGAACTGTAAAGTTCTAAAAAAATTGCTTCATTTCTTACATAGCATTTCATAGGAAGCTCTTTATACCACCTCAGACTATTGATTTTCATTTCCAAGGTAATGAGGTATTCCTGTCAAAGTCAGTGCTATAACTTCCATCTTATATTGGTTACCCTAAATACCAACCTCACAGCAGCTTTATACCCGGGGAGGAGGGGAATGAGAGAGAGAATATCGTTAGGGCTTTTTTTTTTTATCAGACTAAAATCTCATGTTAATCACGTTACAGGAGGTTTGCCCTTGGAATATAGTTCACTGTACTTTAGTGTGTGGAATTATTTTATCAGCATCTCTAAATCCCAGTCTTTAAGCTAGTTAATACATTTTATTTAGTTTCTAGTTGAGCTCATGAACTTAATGGAAGTAAAACTGTGCATTGTAGCTTTTGGAAACTTCTCATAGTCAGACCATAGTGAGCTGGAGTCATACAAAAGCAAATGCTAGCATTTTGAAGGAGCTGTTCCAAAAAAGCGTATGTGCTCCTCATAACTCCTAAAATTCATTGAAGGGGATCAGTTTGCTGAAATAGGTTCCTACCTGCAGCTTGTTTGTATTCCTCCCCCACTTCAAAGGGCAGCTACAGGTAAGAGTAGAGATTATCAGTCTTACCCCTCTGTCACACCTCTTGGGAAGGAGATATACAGCCACATCCTGACTAACATTCCAGTGCTGATGCAGCTGTGCCAACAACAGTGTGGTGGTGGGGTGGGCAATCATGGAAGCCTTCTGAAGGTAAGGAAATGTTTGTTCTTTTAGCGCGTGACCACATTGCAGCTGCATTGGCACTGGAAATTTGTTTAGGATTGGGCTGATAGAGTGCAATTCTGAGTGCTTTCTGGGTCGGCACAAGTTGCACTGATCCAGGAATGTAACAAGTGTAAGGCCATCGATGGCCAGGAATGTAAGGCCATCAATGTTTTTCTCAGTGGCATCCTGGCTTGGCTTGGGCTTTCTCTTGCCTTTCCACAGGGTATACAGGTCTTGCAGTAGCTCTAAGAAAGTGGAGGGAGGGCTATTCCCCAATACTTCCCTCAGGCTTTTGGTGGTTTAGGAGTACACCCTGGGCCAGAGACTAGCAAAATACCAGAGGTGTGCCACAGGCCAGATGGAGGCTTGCTGGGAGCCACATCTGACCCTCAGGAGACCCCTGCTCTACACAGACTGGCAGTCTCTCTCCATGATTTTGAATGGGCAGGTCTTTCCTAGCCCTACCTTGAGATGCCAGGGATTGAGCCTGGGACTTTCTGCATACAAAGCAGGTGCTTTCCCACTGAAAAACAGCTTCTCCCCTCATTTTCTCCCATGTATAGCCTATGTATGTCTACTATACACACTCTGATACCAATGCATTATTCCACTGCACAGGATAGCACCTACTAAGCACTGTTACTATTAGTAAAAAAACCACATACATTTTACTATTTTAGAAGAAATTCTAGGAAGGAGGTATTTACAAGATCTGACTTTCCTTCTAGCTCTTTTTCAGTTGTATTGGGAATCACTTTTAACTGGCACCAGACAGTTAACTGGCATGTAGCCTTTTGAAAGAGAGAAAACTGTAGAAATACTACTTTGAACCTGCAGCTTCCACTGGTTTAACAGTGTAACCCAATTCCCTCTCTCAAAGCTGTTTGTCTGCATTCTCTGGCAAAGAAGATTTTAAAGCATTAACCAAAAGTACATGAGAGAGATTATTTTCCTGGTCCATTTCCTAAAACAAAGAACAAAATGTTTTGGATGTCAACATATAATGTGTTCGGATACCAGCCCATTTTACTAAATATATTGTGCTATCCACATGTGCATGGCATATATATGTGACTCTAACACTAAGATTCCATGTACCAAACTAATGTTTGGTTTTGGACATATCCCTCTTATCCATATTTGTGCATGGTCTTGGGTGGGCAACACTAGAAGCTTGAGCCACCATTGAAAAATTGCAGGCAAATCCAGAGATTGTGAAATTGGTGAGAAAAGGAGACTTTACAAGGGTAACAACGAACATGGAGCAATTTTAAAACGTTAATATAAGACTTGAGAAAAATAATACACCTGACAGGGATATGTGATACTTTGATGCTACAGTAAATACTGCCAGCCCTGCAACTTACAGCCTGTTTCCTATCTTCCCCCACTGATGTAGCAATGTCAAACGGGCTACTGCTGAATCTGCGGGGAGGGGTATTTGATCCCCTGCCTGAGCATAAGCCTCCTTGGTGTGGCAGCTGCCACTGCCTGTACAGCCACCAAACCCACCCCTTTCCCAGACTTTATCCTCTCCCTCCCCCGTCCCCCATTTCATCCTTCTCCACCCCATTCTGCCTTCATTATCCCCTACCCTCACTCTGTCCCTTCTCCTCTGCCATCTTATGTGTCAACAAATCTTTGCTAATCTATTGTTGTTCATTTTGACTATACCTCCTAAAACATTCACAGTACATTAGTAAAACCCTTGTTTGGAGCATTTAGCCTGGGGTATAACTTGTGGTTCCTCCTCTCTTACATTTCTCCAAATATGTAAACTAGTGCAGATGCTTTATTTTTTTTAAACTAGAGGTTATAGTTTGTTCTTGGTTCAGGTTGGTTGCAGAGCACAACATGAGGAGTATTTACTTCTGGGGACATGCTCAGGACTGGAAAATCCCAGGTGCCAGATTCTCAGGGTGCCTATGTTTTGTTAAAGATAGCACTTAAAATTTTTAGCTCTTCTAATACCCACATTGTTGCCCTGTGATTCTTTGAGCAGTTAATGTTACCAACACATATCCAAAATGAACACAGATAAATGCTATTGTTTTGATGTTTTGATGTTGATGTTTTGGTTTTCATTTGGATAAGTTTAGAGTTAGTGGGGGTTTGTTAATGTGATGGTATTATATATTAGTTGAAGGTATATGTGAGAGATTTTGAGCCGAAGTAAAATTCCATGTATGGTGAAATTCCATGTGTGGCCAATAAAATTCTATTCTATTGTCTGCCAATTTTTAATGACTGTAAGACAGTACTCAGAAACAGTCAAGAATAAAGGTGATTGAAAACTAATATGAGAATAAACTTGACAGTTCATATCCTAATGTATTTCTTAAACATTATATATTTTTGAATTGATTGCTGTCATATTTTTCATCACCAACATTGGATTTATTTGGTAAAAAAGGGAAGTTGAAATCAGTATGATTTAAGTATAAAATCAAACTCAAGTCCTGTTGGTTTTAGTGGAACATAGCTCATTTTATCTGTATTTTAGAGATGTTTGTTTCCTGTGAGTAAGATAGGAGTACAGCCTAAGAACCCAATTAAATCCTGAACTTGCTAGCCCCGTCAGTATGTGTGTACCACTGGCTCTGGGTGTTGAGAACATGCCATAAAGTATGTGCATGGCACCCAGGGAGGAGGGAACGCTGGCACTGGGCCAGCACCAGTCAGCACTGAGCTCAGCACCACTCGGAGGATGCCACAGAGCCACTGGTCGTAAGTAGCATTTCAACTTGGTGATGTTGCTTTTTGGAGAGGGTGGAAATAGGGAGGGGACAGAACTGGATGGAAGGAGGGGAGGATCAGGCCTGGGAGGGGGAGGAGGGGGCAGCAGCCTCTGCCACTGTGTCCCGTGCTCCCTCCTGGGCTGGGCAGACCAAAATGGGCCTCCTCAACTCTGAATCTGGTCAATAGCGGGCGTATAGCTGAGGAGATCCATTGTCACCAGTTGCAGTCTATCCGGGATAATGAAGCAAATGCTCCCTTACACTGAGGAGACCTCTGGTGGTATCCCAGCCTATGTAGGTTCCAGCGGTAGCCATATTGGTGCTGCTGGAGCTTTGGTGACCAGGAACCATAGGATTGGCTGCCTGCCTGTCTTACTGAACACAATCTGAGGGCTCAATCCTAACCTGGAATTAGGCCAGCACAGTTAGTCCAGCAAAGTTTGGCTGGCACAAGGGACACCGTAAAGTGCATTTGGACCACTCTTGGAGTCAGGAGGATGGCATACGTCTGTGTGTGCTGGCCCCTCTGACTCCTAGAGTGGTCCAAGCATACTTTATGGTGACCTTTGTGCAGGCCAAACTTTGCTGGCCTGTGCCAGCCTAACTCCACATTAGGATTGCACTCTGAGTTAAATAAATTACACCGTTTTCAAACACCTTATCAATAATGCATTATAATATGGATGAAGTGAATTTATTTCAAGATCTTATTAAATAATCTATCCCAAGACACAGCAGTGTGCTTAATTTTTTAAAATAATCCTTTATGGTGGAGTCCCTAAAGTGCACATTCTGCCACTTTTGACAAGTCTTTATTGAGACAAATACACAGTTTCCTCAGACTGTAGTGGTAAACCAAAATAGTCAGGCCATTCATAATTTTTTCCCCTAAAAGCTACAGCAGATCTGATTACATAAAGCAAATACTCCGCTTAACTCTGGATTTGCAGAGTAAGTTGAAGCCATAAATAAAGAAATCAATTTCTAAGTACTCATTATATTAACAGTCAGTTATGTGTGTCCAGGAATGACCTTTTGTGGATGAGTGTCACATTCTAAAAGGCTCTAATGCAACACAGTTGGGACTAGCGATTTGGGATATAGAATCCAAGTGATTGGATTGCTGGCAAAATTATAAGGACACAACCCTCTAGGAGTGTCTCCTGATCAAACTCCAGCTAAATGACTTCAAATAATGCAACAGACAGAATATATTAAAGTGGCTGGGAATTAAAGGTGAGAATGGAAAGGCTCTAATCAAACTCCAGCTACTTTTCCAAACATACAATAAATGTTCAGTTGATATCGATTTGCTTCAGGAGATTCAGAGTTCATTCCTAGGGTTGGCCCAGTCATAGAATCAAACCATTGTAGGTAACTCTTGTTTGCCAAAAATCCAAAGCAATTGACTTAGATATCCAGTAGTGTAGCGGGGGGGGGGGATTGATAAGCCCAGCAGGCACAGCAACGCACCATGTAGGTGGCCTCTCCGGCTTGCATTTGGAGCCATTCTGGGCACAACATACTGTTTGGTTTGGCAACCACCTGCACGTTGCTGTTGCTACCTGGAATGGCTCCGAGTAGGAGGGACCACTTACCTGCACCTGCAGTACTTACCGTTTGGCCACCGCCCTTTGGCTACACTTCTGTAGATACCGTAAATGTCTTGGAGGCATGCCCACTGCCTGCACTTTTGGAGGTGTCGCACATAATTTAGTAGCTTCTTTGTGGGCTCTTGTTCCCAGGCATTCTAGGGGCTTGACTGAGTAGCCTCTGATCTCTGTTGACTACTCAGTGTGTAAAGGGAAAGAAGAAAACAAGTGATAGATCTTAAAAATGAAAATGAGAAAATAACATATTGGTCATTTTCTTACAGCACAGTCCTAGGGTTGTCTACTCCCACTAGCCCCATTATACTGAATGGGATTACTCCCAGGAAAGTGTGTAGAGGACTGCAGTTTTAGGACCCAATCCTATCCAACTTTAAGGTGCCAATGCAGCCGTGTCCACAGGATGAGCACTGTGGGGAGATTGGCATCAAGGCCTCCTCAAGTTCCCTTACCTTGCGGCTTATATTGTGGCTGCTGAAAAGTTGGATAGAACTGGGCCCTTAATCTGTTAGTACTATTGTTATGCTGTGCAATATACTGTAGAATAAAACACGTGAGGGAGATTTTAATTCGCATGTACCCCTGAAACACTCTGATTGACAGGGCATATCCGAGGTCTCAGGTTTAGAGAAGTCATTTCCTAGCCCTATTGCCTTTTGTCAGTATACTTTACCAATAATTCCTTTACATGGTGATGCCATGGAATACAACCTTTTCCTAGTTCAGCAAGAGACCTTGGATTGGTCCTGAGGGAACTTAAAAGAAGCACTTTTGTTGCATTTTTTTTCTAGTTCCCAATATTTTGTTGCAAGTGCCATCTTTCCTTACTCACTGTGTCCATTGCTATTGTATTGCAATACAAGTTTGTTCTAGTTACTTAGATAAGACTCATTTGTTATTTTAAACTGATCCAGGTCAATCATTCTGCCATTTTGTGGTTTGCATAGACTGCAATGTGATTTAATTGTCCTGCTTTTTATGATGACCATGTCTCTTTAATTTTAACTTTTTATTTTTTAGATTTGTAGGCCTTCCGAAAGGCCCACTTGCACTGTGCAGTGGTGTGTACATTTAAAGGTAATCATAATTTTTTTTTAATGCAGCAAACGGGAAATTAAGATGCGAAAACTAGATAGCACCAAAGTACGACCTGTAAAATCTGAGCAGCTTCTCCGCATAGAGGACCATGATTTTGCAATGAGACCTAGTTTCGGAGGTAAGAGCAGCTGCATTTGCTTTTCCATAAGTGTTAGTTGTTTCTTTGGGCAGAGCAGGCGCAGATCTGAGGAGACCACGTGGCCCGAATCGACGTCATGTGGCCTCGCAAATGGGCTTAGGATGTGGCCATATGGCCACCACCTAGGCCCGCCCCTGATCCGCCCCCAGCCTCCCTCCCTCCCACCAATCCCTGTCTTGATATGGAATGGAGCCTCCCTTGCGCCACCTGGCTTTGCTCGGTGCAAGGGAGGCTCTCCGTCAGCGCTGTGAAGCCGACACTACACGTAGTGTGAGGCTTCAGAGCATTAGTGTCAATGCGGGGGTGCTGCTTGGCGCCCCCGCATCAGCGCTAATGATGTAACGTCGTTGCGTCAGCACTACATACTTTATAGGATTGCACTGTTAATCTTAAGTATAGTGTGGAAGTATGGTGTGGAAGACATATTCATGCTCAATGCTCATATCAAGCTGGTGGGGGCTAAGGGGCAAATCCCTGCACTGGACTTCCAATGGTGCCCCCTCTGAGGATGCAGTGGATGCTACTGTGGATACTGGTCCTGAGAGTTCATAGGGTGGCCTAGTTAGGTCGGCTTTCTGATGGGCTTGGGCCCTCAACCAGTGCCCAACCTTGTAAACCTCGACACTACTCTTGTACAGTATTATGTGCATATATCTCAGAAATGCAATCAGGATTGCCAGATCTATATAAGAACATAAGAGCAACCCTGCTGGGTTGTACCACAGGCCCAACTATCCCAGCATCCTGCTTCCTACAATGGCCAGTCTGAGAAGTCCACACGCAGGGTGTGAAGACAATAGCCCTCCCCTGTTTGTGCTTTCCGGCAACTGGCATGCAAAGACATACTGCTTCTGAACATTTTTATTTTGACCTTATGGTTACCATTGTTATTATTTTATGTATTATATCATATCACAGATGCCTGTTCTTTAGCTGGACTTGGCGTTAATTACTAGTTAATTGTAATTACTTGGTGTTAATTACCACCCAGAGGCCTAAGACATAATATATTTGTGAATAATTTGTGCTGAACCAAGCAGGGCAGTTTTTTGAATATGATAGATGGTGATTTTTGTCAATGTTCAGGTGTTTTAAATACAGTTCAAGTGTTTTTGGGAGTGCCCCCAGTGCGCTGATCACCACTGGGATGACCACTGCTGGTTTGCGCCATAGTCTGAATTTCAATTTTTAGATCCTGATATTTACTGGTTTTTTCCTATTTTTTTTTTACAGCAACTCTGCTGTCACCAGATCTTGCTATATCATTAATGGTCCCTTAATTTTTTCCTATTACTGTGATGTCCGGTGTATTGTGCATGTTATTGTTATTAACAACAACAATTTCGTATAGCACCATCTGTGCACATGGTACTTCATTAGCTGCCACCATCACATCTTGTGGCAGTGAATTTCATAAACCAATTATGCATTACATTTAAAGATGTGGGCATATCCAATCAATCAATCAATCAATCAATCATCAATCAATCAAACATTATTTATATACATTTTTCAACAAAAAGTTCACAAAGTAGTTTACAGGCAAAAAAATAAAGTTAAATGGCTCCCTGTCCCAAAAGGGCTCACAAACTAAAAAAACAAATGCAGCACACCACCAGCAACAGCCACTAGATACTTTGCTGGGGTGAAGAGGCACAATCACCCACCCCCCCCAAACTAAATATAAGAGGAACACCACCTCCAGGCGCTCCATTGTGGCTCTCAAGCATTGTGGCTCTTACAGCACATTTGCAACACCAGCGTGGTCAGTACAATCGTACCACCTGTGCTGGTGGGCTCAGGATTGAGCCCTGATTCAGTTAAAACCAAAGCAATGTTACTAGCAGTAGATGTGTATGCATGTGAGTGAGTGTCCGAGTGCATGCGTGTGTGCGCACTTGCACGTGTGGTGGCTTCCCTTACTTACTAATGAAATTATGAATGTGAATAATTAATTGTTGCCCAACTTTAAACAACCCCCATATGGCTGAGATCAAAAATATCACCATCTGTATGTGACCTGGTTTAAAAGCTTATATAACATCCATATACAGTTATTACCTTCCTTCCAGACCATCTCAGAAAACAAACTGAATGGTTTTAAATTTTGTGTGTATTTCTAACTCTTCAAAAAATCTTACAGTATGTGTAAGTGTATGATAAAATAGAGATCAGTTACAACTGTTAAACATTTTAGCCTTTGTCTTTCTCAGTAAGTCAACTGGGACTACAAATGCATCCAGGGAACATTTGAAGAAAGAATGTCTAGGAATGAGCAGTGAATAGGCAAAAATAGAGGAGCCAGTGATGTCATGCAGGGGGAACGCGGGGAACTCAGTTCCACTAGTTAAAATTAGGGCTGACTCCGCCCACTTCACTCTCCCCCCTCCCTCCTCCGAATTCCTCTGCAAAGAGCTTTTCTTCTTGGTTGGCCGGCACTCAGAGGGTTAAAGGCAGTGATGTCATTCAGAGGGAATGGACCAGAACGGATCCTAACGGGCTCCGTGGCTGGTTCCGGGTTCCTGACAAGTGCCAATCAAAAGTGAGTTCCTGTTCCTAAATCATTTGAATGACACCACTGAGAGGAGCTATTACAGGAAGCTGCAGAAAGGGGTGAGGTTTAAAATTCACATTTTAATTTGGATTAGCCATGCAAAACTTTGTTTGGACAGACTCAGGGAAGGGGATTTCCCTTTGAGATGCAAGATCGTCTTTTACCCTCTTCTGTACCTGGCACTTTTCTTCACAGGCCATAACAAGTTTTTTCCCCTTTATATATTTAAATTTCTGAAGATTTCCCACTTTTCCCCATGCCATACATATATGCAGGGCCCACACTAGGTTTTCGGGACCCTGGGTCAAAGCCCTGCACTGAGCTTCCAGGTTGCTCCCTGACAAGATATTGGGCACTACCACTGCTCTTGAAAGGTTGGCTCAGCCTGGTGGACATGGATCCTATGATAGCTTGGGTCCTTGGGCCTAACCTGGCTGACCTTGAGCTCCATACTAAAATAAAAGGAAGCCCTGGCTACGAACTTTGCAGATGATCAGCAGCAAGCAGGGTGACCAGATGTCCTCTATTTCTAGGACATGTCCTACATTTTGACCTTGTCATGGGTAAATTTCAAGGCAGATGGGGGTGGCAGTGTCGCTTGCTTGCTTGCTTGCTTGTTTGTTCCTTCAGTCGTTGAGTTGCATTAAAGGAGGACAAGACACCCCAAAACCAATCTCTCTCTCTCTCTCTCTCTCTCTCTCTCTCTCTCTCTCTCTCTCT
>JAJKFI010000027.1:8154233-8208678 GCA_029204185.1 Lerista edwardsae | reverse complement strand
CTCTCTCTCTCTCTCTCTCTCTCTCTCTCTCTCTCTCTCTCTCTCTCATTTTGCCTGGATGTCTTACATTTTGCCTGGATGTCTTACATGCTGTGTTCTCTTTTGTGCTTATGACATCTGGTTAGCCTGTCAGCAGAGTCAGTGTTGTGTGCTTATACTCATGTATTTCCATGTGGCCTCCAAAGCAACAGGGATGCCTGGATTTCAGAGGTGACACTAAAGCTTGATGAAGCTGTAGGCTTAACCTTTCCCCAACTGCTGGGTTTTTAAATTTTCAATTGCTGTCTCCTGAAGATTTCATTAAAAAAGAAGGAAGTGGGCTATTTGCTGACTGTTAAATGAGTTTGTCCTTATATGACCACAACTTGCTGTAAAGAGCTGACAAAATTATTTTAAACAACAGCAGTACCTTGCACTTTTGGCTGGTTAGGGACCAGAGCATGGAGGAAAGTCAAAAATGGATGAATGAGAAAGCACAGCCTTATTTAGCTTGCAAATTTATTTCGACTGTTGAAAAATGTAAATAATTATATAAGACATGCAAAATGCATGCCTACATAAACAGAAATTAAAAAAAAACAAACCCAAAGAATATCAACGAATGTAATGGAAGGTTGGATGACTTTGGATAAAAGAGGAAAGCATATGGACGAAATTTGAAATGTCATTGAAACTGCTGAAGGAGCAAAACAATGAAGATCAAGTGGTTGAAAGTCAAGATACTAATGTACTTAAGATAATTTTAAAAATTCCATATAGATCAGGTCTGCTGTTGGTATTCATTTTGTCCTAATTTTTAAAAGCTTATAAATAACATTCCTGATCATCACATTTGTTTTATCTGCTATTTTAAAGGGTCACCTATACCAGTAGGTATTGATGTACAAGTTGAAAGTATTGACAGCATTTCAGAAGTTGACATGGTAAGCTTCTCATCATTTAAATATAGAATAGCATCAGAACTGCAATTGAATATGTTAAGAGCAAAGGGACAGGCATGGAGAGACATGGATTTTAGGAATGATACTCTGATCTTCGTGTGTGTGTGTGTGTGTGTGTGTGTGTGTGTGTGTGTGTCTATTTATATATGTATATCTATCTATATTCCCCCACACACAGTGGTGTCATTCAAATGATTTAGGAACAGGAACTCACTTTTGATTGGCACTTGTCGGGAACCCGGAACCAGCCACGGAGCCCATTAGGATCCGGAATGCCCGTTCTGGTCCGTTCCCCCTGAATGACATCACTGCCCCCACCCCCAATTTCAGGCTTCTTAATGAGGAATGTTTGTCTGTGACAGAACCTCACATGATTCAATTGTTGCCTCCCAAATTCAGTACATCCTCCTTCATGTCAGCCCAGCTCAATGAAACATTAACATCCCATGATGTCATTGACATCAGTGTCCAAACCTATCATTCAAGTGAATAAGAAAACTAGGCTGGCCCAAGCCCCTGCCAAAAAAACATAAGAAAAGCCCTGATGGAACAGGCCAAAGTTCAGCATTGTATATCTAGTTCAGCATTCTGTTCCCAGGGCTGGCCTTAAGCCAATGTGATCAATGTTGTCACATTGGGCCCCATGCTTCAGGGGGCCCTAGACCAGCATGGCGAACATAGTGCCTGCTGCGGCAGCTGGAATCTCTATGGGCTGTAAGTTAGTGGGGCTAGCAGAGCAGCTTAACCTTGGGCCCTCCCACCTGCCCCCGCCTCTGAATAGCCAAAAATGGGCCATCTGGAAGCAGCTGGTAATGATGATATAATATCACCACCAACTATTTCCATATGCCATGCTTTGTGCAGGACACAAAGAGTGCTCTTCTTGGTGAGTGGGGGGGCCCTGCAGGAATGCCCCGCATTGAGTCCTGTCGCTGCTAGAGCCGGTCTTGCCTGTTCCCCAATCTCAGCAAGATGGTTGGCCATATCCTTTGTTACAGGGGAACTCCAGAAGACAGGAAAGCCAAAGATATTGGCTGTGATGTCTGGGATGCCATTTGGCCCTTGTACAATGGTGCTAAAGTTGAAAAAGACAAGTCTGTTGCAGGACAATATCTTGGCTGCTTTTATATATCCCACAAACCTTTGGGTGGTTAGAAAGGTCTAAAAAATATGGGAAACCCAAGGATTTTCCCCACAAAAACACGGGAAGTAAGAGTTAAATATGGGTAAATGCTGTTGAGCTAATTTAAATTAATGAATTAATGTCTGGTGATTCCCCCCCCCCCAATTTTACTCTTAATTTCTTTCTATTTCTTTTACATGAAGGACTTCACCATGACTTTGTATCTCAGACATTACTGGAAAGATGAGAGACTCTCCTTTCCTAGTACCAGAAACAGAAGCATGACCTTTGATGGAAGACTAATAAAAAAGATTTGGGTACCTGATATATTTTTTGTTCACTCCAAAAGATCTTTCATCCATGATACAACTGTGGAGAATGTTATGTTACGTGTCTGTCCAGATGGCAACATTCTCTTCAGCTTACGGTAAGCACAATGTTCTCTTATTGTCCACTCATAAGGGATCAAATTCAGAAGTGGTGTAAGCCAAGGGCTATTCAGACATGCAGTAGATTCAGTAGATTCAGAATCTACTGGGGTTCTGTTCCAGACATCCCTGTGGATACCTGAAACTGTGGATACCAGGAATGCTTTTTTAAAGATAGGGCTACATCAGTGGTTTTGCTGCAACAAGGTAAAAAAGAGATTTGTTTAATGTTTCCCTATCTTTTTAATGGGTGCCCCAGCATCCATGGTATCGGTGGATAATTGAAACAGTGAATACTGAATCAGTGGATACCGGGGCATGCCTGTATTAACACATTGAGCAATATATGTAATACAATCAAGCCATTTCTCTTAAAGCTATAGAAATGTAAACAGTCTGACACGCGGGCACTGCAATCCTAAGTAAGGCCAACATAGCAGGCCTATATCCTGAAGCCTATTAGGAGGCAGCAGCAGCAACGTGCAGGACAAGGGGAGGTTTTCCCTTTGCACCTGCGTAAGCCCCGGTTGCCCCTACTGTATGGCCTGCTCAGATCTGTGCTGGCAAAATAGCAGGCGTAGAGAAATGTGGACAGGAGCAGCCCGAATAGGGGCCACCCTGGCCAGGGACGGGGTTTAGGATTTGGCACTACAGCCGTCCTGTGTCACAACCCCTGTCTCCACCCACTGCGCTGCCCAGTTACGCCCCCAGAATGCCTCTGGAACGCCCTCATGGAGGCCCTGTGCCGACGACGCTTGACTGGCGCACGGCCGGTGCTGTCAACGGTTGCCTTGGCCCTGCCATAGCGCTGCCACAGATATGCTTTACAGCATATTTGCAACAGTGTTCAGCTGGCGCAAGAGCACAGTGCCAGTGCAAAGCGGGTATAGTATTGTGCTCTAAATCATAAACATTTCTAGTAGAACACAGAGGTGTAACTAGAAGCCCTGGCACCTGTGGCAGTGACTTCATGACATCACATAATCTCGTGGTATCACTTCCAGGTTCTCCATAGAGTTGGAGGCGCTGGCAGCTTTGCCCCCCTTCAAGGGGGAGCCTCCATAAGAGGAGGAATAGGGTGGGTCAAGCTGCCAGCACCACCTCCTCCTCCAGCAGGAACCCAGAAATTATTGCCTCGCTCCACCCTTGGCGTAGCACCTAGGGCAGGTGCCTTTTAGACTCTAGTTATGCCTCTGATAGAACTTCTGCCTAGGATGCTGGTATAATGCTTTTGGGGTTACTGGCATAAGGCCATGTGATCTTCACACACCTCATCCTAAGCACTGAGCTACTGAAGTGTTCCTAGCAGGAACAACCAGGACTACAGCTAGAAAGCTTCGGTCTGTGCTCTGCTTTCCCATGTAGTGAATCAGCTGGTTCCCTGGTCAGAGGCTCTCTTAAACTCCCAGGCAGTCCAGTTTTTTTTGACTTGGCTATAAAATCTTCCTGGTCAGGCATAGTGTTTGCCTGGACTTCAGTCAGTCATGACCATGCCAGCCTGTAACTGGTTGTATTTTTTTATCAGACCCTAGTCCTGGAGACTTGTGCCTTTTGGTGGTTGGCTAAGCTTGTCCAAGACCCAGTGTTATGGCTGTACCAAATATAAATTCATTTTGCCTGTGTAAAATAATTACTTATAACAATACATAAGAATTAATGGAACAACAGCTCTATCATCCAATAATTACTCTGCAGTCCCAGTTTCTGGTAAGATGGGATTATAGCTTAAGTCTTACTGAACACAGTGGGCTTACTTCTAAGTAAAATAAATAGCACCACTTCCAAACACCTCTAATTATAGAACCACATCTATTTCCAAAGATGATAACTTAGGGAAGGGTTTGGAGAGATAGTCTACCAGCCTTCCTCTGTAAAACTTAATTGGGGGGGGGAGGGGCGGACTGACCTTTCTACCAACTATCCAAAACCACATCAGGCAACAATTGTGCTTGCATGCATCCCTTATGTTGTCAAGCAAGGTGCTTGCCTTCATCTGCTAAGGGAGGCAAATGGTCATGGGGTGAGGGAGTTCCAAAGAAACGTTCCCAGTGGAATTTCTCTTTCCCAAGAATCCTGTAGACAGTGAACAAAAGGATGACGAAAGTAGAGTGAATTGGGCTGCTTCATGAATTTCCATAGGTCCCACCTTGTTATGCTCTACTTTTGGATTAAACCATGATGTTAAAGATGCCATGAGACTCGCCCCAAAGAATAAATAGCTACAGTCCTTTGAAATCCCATCATTGACTGTTGTACACTCATACACTCCATAAACTTTCAATGAACAGTAAAGATAATTCTTAATTTTTTGTGTGTGTTGCCTTTCTTTCAGGATAACAGTTTCAGCTATGTGCTTCATGGACTTCAGTAGGTTCCCACTAGACACTCAGAACTGCTCTCTAGAATTAGAAAGCTGTAAGTTTTGTTCTCCCTCTCTCTCTCTCTGAATTTATAAAAGATAGCCTTACCTAAATATTTTAAAAGGGTTTGAACCAATGTATAGTCTCTTGTATAGAGACTGTACAAGAGACTATAGAGGCAACTGGGGTATTCACAAATTCTCGGGGGCATCTTCCTAAGAGAGATGTGGTAGAATTTCCCTCCTTATTTGAACAAAGAATAAAAAACCCAGTGTAATTTTTAGTCCAGATTTCTTTTACCTTTGCATAACTTTAATGGTAACGAAAGCAGTAGATGTCATAGACTCAGTTTAGTATTACTTGTCTGTCTGTGGATGAGCTTGCTGTTATTTACTGCAACTTTGTATGTAGGTGAGGGAAGTAGTAGAAGGGAAATAAGCCTAAAGATTTTTAGAGAGCAAGCTGCCTGTGAGTCAGCTAAGTAGTCCCCCCACCCCGAGCATTACTTCTCTCATTATCAGGGGCAAAATAGAAGTTCATGCCAAATCCTTACACTATAACCCCATTGGGCTCTCACAGGAAATTCATTTATTTTATTTTATCTTTTTAAATGGGACGTGGTTGTGCTGCGGGTTAAACCACTGAGCTGTTGAGCTTGCTGACTAGAAGGTTGGCAGTTCAAGACCCTGCAATGGAGTGAGCTCCCGTTGCTTGTCCCAGCTCCTGCCAACCTAGCAGTTTGAAAGCACTTAAAAATACGAATAGATAAATATCACTTTGGAGGGAAGGTAAATGGTGTTCCGTGCGCCTCGGCATGTAGTAATGCTGGCCACATGACCATGGAAACTGTCCTTGGAAAACTGTCAGCTGTTCGGCTTAGAAACAGATATGAGCACCGCCCCCTAAGTTGGTCACGACTAGACCACTCGGTTGCTGGGAAACCTTTACCTTTCTACAGCAGTAGTTTCCAAACTGTTTCCAAACTGTGAGTCTGGATCCACCAGTGGGTCGCAATCCAATTTCAGGTGAGTGGCGAAGCTCCTAGAGCAGCCATATTGAAAATATGGGAAGATGAGATGCTAGAAAGGGGGAGGGCTGTGTGGTTGTTTTGCTTGCTTGTCAAGTAAAGGTTTAAATAGCATTTTTGTTCTTTCTGATTCACTTTGCTGTTGGAAAATGGCTGAGAAACAACCCAACATTGCTGCATTCTCAGGAAAGCAGCAGGCTCTGGTGTAACAATGACGGCACTTCCAGCCATGACATCACTTCCGGAGGGTCCTGGAGAGACTGTCATTCTAAAAAGTGGGTCTCGGAACTAAAACGTTTGAGAACCACTGCTATACAACATTTCTCTGAGATGGTTCTGTCAATACAGAGCGAGGGAGTCTGGCTCATTTCTGATTGTTAAAAATCATTTGGGCGATACAACCCTCTCTCTCCCTGTCTGAGTAAAGGCCACCACTATGGACTTCGCTTATAAGGACTGGATCAAGCAGCCAGACTGCCATCAGGATTTGAGTTTGGCATTTTGAAATTATTCATAAAGTTTGTAATTAGAGTGAAAGAATGCATATGCATTTCAAAGAATTAGCATCAGAGAAGCGATAGTTCATTCAGCTTTGTTCTCTCACAGATGCCTACAATGAAGAAGATTTGATGCTGTATTGGAAACATGGCAATCAATCACTCAGCACAGACGAACACATATCCCTTTCCCAGTTCTTCATTGAAGAATTCAGTGCTTCTAGTGGATTAGCATTCTACAGCAGTACAGGTATAATGCCTGGTTCACAGGTGATAATAGATATTTCTTTAACCTTAACATAAATGGCAGAGGGTGGCTGAAGGTCTGGCCCAAGCCCCCCTCCCTTGCTTGACTAGTACTGCAAGACACTATTCCCCCAGCACACAGTGCATGCTGCAACATCATGCTGCATATGACTTCCTCTCCCATCATCAATGCAAAAGGACACCCCCATCTCCTTCAAGCACCTTAGTGAAGGATCCATCCAGGCTAAATAGTTTGAATTTGCATTTATGCTGCAGTTCATATGAAGTTGCAGGAGATGGTCATGACAGAATGGATAAAACACACACATTCTGATGTATTTGTGATATGCATGTGTTGTGGCGAGAGTGGTTTTTGCTAAGGACTATGGGATTGGGGAAACATGGGCCAGAACAAAGTAGAAGACTGCTGCAATCAACTAACCCTTGCGCGACACGGCTGACCCTTGCGCAACACGACAAACGCACGGAACAAGGAGATCGGAAGCGGAGCATCCTGCGCTAAGAAGGAAGAGAGATTGCAAAAGCCGCGAGACCGTTTAAGCCTGTTTGCCCTTGCTAATCTTGTTAGTCTTGTTTGCCGAAACTCGCTGAGTTAATCAAAGCAACCTTCTGATGTGTTAATCAGCAACATACTGCGCTGTAAACCTGAAGGATAAATATAGCTTGTGTACAACAATAAAGTAGAACTTATAGATCACATTGGTCTGCGTGTTCTCCCTCGTTGCGCGACTTGGCAATTGGTGACCCCGACGCGATCCTGCGATCGAACGCCAAAGGAGCCCGAGGCTTAGCATCCCGGACGGGAGTGGATCGCGGCGGCCAGGAGCCAAAGGGTCCCCCGGACGCCCGAGAGGCGGACGCCAAAAGAAAGGCGGGAAAAGGAAAAGTGGCCACGACTGACCAGTGAGTCAGGGAACTGACCGGTGAGTCAGGGAACGCGGGATGGGAACGACCGTATCGGTCTCGGAGCAGGCAGCGCTCCGATTGTTGTGCGAATTAGCTGTGAAGTACGACTGCCATTTAAAGGAGAAGGATGCCGCCGTTGTCTGTCAGTGGACACGGCGGAGAGGTCACCTTAAACGATTGAAGGACGTGTTTGTAAAACAAACTTGGATAGACATTGGGACGAATTTGTGGGACTCAGTGCAAAGTGGGAATGCTGAGGCACAGCGCTTGGTCTCCACTTACGGGACAATGAATAGAGTCATGACCAGGCTCCACGGGGAGGTCGAGGCAAAAAAGGCACTGCAGAGGGCTTTGAGGACGGACAGCGGGGAGGAGATTAGCGAGGACTGTGATTCTCGGCATTTCATGAACCCTGTGTCCGCAAACACCGAGCTGTGCCCTCTGACAGAGGCAGAAAAAACAGCGATGGGGGGCCCCACTGACAGCCTCCCTCCGTATACCAGCCCACTCCCCAAGGAAGCCCCCTTTGCTGTTCCCACGGCTCCATCTGACCCAGCCGATGTCCCCTTGCCCATGGATGAGGACATTCCAGACAAAATTTACCCTGATCTGTCAAAATGGAAAAAGAATAGAGAGGGAGCCTATGAAGTCCCGCCAGATGCGCGTCCCCCGCGAATGGATCCAAAGCATTGGGAAGAATGGGATGGGCGAAGAGAAAGGGACAAGAAAGATACTCAGAAGGGCAAGGAGGGTGGAGGCAGGTTCCGCGGAATGAGACGACTGACAGGGAACCCCCTCCCCTCCTGGGATTCAGCCCCGCCAGGGAAGGACGAAACGTTTAACCATAGGAGGCAGTGGCGGCGGCAGGAGCAGCAGCATTGCCCGGGCCCGCCCGCGGCGCATCCACAAGCAGCAGCCTCGCTTAGCTACCGCTCCTCGGCTGCAGCCACTTCTACATACCTCTGTGTGACCCAGCCGCGTTCGCTTTCGACCCAAACACCGGGGGAGGGAGAGAGAAGCACAGCCTCCCAAGAACAACAAGCGGCGCGCCGAAAAACCCGGAGCAGAGCCCGGAGCCGGGGCGGGCAGGCGGGCGCGCTCAAGGCAAGGGGCGGGCGCCCAGCAGCTCAGAGCCCGCCTCCAGCACCGCGCAGGGCCTGGCAAGATAGGAGGATCGCCCGAGCGCTCCGGCCGCCCGCCAACTTGGCCAGTCCCCGGCCAAGCCACCGCGCACCGCGTCTGCCCGCCGCCCGCCAGTCGAGCCGGAACCGGAGGGAAGTGGCTGGGTGGTGGATGGCGGCTCCGAAAGCGCGTACTCAACGAAAAAAGCATTTGCAACTGCAAGCAAAGTAATAAAAAAGCAAAGCAGCCCCGCAAGTAATCTAACGCGGCAGAATGGGTCCCCTTTAACTGGACTATGATCAATAAAATACAAGAGAATATAATGAACTATAAGACAGACAATAGACTAGCGCAACAACAAATTGCCGCGCTGCTAGACCATCCCGATTTGGTCCCTGCTAACATAAAGTTGTTGACAAAAACTCTGCTACCCCCACTCAAATGTTGTTTTTGCAAAAATGGAAGCCTCGCCTGCAAAGAAGAAGAATCCATTTTGTTTGTTTCTGTGTTTTGCATGGTGGTTCTGGGCTGTTTGAAAAGGCCCCCGTGGGGGGGGGCTTTCCAGTGTTAAATGTTATGTGTTTGTCATGTGTCGTAAAAACGCGCGCTGTATGTCTTGTCTGTCCCTACATGTGTTGTTTGGGTAAAAATCCAAGTGTAGATGTAAAAGCATGTGTTTGAGTAAAAGTCCAGGTGTGTGTATGTGTGTGTTGACCTGGACTGGGAGTGTGTGTATATATAGGGGTGTGTATGTGTGTGGGTGTGTAGGCACACCTTAAGGAAATTCCATATGTGTGTGTGCATCTCTGTGGGCACATCTCTGTGTCCAGACTTCTTTTCTGCTTCTCTGCTTGCTATCTCTTTCTTGTGTCATCCTTAAGGCCTAATATTGTTGCAACACTTCTTTTCATTTTTGAGCTCATTCCTGGTACCTTGATATATTTTTTTTTGGTTTTGTGCACTATTTGTTCTCTGTTTGGAAAAAATTTGAGTTAAGTCTAAACACTAGTGTGCATCAGAATGCCACTAAACCTCGCCAAAGAAAACCATGTAATCTTTAGAAAGTATTTTAAATTGAATGTATGATTGTCTATTTGTTAGTGTTTTATAGCTAAACTTATTTAGGAGTCCTTTGGAATGTGGTTTAATAGGCAGGGCTATTGGGGATTCTGTGGGAATTTCACACAGAACATTGAATGGAGATTGGTGTAACATGATAGTGTCTGTTATTCTTAGATATTCATTTAGAGGTATTAAAAACAGTTCTAAAAACGGGAATAGCTACAGACTGGCATAGTAAATATTTCAGCCATTCTTAGAATCACATGCTCCCCCTCCCTCTTAGCCCAGGGGGGGGGGGAGACAGTTGACACTGAGCTGAGATTTCCAAACCCCCTCCTCTTTCCTCCAAAGCAAAGTAGCAGGGTGACTCACCCAGCGTCTTACACCTATCCTCAAGATTTTTATCTTCTCAGGGAATTCCTGTCCCTTAATCTCAGCAAAAAACATGCATTCTTTCCTTCAACGCTGTGCTGTGTGAACTACAAAGCCTAAGCCTTTAAAAATCTGTTTCCTAAAATAATGAAAGTTCCATTTTTAACAAGGCTTGTATAAAAAGGTGGTGTAAACATTACCAATATTTCAAACCAAATCTCTCTAAATCACGAAAGTTCATGTTTACAGCAATGCCGCTTCAATCCTAAACAAAGCTGAGTCCTCCCAGCAGCACATCACACTTTAAAGGAGCCAAATAAAGCCTTTTGAAAAAACTAAAATGCCTAGCAAAATTGCTTGCAAGTTTAAGCATCCTTATGCTCTCCAAACCTACCAAGGCTTTAAGTTTTTAAAAATTAGTAGCAAGCAATTATTAAACGTACACATCAGGATATAAAAAGATATATTTCCCTCTTTTTAAAAGAAAAGGGGGAGTTAGGCATTCTTGGGGTGGTATGTCTTAAACTGGGTGAATGTAAGACCAATGCTGCAAGCTGGGTGAATGTAAGACCAATGCTGCAAGACAAACTGCAAGACAAACTTATTTTCACCATAGCTAATTTTTTGCGGAAGTGCTAGTAGACTGTTACGACCCGCGAAGAAATGCATGGGGCGGGCCGTGTCAACACTAAAGTTACTGTAAATATGACTGTCGTGCAGAATCTCACCAAGAGGAGAGCCAAGCGCGATATTGCCCTGCCTGCTGATTGCAATGATAAAGTAGAACTTAGTAGCACCACTGCCATTGTTTTTGCATCTTGGCTCGCTCCTGGAGTTCAAGCAGGGATTAACGCTGATCAGATACGCCGGCTGGCGTGCTGGGCTAGAAATCAAATGAATATCACTACTAGTGTTCTTGCAGATATGGCAATGGATGTCAGGGGGGTGCATCGGGCAGTTCTCCAGAACCGGGCTAACGCAAAACTTGCAAAAAATCCGAATTCAGACCGACCCCGTGGCAGACTGGTTCAACTCATTAGGATTGCCAGCCTGGCTGCTACATATGCTTCAACCAGTACTGATAATAGCAGTCATATGTATTTTAATGTGTTTATTTGGACCTTGCTGTTTTCAATGTATCCAAAATGTTGCTTTTAAGACTTCCGAGCAGCTGTTCAAAAGAAGAGGGGGAGATGTTGTGGCGAGAGTGGTTTTTGCTAAGGACTATGGGATTGGGGAAACATGGGCCAGAACAAAGTAGAAGACTGCTGCAATCAACTAACCCTTGCGCGACACGGCTGACCCTTGCGCAACACGACAAACGCACGGAACAAGGAGATCGGAAGCGGAGCATCCTGCGCTAAGAAGGAAGAGAGATTGCAAAAGCCGCGAGACCGTTTAAGCCTGTTTGCCCTTGCTAATCTTGTTAGTCTTGTTTGCCGAAACTCGCTGAGTTAATCAAAGCAACCTTCTGATGTGTTAATCAGCAACATACTGCGCTGTAAACCTGAAGGATAAATATAGCTTGTGTACAACAATAAAGTAGAACTTATAGATCACATTGGTCTGCGTGTTCTCCCTCGTTGCGCGACTTGGCATGCATGTTTGTATGCTTTTGATCTATTATTTTTATGTACTGAGACCGGGCAGAATGTGCCTGTCTGTTCCAAAAAATATGAGTTTTTCCATAAGAAGCAACACTTCCAAAGCTAAACATGAAAAAAGTCAATATTTCTGTTGAGTTGAATGACATCTGCGATGCAGCAGTATTTAATTCTAAATAGAAAGGTGCTGGGACACAAGCCTACCAGGACATAGTGGTTTATGATGGGAAAGCTTTTTCTCCTTTACATAAATTTGGAATGTGCATATACTAAATATAAGGAGAGAAGAGCCGGATCATGGCCACTGTCTCTGCCCCTAGCCTAACCAGAACTGTAACTGTTATACACACTCACAGTGATGGGACTACACCGTAGGCGGAAAGGAAGGAATCTGCAAAGAGGCAGAGATTTGGAGCCTGAGAGAAGGTCTGTGAGGGAGGGATGAATGAGGAACTGGGTCGAAGATCCTCAATTGAAGAGAAAGGACAAAGAAAGCCCTGGGTCTGGGTTTTTTTTTTTAAACACAAGCTTTGTTGGGGAAGCGCTGGAAAATAGGGGCCAGATATGCCAGTGCTCCTGTGAGGCCTTCTGCTAGGTTGGCAGCCACGAAAGCCTGGTTGAAGACTTTTTTTAACCACGCTTTTTGGATCCTGTGCTTGTGTGCGTGTCCTCCAGAAAATTGCAAGCTTCCCTGTTTTGCCTACCCTATTAAACTACCTATTGTCATTATCCTCAACATTAAAAAAACTAAGATCATGGCCACCACTCCCATCACTTCCTGGAAAATAGAAGGGGAAGAAATGGAAGCAGTGACAGAGTTTATTTTCCTGGGCTCCAAGATCACCGCAGATGGTGACTGCAGCCATGAAATTAAAAGACGTTTACTTCTTGGGAAGAAAGCTATGGCGAACCTAGACAACTTAATAAAAAGCCGAGACATCACCCTGCCAACAAAGGTTCGCCTAGTCAAAGCTATGGTTTTCCCAGTAGCAATGTATGGCTGTGAGAGCTGGACCATAAGAAAGGCAGAGCGCCGAAGAATAGATGCTTTTGAATTATGGTGTTGGAGAAGACTCTTGCGAGTCCCTTGGACTGCAAGGAGATCCAATCGGTCAATCCTCCAGGAAGTCAAGCCTGATTGCTCTCTGGAAGGACAAATCCTGAAGCTGAGGCTCAAGTACGTTGGCCACCTCATGAGAAGAGAGGACTCTTTAGAAAAGACCCTCATGCTGGGAAAGATTGAAGGCAAAAGGAGAAGGGGGCGGCAGAGGATGAGATGGTTAGACAGTGTCACCGAAGCAACGAACATGAAATTGGGTGAACTCAGGAAGCTAGTGGAGGACAGGGAGGCCTGGCGTGCTGTGGTCCATGGGGTCGCAAAGAGTCGGACACGACTTAGCGACTGAACAACAACAATTGTCATTATCAGGTGTCAGTGTGAATGCTGGAACCAGTGCTAGCATAGAAGCTGCTAATTGGAGGCTAATTGCACAGGACACTACAAAATCACCCTCATTTTACGATACAAACTGTAGTTTGCAATAAACAGTGTCCCTAGGTTAGCAATATATGTATAGTAGCAGATACTGTATATAATGTCAGTATCAGATTAGTTTGCACTGCAATATAATGTGGTTTGATTTCTACTAAAACAGCAGGTCCCTACGTAGTTTTGCAGCTGCATTGTATTTTTTATCCTGGAATCGCACAGTATGCCATGTGATTGCTGCAGAATTGTGATGGTGGTTCGCTAGATGGCACTATCTCCTATGTGGTGTTGTGATCTGGTGATCAAATGCTTGGTTTAAAAGCAATGCATAGCTGTCAGCTAGTATAGTGAGAAACAACAAATATAAGAGTTTTTGAATATGAAATAACCCAGGAGACTTTTCACACAAGCAGATGACTAATCTTGCATGACATGGCTAAATTCAACATGGATTAATTGAAATTCTGTGTAGCATGTACTTGGGTAATGTTTGCTTTTCTCTCCATTGTTTAGTGGTACATTTTGCTCTTCTACGTTGCTGTGATACTGTATCTTTGAACTGGGAACATTTTGTAAATGGGCATATAATATGCAGGGTTTTCAAAGTAGAAATTATATTGAAAATGGCACACGTGTATTGTCTGCACTCTGCTGTATTAAATACCCTTCCATTCAAAAAGTCTTACCAATAGCATGCATTCCCACCCCCACAAGTTCTTACTGAGAACTTGCTTAAGGCATGCTGGCATGCTTCAAGAGGCCACACATGTGTGACAGAATCATAGCTGGCAGTGCCTGCAATCTTTTGCATATGCAATACAATCTAAGATGCTTGTGTCAATGGCATTGTCCTCCTTTTGGCTTTGCCATGTGTATGTTCTAATGCTGTTATACATTAATGCGTAGACAAGATATATATAAAAAATTATGCATCTGGTTCAGAGAGCCCATGGGGACTCTCGACTGAGATTTCTCTAACCAGCAGCCTGTCAAATTTCATGACAAACTGCCTTTGAGCCTGTGGGGAGTTTCAGAAGTGCTTTGTAGTATGACATGGTGATCTGCTAAAATAAAGTAGAAATGAGACAAAAATCTCACTAGATGTGCACAAGGCTTTCAGTGAGGTGTGCCTAAAACAGTGTTGTGGATCCCAACCACAGTGTTCAAGTAGGCCCCAATTTAAGAACATCCAACTTACAGATGTTCCAATTTAAAAGCAGCTGTGTCGTGCTTTTGCACCGGCAGTGTCTGCCCCAATGATTTCTGCCCCAACCATTGGCCTGACTGCATCAGTGCTGGAAAGTTGGGTGGTGCTGGGCCCTTAGTCTGCCTCTTCCCCTTTACCATTCCTCACTTTCTGAGGCCTTTTTCCGTCTTTCTCATCCTGTGCCTCAGCAGAAGCAGTGCTGCTGAAAGGGCAGTGCTGGGAGAGCCCAATTATCATGCAGGCCACCCTTTCAGCAGTGACACCTCAGCAGAAGCAGTACTGCATACAGTGGCAGACAAAGAGGGTGGCTGGGGGGCACTGACCCTGGGGGCCAGGCGGAAGGGGTTTTTTTTTTTTTTGAAAGGCTGCCTCAACATGGCAGTGGGGGGACGACCCTCGCTGCAGCTGCAATTTGCTGACTGCAACCACCTACATGACTATTACTGAAAATAATTTTGTCACGGTCATGCCAAAAATGTATGTGTCCTGGGGGCCAAATGACTTTGGTACGTCTCTGGGCCTGCATGATAATTGGGCATTCCCAGTGCCGCTTTTTATCAATACCACTTCTGTCAGTGTATAACTTAGCAGCTCAGCTGATGATGATGTTGGGAGAGCACAAGTTATTATGTGGGCCAGATAAAAAGCTTCTGTGGGCAGTATCTGACCCATGGACCTCATGTATATTACCCCTGGTTTAGTGGAAGGAGCATATTAGGATACTAACAAATGTATTTATAATTTTCAACAGGTTGGTACAATCGACTTTTCATAAACTTTGCTCTGAGGAGGCATATTTTCTTTTTTGTTCTACAATCCTATTTCCCATCTATGCTGATGGTGATGCTGTCGTGGGTTTCATTTTGGATTGACCGAAGAGCTGTTCCTGCTAGAGTATCACTAGGTACATTTTCTAAAGCTATTTTGAGATGATTCGACAATGATGATTCGATGATCATAATCATTGGTTTTATTGGCCTTCCGACTAGAGTTTTGAAGCTATATGTCTGTTGCTAAGTATCAGAGACATAACCTTTCATATTTGTCCTATGTTCTTTAATGCTTTTTAATTAAATTGGTAAAAGGAATTTAATCCTGTCATAATACCGTGTCATCCTGATTGTTTTTCTAATGGACCAACACACTGAATATGAGTTTTCTGTGTTTTGAAGAACACTGACTTCAGACATTAAAGAGAGAATGAGTGAAGTTGGATTGACAATGGCTATAGTTTCCAAGGACTAGGGGCAGGGAGGAAGTTGGGGCCAAAGGTTAGAAAAATGGTGCAAAGCCTGCTGGGAAGGGAAGTTAAGGCTGGTACTCACCCAGATACAGATATCTTCATGGCTCTATTTGCAGGTACATTCCCATTTGGTGAACATCTTGGTAATATACTCTGAAACTATACAACAGTTTCAGTAATATACAACATTGTAATATACAACATTGGTAATATACTCTGAAGCTCATCAGTGCTTTTGTTTTAAATACCAATTTAAGATAATTAATGGTAATAGTTTTCCATACAAATAACAATAGGATTATTCTTTAAGCAGCAGATAATAGATTTTAAAAGGATGCATTTTAAGGACCTAACATATATCATTTTCTTAAATTATTCATTGTCTCGGTACATAGGAACCATGCTGCTTAACCCCTTTCTATCTTTTTTTTCGCCCTCAGGGATCAATATAGTTAAAGTTAAAAAGCACTGCCTTTAATGGATATCTATTCCCAATCTTGTGAGTCACTGTTTCAATATAGCTGTTCATAGAAACAGGCCATGTTTAATAGCTGAAGATTTAAAAATGAATGGTAGTTTCCCCATTACTCATCCAGAGCAACATTCCCAGAAGTGGAGTATATGTGGATACTCTTGAGAGCCATAGGTTAAAGAACCAAAAGCATGTGGTGTTTCACAATGCAAAAACTACCATTAAAGAACCATGCTCTTAAAGTGGAAAGTAACATTTTTTATTAAACAGGCATTTAAAAGAAATTCAAAAGGTCAGAATGTGTATGGATATATAGCCATAAAGACGGGTGTAGCTGCCCCCAGTGTTTCTTCCCAGCAGATTTTGCTCAACCTTTCTTCCTTTAGCTTTAGCTAAAGCTTTAGCTGTCTGTGTCTTAGAACACTAGACAATGTCTGCTGTGTCATGTGCACTATTATTCAGCCACTGCCTCCTCCATTAGGTACTAATGTGAACAAGCACATGCCCTTTTGTATAAAGACCCTATCTTGTGACTGCTAGAACTACATTGTGAGCTACCTTGAGTATTTGCTCTGGCAAAGGAAAGGCAGGATACAAATATTTTAAATTAAATAAATAAACTGAAAATTCATAGCTATTTGAAGTGAGATCTTATTGCAAGTCCTTCACCTGTTCCAGTGCAGTTAGTCATAGTGTGCAATTCCTCAAGGCTACCGACTTCTTTCTGAGATGCAGCAGCAAAAATGTTATTCTCATGAGATGTACATAAGAAAGGTCCAGCGGTGTTGCCGGGTCCCCCAGAATCCAAGGCAGTGACACCATGCAACATCACAGTGTCACTTCCGGGTTCTACGGAGAAGGAAGGAGGAGGCCACGGCAGCCTCTTGGTCCAACTACTGTTGGTCCAACCAACAAAGAGAAGAGGCTTAAGCAGCTTCTTGATCCAGTCCCTGCGCCCCCATCTCCTCCATTAGAGGCTCTTGAGCCTTTGGGGGAGAGGGCATGGGTGCTGAGTCAAGAAGCCGCCGCTTTGAGCACAAGGTGGTGGTGGCAGTGAAATACAAGGAGGTAGTGGTACAGCTTCACCATGTTGCTGCTGCCCCATTCTTTCTCCTTTAGAGCAGCAGCAACAGTGCAAAGCTGCCACAAGGAGGTAGAGGCAGTCCCTACATACCTGCATGAAACCATGCTTGTGCTGCTGCTACTGCTGCTTCTCCCACCAGTGCTGCAACATGGCAACCACCGTCTGGCCTGGCACCTGGGGTGGCCTCACTCCCTCTGCTCCCTGCTTGCTATGTCACTGGAAAGGTCCCAGTTTGGTTACTTCTGTACTATTCGAATAATTTCGGCCAAGAATAAAATCAGTTTAGCTGTACTGCTCGAAACATTTCTGTCAGAATTAAACGTTGTTGAAAAGGGGCCACAGATTTTCTGCTCCATCTTCCATAGTATACCAACGTAATTCTTTTGGACCAGAAGAAATATCCAAATGTAGACATTTTGGATGAAAATTTGCAACTCATGAAAAGTGAATTTTTTTTCCTGTGGTCCAATATTGCCCAGTACAATATTGCCCAAAATTCTGGACCATGTAAAGTGGCAATATAATCTTGGAGCCAGTATATATTGTTCATTGTTCTGTTTTTGTTTAAATATACGTAGAACAATAAAAATTATATCCTTTATGAGAAATGAGTATGAGGAAATTATTCTTTAAAGTAATGGCTGTCAAACATACATTTTCCAAGGTAGTGGCTGTTTGTACCTATCCAGATATACCAACCAGTTATATTTCTAAATATCGTCCACGGTTATTTTATTCCAAAAGGTTACATGAAAAATGCAAACTAGTATGTCTTTACTGCACCTTTCTTTGGGATTTCCCATCGACAGCACACCTAGTCCTCCTGAATGATATGATTTCCTGGGTTCTTCCAGCTGGTCCCCAGAAAATAATGAAGCAGTGTAGGGAATACTTGCCAAAGACAAAGATAGTTCTGATGATCAGATGATCCTGATCAAAAGTCATCTGGAAAGCTCAGGTGCAGCTCTGATGTTGCCAGTAGAACAGCACAGATAGCTTGGGAAAAGCCAATGGTTCTACTGAGCTGGTATTGGAAGTCAGTTAAAAAAAAAAAACTTGGCAACAACATCACAAGCCAATTCAATGATTTGTCATAGTGCATGCTGGATGTTTTCTTTCACTAGAAAGAGGGAAGAAACAGAGGCACCAACCAATTGCATACACATACACACAGTTCATATTATTGTGCATATTTTAGTAAATGCAAGAACTAACAGGTGTTGCCCTTTGATCTTCTCTCTTGCCCCCACTTTGCAGGTATAACTACTGTGCTGACAATGTCAACCATAATCACAGGAGTAAGTGCCTCAATGCCTCAGGTGTCTTACATAAAAGCTGTGGATGTATACTTATGGATCAGCTTTCTCTTTGTCTTCCTATCTGTCATTGAATATGCAGCTGTTAATTATCTAACCACAGTGGAAGAGCGAAAGCAGCTGAAAAAGAGAGGGAAGGTATAAACTTGCATGTATCTTAGCCATAGAGAACACTCTGTAAATTGTGTACAATAGTTTTGACTTGCTCTGTAATGTCTGTGCTGTGATTTTGTTATCTACTGCAGTGGTATTCAAACTTTTTAGATGGGGACCCGCTTTTTAGAATGGCACTCGTGTTGGGATTCATTGGAAATGATGTCATTAACCTGGAAGTGATGTTGTGGCAGAAAGTAACATCATCAAGCAGGAAGTGTAACATAATACATTGTAACATAATAAAATGACACTCCTGAAATGCAAATTGGCATTCTTGGACAGCAGCAATTGTAAAACCATGAAATATCCCTGACAAAAAGCAAGATTAGGTCAAAATATTATATAAAAGCACTGAACTGCAAACAAAATTTTAAAAAACCCTCACTTGAAAATTCAAACTTTAACACTGACAAAAGGAATATAACAAGAGTCAGGTCTGCAGTTTCCAAGATGGCTTCTCCCAGCTTTTCGTGACCCACTTAACATCAGGTTAACCCACCAAGTGGATCCCGACACACAGTTTGATAACACTGATCTACTGGGCAGTCCTTAGGAATTTTGACGCTTGGAAAACTGTGTTAAAATGATGCCGCTTCTCACACTGGGATTGAAACCTTTTCAATATTCATCGCACCTAGCCTTGTAAGCTCTCAAGCCTTGATAGGGCTGCTTCATGAACCCCTGTATGCTTTGTATCCAGTGGTGGGATTCAAATAAATTAACAACCGGTTCTATGATGTCATAGCCAGAGCCAAAAAAAACCCGAAGCCAGCCGAGGTAAGCGAGTGGGCGGGGCCCGGCCATTTAACAACCGGTTCTATAGAACCTGGGCGAACCCCCTTAATCCCACCACTGTTTGTATCCCCCATTAACACTATTTGAAAGGGATGTGTTCTAGACAAGAAAGCACTCATGTGAAAATGCTGTGGCTATTGATACAGTCATCTGTTTCCAACTGCAGTATATATTTTAAAAATCCAAACTTTGATGACTAGTTCAAATTGCATTGGTTTTTCAGCTATACAGACTGATCTAATTATCTCTTTTACTTTTAGGCTGCTGGATTATATAATATTGATGCCGTGCAAGCCATGGCCTTTGATGGCTGTTATCATGACACAGACACTGACATCGACCTGACCACTTTTTCAGTCCATTCCGAAGAGAGTTCAATGCGAGGGCGAGCACCCAGTATCACCAACCTAGATGCAACTCGTATGAAGAGGAAGAGATCCTTGAAAGGAAATGTGGGCAGGATTATTTTGCAGAACAATCATGCCATTGACACATATTCCAGGATAATATTTCCTACTGTATACATTTTATTCAACTTTTTTTACTGGGGTTTGTATATGTGAATGAAGAGGACAATAATTGATGCATTTTGCATCTGGCACACTAGAAGTGTATGCCGAAACAAATATACAGTACACACAAACCCTATTTAACATAGAAGATGATATAAAAAAGGAGATTGTGATAATAGAGATTTTTTCGCCGACTATGAAAGCTATTAACTAAAAAAACAAAAAGCCCCTTTAACTGGGTTTTTCATGTTCTTTACAATTTTATTTCTAAAACATAATTTTTAAACACTGCTTTGCATATTTTTGCCTATTCAAGTGACATGGCATTATGACAAATATGGCAATTATTGGGTTACCATAATGCAGCTAAGTAGTTTACATAACAATTTATAGAGCTGCCAGTAGTTGCAGTGTTTTAAGCATGCAGCTTAAATCCTCTCCCTTTGTGATAGATTATTAGTGTGATACAATCAAAAACTGTTTTTTTCCCCACTCTGAACTTACTGCTCTTCTAGAGCCTTCTAAATATATTTACACACAATTTGAGAAGCCTGTGGTGGTGGAATAATATTCCCATGGAGGGATTTTGGATTGTCCAGTAGATTAGAGACTGAATGTATTTAGGAAAGATACTGATTGGGGGCCAAGTTGAACATAGTGTGGAAGATCCTGTTTATGGATTACCTGTGATTCTTAAAATATAATGAGCATGTGGGGCAATTGGATCAGGAGAATTGCATATTGGTGGTAGGATTATTCTAACCCTCAGCTGTTATGATCCTGATCAAAATCACCCCCTCCTTACACTATTATTAATATTAAAAACAGGACATACTGATCACAGAACTCCTACATCAAATCTAGTTTGGCTCTGTGTTACTGTGCATGACACATCAGTAAAAACATAGAATTTAGGCCACACTGTGATATTCTGTGCAGTCTTAGATGCACATTGTGGGATAACTATAGTGATGTATAATTCCAAAAATTTCAAAATGACATAGGCTCTGGTGGAAATTATCCTTCAAGTGATTACTTATAAATTAGGCCAAGTTTGCCAAACAATGATGTTCCTTCAAGTAATACAAATCAATCCATGCAATATATGCCAAAATTTGCTGACAGCCCAAACATTATGAATGCTTATTCACAAATGTTTCATTAGTTTCGGTGAGAATAACAGGTAGTTATAAACAGGACTGCACCCAAACTATGTGCAGCTCCAGTTGCTTGCATCTTTTTCCCAGACTTAAAAAACCAAACCAAAAGCAGACTTAAAGGTAAAGGTTTCCCCACGACCGAATGGTCTAGTCGTGACCGACTATAGGGGGCGGTGCTAGTCTCCGTTTCAAAGCCTGTAGAGCCAGCGTTTGTCCGAGGACAAGCTTCCATGGTCATGTGGCCGGCATGACTCTAGGAACACCGTTACCTTCCCACCGAAGTGGTCCCTATTTATCTACTTGCATTTAGGTGCTTTTGAACTGCTAGGTTGGCAGGAGCTGGGACAAGCAACGGGAGCTCACTCTGTCGCGCAGTCTTGAACTCCCAACCTTGCGATTGGAAAGCCCAGCAACAGCGGATTAACTCGCTGTGCCACCACGTCCCCTAAAAAGCAGACTTATGGGGCTGCAAATTTGGTAGAGAAATGGGAAGATAAGTTAATGCATGTCCTGTCTGGTTTGGTGCCTGGATTCAGGCACTCTCTCATTATGCTTCACGATGAATTGGTTGCTTGCGAAGTACAGTTAGGATGGTGGGAGATGGATTCTCAGTTGTCCCTAAATTTTCTGGATGATAAATAGGTGCCTTTATATTTTATGCTGCAGGGCAAATAGTAATGTGGGTGAGGGGGTGAGGAACCACTCTTTCCAGCATTGCTATCCTATTCAGTTCCTTACTCTGTGAGCTTTGCCATTTTTAAAAACTGGGAGATCTAATTGTAGATGTTTTGCTGTCTTGTCTCAACGCACTCCAAGTCATGACTTGGTAGAAGGTCTGAAGCAGAATAGAATGCATTCAGTCCCTGCTAAGGGCGATACGGTTTCAAAGGGAATTGGGGAAATAACAGAACATGTATTTGGTGTTGAAATTTTGCATGGGCTGGCTTCTGGGGCAGCTTAAGAATCCTATGTATATGCGGTATCCATATGTTTTGAAGAACAGAATTGTTTGTGGAATCTATCAAAATGAATTCATCTTCCCTATATATTCGTGGTTGCATCAACTGTATCAGAAAAACTGGAGCTATACCATTGACTGCAATGGAACCTCTTAGAATCTCACAAGTGGAACAGATGTTTTGGCAGCTAAAATTTTTCACTCTGATGAAAAATTATGTGTGCCAACATGGTTTGGGATAATTGGAAAATATAACTTTGTAGGAGTTGCTTGTAATATGAAGCTAGCGCTGAGTTTGTTTGCACACAGCACAGCAACAGTCATTGTACGAAGATTGTTTAATGACAGTAAAAAAATACTTAATGCAGCTTATAACTAAGTTTAAAGGTTATATTCCACAAATGTAGTAAATCTGTTATAGAGCTACCTATACAGATAAATAACTGTGAAAGAATCAACTCTAAATGAAGGGCAGTCGAATCCTAACCGTAGTTCTGCCCTATGATCCAGTGGGGCCAATGCAGCCTCTGCTACATCCAGCACAGGAATAGAATCTGCTGAAGGTCTCCTAGAGGAAAGGAGACATTCATCCTCTTAACCTGGGTAAAGTCCTAGCAGCCACTCTGGGGCTACCTGGATCTGCACCAGTGATATTGCTGGCACAAATCTGAGCTGCTTTGTGTTCGTTTTCCAGGTCTGGGAAGCGAAATAAGATATGGTGGTACCTGCCGCTGCCCCCCTGCCCCTCTTTGCCCTTCCCTGTAATGCCTCCCCCTACCTCTCAGTGGAGAGCTACCTTCACTGGTGGCCATAGGCGGCTGAGTGGTGATGGAATGTGCTGCGGGCCTCCACACTGCTACAACATGCCTTATGGCATGTTTGCAACAGCACACACGCTTGTTCTGCTGGTGCTAGCTGGCATAGGATTGGGTGCTAAATTAGCTTTACATGTTACTACCTACATTTAGGGTAATACTAATTTAATATAATTGTACACGTCTCCCACCCTCCAGGCCAGGTTAAGCAAGCAGATGGCTTCACAGGCAGTGCTGGCCCCTAAGCAGCATCTGCTAATGGAAGATGTACAGACATGAAAAACAAAATGGAATAGCAGCCCATAATAATAATGTTTTGATAATTTGTGCTGTGGCTTTTTTCTGTGCAATAAGTCAAAATGTCCCAGCTGCAGTTTGATCTTTGTGTGATGCTCTTGCATGTCCACTTTTTTCAATGACAATGTTGTAATAGTCCATCTGTATTTAATAAGTGTACGTGTGGCATAGGTGTCATTAGGGCTTGGCAGATCCAAGATGGTCTTGAGGATCTTTGCCAATACAATGGAAGGTCATAGTGCTAACTTCTGAAACATCTACTGCCTGCTGTCCTGGCTTCCTGTATGATGATGAGTGGCAATAAGGGAGGCTCCTTGCCACAGTGGCACTGTTTTGAAATGTCCATGCTTCATTCCCTGCTGTCACAATGGACCAATGTGAGCCTGCGTACTGGGTAACAGCAGAAAATGGAGAAAATAATGCTCAAGCATGTAATAGTTTTGCTCCAGTGTCTCTCAAAAGGTCTGAGGAACTTGGCTACTTGCAACTATTTTAAATTAGCTATACATTTTTAAAAGTTGAATGGAAACATTCATACTCAGAGGCACACAGTGTGCCTTGCCAGCACCAAGGAGCAAAGTGTGTTGTGCCCACCCCGCACCCAACGCCCTGCATCATGACGTCATGTGGGACCTTGCTGCTGCAGCGTGGGTGATTTCAAAATTGCCATGGCCACAGCAGCGAATGTATCAGGCGCTCTCATCTGCTTCCCAGATTGGGAAACAGATTAGAGTGCCTGGCATGCTTGCTGCTGTGGCTCGGAAGTGGGCTTTGGTGCGTCTCTCCCTGGAAGCGGGAGAGGCACATTGAAGCCACCAGAACCCTGCTTCCCAGGAGAACATGGCCCACATTCTACTGGGAAGCGGGCATTGCAGTGTTTCTCCCCAGCTTCACTTGAAGGTGGGGGAGGTGCACAGTGGCGCCTCTACAGGGAGGGCAGAGCTCTAGGTTTTGCAAGAAGCCTTACCTTACAGTGGAAATCACTCCTTTCCTGCACCATTTTAGCCAGTCCTCACAGGGAAAAGCAACATCTTGGCGTTGCTTATTGGCTACAGCAGCAAGGGAGAGGCGGGATTTACATGACAGGGTAAGGCTCCTTGCAAAACTTAGAGCTCTGCCCTCCCTATAGAGATGCCACTGGAGGTGCACTGATGCTGGCAGAGCCTCGCCTAGGAGAAGAACGCCTGTATTCTCGACAGGGAATTCAGTGCTGGCCTTCACTGAATTCTTAAGGGTGCAAAATTTTGTATCGCAAATAATTTTGCACCCAAGGCAACAGTCCCCTACATTATGCTTCTGTTCATACTTTTCTATCCCTGGGTTATGCCAACCTCTTCCCCACCTGCTTGCAGACCTCCGTACTTTTCAATTGCTATAAGGGTGGTAGAAATTCAAAAAAAATTGTAGCGTGACCCAGCCCGATGCAAGATAAGAGGCGTTATAGTTTCAAGACCTGAACATGATTCAGGAAACGATTCTCCTTCGGACGCATGGAAGCAGGCTTTTGTTGTCAAAGAGCTTTTAAATGAGGATTGAAACACAATACTAAAAGATTCTACCTTATGAAACAATAATCCCTTATAACGCCAATGATTACATGCTGAGACTGTATAAACCGCTGAAAAGTATCACCGGCTGAATTTCTGCACGGTTGGAAGCACAACTGCGCTGCAAGCAGAAGAGTTGGCCGTCCTCCGACTTCAACGAGGAGTGCTGTCAACGCTCACCAATTTACAGCGCAAACCAATGCGTGTCTACTGCGAAGTAAGCCCCGATGTGTTCAATAGGACCTACTCCCAAGAAAGAGCGCATAGAGGAGGCTGCCTTATTGGGGCATAAGCCTTGGGTTCAAGTCACGCGCACATAGAGAGCGCAGGTAAACCGGGGGGGCCACCTGGCCCTAAATAAAATGCAAGAGGTACTGTCTGCGACTGCGACGGCGACACTCTATCGAGCTTCGAGGCATGCAAGCCTGCTGAGTACAATCCATGTAATGGGACCTCCTCTACCTTGATTGACGCAAAAGGCAACTCCGTCTCGCGGCTTTGGTAGGCGGGCGAAAGCAACAAGTCTCGCTCTCCTCCCGACGAGCTGTATTTCAGCCACTGGAGGGCGGAGCAAATCAGGCCCTCCCCTTTCCATGCTTTGCCGGAAGCGCGGAGGGGCAGCCCTTGCTCAGGTTGCAGCCCACGTGTCGCTCCGCACGCGGAAGGGGCGCTGAGCTTTGGCAGGTCGGTATTCTGGAGCGCGCGCTTCTCTACTCCCAGGGTCGGGGCGCTTCGTGGTTTCTGTCTTTCGTCCCACCCCCATAGAGGTAAAAATAGCGTCCTTTGCAGCCCAAAGGCCGCGCACCGGAGGACCGTGTTGAATGGAGGCAGCCTTGGTCAGCCTCCCCTTTCCCGCCTCTGCGCGCGCTGCTTCGCATGCCCATAATCTCCTTTTCCGCCTCGTAGGAAGGCAGCTGCCCTGGAGGCTGTCTAGTTCTCCGCGCGCCCGCCCTGGCGCGCCGGTTTCGCCACCACGCACCCTCTTTGTGCATTTGAGTGCATGAGGCGGGCGGGTTTATTTCCATCTCCCAATAGGGTCGAACTGTGTGCGCTCGAAGTTCCCGTGGCCCTTTGTTGTGCTTTATGTGTGCAGGGAAGCTCCCCAGTTGTGTCCCTCGGGTATCTTTCGGATAAGAGTCTCCAGTAGACTGTGGGCTGCTAACCTGAGAGGGAAATTTTCCCAAAGTCGCCTCTTTCTGCCTTATTTCCTTTGGACCTAGACGGTGGCAGTGATCAGTCCTAATTCAAATCCACTTCAGGATGAACTGGAAGTGATGGTGGTTGGGCGCTGTGGCCTGCTCCTGACTGCGTATGACCACAGATCCTAGCTCCAGCACAAGCTCATTACAAGTTGGTTTGGAAAGAGAACTGCTATCTTTCCATCTCCAGTGTGATAATTTATATAGAATTCACATAGTGCTTTACACAGAACAAAAGGCTAGAACCCGACTTCGAAGGACTTGAAATCCTGAAAGGCACAAAGCAAACAACAAAAGCAGAAGAGGGAAATTCACACCTGGATAAGGAAGGGAAGACTATGCAGTTGTCTTAGTTGCATGTACTTGAGCTTAGTTAAAATAGGGAAAGAGTAAAGGATTGAGATCACTTGTACAATTTTTTAAAAAGATTTTTACCCCACCCTTTTTCCCAGTAAAGGGGACTCAAGGCAGTTTATAAAGATTAATAAAACCATATCTGAAAAATAAACATTAAAACAACAAACAGCATAAAAACCCAGAGCCCAAACATTAAAAAACCATGTCATGAAAAGATGCTAGCCAACCATTCACTCAAATGCCTTTCGAACAATGTGCTTTGGGCCGCATTCCTAAACATGCTAGAGAGGCAGCCCCACTGAATGCATTGAAGCCTACTTGAAGGAAATGTGCACACAGGTATACAGTTGTATGCTCAGTAATGTCATAAAAATGCCAAGTTTGAAGCACTGCTAGTTTTGGAAAGGGTTGTTTTATATTTCATAACACCAATTTTTTTTTTTTTGAAAATGTTGGGTGCTGCTTATTTTCAAACATCTATTTTCCAAAGAGGAACATAGCAGATTAGATGTGCAGTATCTTTTATTGGTCAGTGTTCTGATGTGGGTAGCTCTCAAATGTATACATAACAGGGGAACAAAATTCTTGCGTGCTATCTTTTTTTCTTCACCATTTCACATTTCTGTTTCTCTTAGCTCTGTTTTCTTGTATCTGTAAATAGGTTTAAATGCAGGGGGGCATAAAGTGGTATCTATTAAAATATTTAGCTTTCAGATGTAGCAGACAGGAAAGGGGACTAATGTTTTATGAATTACCTTCCTACCCAGGGGGGCTGCACAAGTTGTTAAATGGCATGATGGTGACGTATGCCTAATATCCTTGAGGTCCTTTTTAAAAAAATAAGTACTCTCAAAATGTTTTACATGATGTGTTTCTGGGGCACTGTTAATGCATCTTCCTTGGCTGAAGCCAGCTGCCAACCGACAGGGTGTTCTCACAGAGAGAATGGGTAGGTGGATTGAGGACACCAGGCAGTTGCTATTGTTGCAGAAAATGCCATTGGTTCAAAGAGAGCCAGAAAGAACAGTGCTTTTAAAAGCTTTACAGCAAAACCCACATATTTAGAATCTGATGATAGAGCTTGAGGAGCTGAAGTGACCCTGCTGAGATGCAGTTTCAGACATCCTTTCTCAAATTTTGAAGAATATCAGTGGATCTGTAACACATGAAAAAGGACTATGGACTCAAAAGTAGTCAAGCGGCAACAAACCATTTAAGACTGATTCAGACATGCACATGCATTGCTCAGTGTCTCATCTTTCTGCATTTTTTAATGTTGGGGAGAATGATTGAAGGGAGCATATCTTGCATAGAGTTTCCTGCTACACTCCCCTCCCTCTTCCTGTATTTATCGGAAGCAAACTGTTGGCTAACTATTTAGTGAAACTTGCATTTCAATCTTAGATGCAAATGCTGTATTTGGAGTTCAGGGTTGTGGCGTTTTTTTTTTTTTTGTGAGATGCTCTTCTGGCTAGCTATGTTTAGGTTTGAGCAACCTATGCATGTTTACTTGGAAAAAGCCCTTGCTGAATTCAGTTGGACTTGCTATCTAGACATTGAACATAGGCCGAATTAATGCAGGTCATGCGGCCTGATTCTAAGCAGGCTTATATACAAGTAAGCCCAAAATAGTTATATACAAGTAAGCCCGAAGTCTGCTTTAGAGTGTATAAACATTAACAGAGGGTTTTGTGTTAACTGTGATTTTCAATTAGTGTGCTGCCGGAGTGCTTATTGGTGGGGAATATATTAGTAGGGTCATTGGCGGATGTGAGCCCCCTGCTGTCAGCACAGTGTGCCTTCTCATTTGTCATAAAAGTGGTGTGCTTTGACAATTTTAGCACCTTGTCAGTGTGCCATGAAATGAAAAAAGGTTGAAAATTGCTATCTTAAAAGTCAGTGGACTGAAGGCACAATTCTAACCAACTTTCCATTGCTGACATAGTTGTGCCAGTGGGGCATGTGCTGTATCCTGCAGTGGAGTAGTAGTCATGGAGGGCGCCTCTGAGCTCCCTCCGAGCTGCATGGCCCTTATCCAGTGCTGGAAAGTTGGTTAGGCTGCAATCCAATCCACATTTACCTGGGAATAAGTTTTGTAGTTATATCTACATATCTAGCCATATCTACTTCTCAGAAGTAGAGTAGATATAGGGTTGGGCTGTAAGGCTGAAATCCTATATAAACTCTTTTGGGAGTAAGTTCCACTGAATTCAAGTGAGATTTATTTTTGAAACATGTGTGGGATTACACTATTGTTGCATAAGTGTCAAATTACAAGTGTTTTTGTAAAAAATATGGTATGGGGGCACACACACAGAGTTTTCTGGCTGTTTTATGCTTTCCCCTCCTCTGCACTATTTGTAACAGTAGAAAAGACATAATGAATCAGAATCATGCTTTTGTGTGTACATCTGATTTGATTTTAAGCTTTCATGAACTACAGTATGCTTACTCAGATTCATGAAGTGTTTTCCTTGGTTTCTGCATGCACAGAAAAGAAAAACATGTAAAGAGTAGGTCCAAATAACAATGAAACGTAAAACGTATGATTAATTGGGTTTTGAGTCCATTAAAGCTTAAACTACAGTAAATCTGTTAGTCTTCAAGGTGCCAAAAAGCCCTGTTTTTATTGCAACAAACATGGCTTCTTCTCTGGAAATGGTTACTTAGAAGTATGTAGTGTCAAACACAATGCGGCATACCTCTCAATAAATATGCACAGGAGTGGATGAGGGACAGTATAATCCTCAGGCCTATTCAGAGGTAAGGCCTAGTAAGTGGTGCTGACCCTCAGGTGTGTTTTGAATGGCAGCCTTAATTTATTTACTTGCACAGGATCATGCCCAAGAAAGGAGGAAGACGTATTGGAACAGAGAAGGAACAACATAAACCATGCAAACAAGCAAAAATGGAACTATGCCTCCCTTTGCTTCTGAAGAGTGATGGCCACCCTGAGAGTGTGTTTGAAGATTTGATCTTTCCTGTCAAACAAAATGACTTTTTCAGAGAATATTGGGAGCAGAAGCCACTGCTTCTTCAGAGAGATGACCCCTGCATGGCTTCATACTATAGCTCTTTATTTCAGTTAGCTGATCTGAAAGAGTTGGTCAATGAAGGCTTGTATTATGGAAGGGACATTAATATCTGCAGATGTGTAAATGGGAGAAAAAAGGTTTTTAACAAAGATGGTAAAGTCAACTATGTGCAACTGAAGAAAGACTTTGATCAGAAAAAGACTACAATACAATTTCACCAGCCTCAGAGATTTAAGGTAAGATTCAGAAGATTTTTGAAGTATCTGGTTGCATTTGCAATTGCAGTTTTTTTTTTACTGATGCAGACATAATTATTTGGGAATTTATATAGTAGGCCATGAGACTCCTGGGTTCAGTGTTAGCATTTCTACAGAATTTTTTTAAATGATGTACAGTATAAAGTTCCATACTGGTGTGCAGAATTTTGAGACATTAACCTAAAGGTGTATTTAAAACATAGCAAAGTTAATCACTATCCATTTTTTTGTTGTTGTATGTCCTTTTGTGACAGTTTTGAGAACTGTTTCAAACACTGTCTCATATGCTGATGTGGATATCATTGGACATCAAAATTTCATTTAATCTTGGATTGGCTATTCTGGAAAATACAGCCTATACTAAATGTTAAATATAACAATGTTTGCTGTAAGTGGGCTCATTTAGGACAACAATGAGTAGATGAAGTCAGTATTTCTAGTTCTAGAAGAAATAATTGTAGTTTAAATAAAATAATTTTGAGGTTAAAACAAAGATGGAATGCTGTTATTGCCCCTGAAATTCTGTATGTGTGCATATTATCCAGTTTAAGTGGGTAGAGAGAGTTTTTTGTTGACAATTGCCTGCTTTCAAGACAATTGTCAACATAAACCTCTCTCTATCCACTTAAATGGAGTAGAGACATATATGCTGAACAAAAATGTAAAATGACAACATTTGGCATCTTTTCACTTCCTAAGCCCAGAACTGGTTAATTTATAACTTCAAAATTTGGGCCTAGTTTACTGACATGTTTTCAAATAATGTAGCAATGTGTATGTTAGTATGACAGTAGGCATCCTTTCTGTGAGGAGCCTTTTGTGCATCTTTTTCATGCATTCTTTTGTGTTCTGAGATTTTTTTTCATACAGGTCACCTGGCGGTATATTTAAATCAACAATATGCATTTGGGAGAATGGAATGCAAATACATTGGGCAAAGGGGCTGAGAGGAGAGCAGTTGGCAGTGCTAAGGCGCCAGCCCTACTTCTTCCCTTGTTTTTTTTAAAAGGATGAACTCTGGAGGATTCAGGAGAAGTTGGAAAGCTACTTTGGCTCATTGGTTGGATCTAATGTTTACATTACCCCTCCGGGGTCCCAAGGCTTGCCTCCGCACTACGATGATGTTGAGGTGAGAGAATTCACAATTGCCCGTAAGTTTCCTGATCACAGTTGTTGTGAAATGTAGAAATAAAGTGACTTTCTGGAAGACACAATGTCGCATTGTGTATAAGGGGATTCTATTTCCAAAGAAACTCCATTACAATAAGGACCCAGTACTAAGTTTCTAGTGCAATGCAGCCTTGAGGTAAGCGAACAAACATTCCCTTACCTTGAGGAGGCCTGCCTGACTGCCCCTCCACCATAGGATTAAGAACACATTCCATTGGGATTGTTACATCAGGGCTGGAAAATTGGATAGAATTTGGCCCTTAGTCCTCTATTTGAATTCAGGTTAGATTCCAGGGGTCTGTACTGAAGTCAAAACGTACTTCAGCTGAAACATCTGGTTCTTGCTGGCCTAGTGCCATTATAGCTGTGCAAAAGGCACCACTGAAGGTCATGATAAGCCTGCAGAAAAGCATCAATGCAGCCTTCTATAACATGGTTTTCTGTAAAATGGGAGGCCAGTATACTCCCAGTGTTGCAAGAATTATTTGCAAAAGGAGAGCTAGCTTTTAGCAAATGTTCTTCCGGTTAGGTGAAGACTTGGGAAACTGTGGGGCTTTATGATGTTCATTGATTTGTGGTCCTTGTAGGTGTTTATCCTACAGCTGGAAGGAGAAAAGCACTGGCGGCTCTATAGACCTACTGTGCAATTGGCTCAAGAATATAATGCTGAACCTGAGGACCGGATTGGGACGCCAACACATGATTTCTTATTAAAGGTACTTATGCCAAATGCATCTCTCTTCTGTTCAGAGTGTCTGCGATGTTGCGGGAGGTTAGATTCTCTTGGAATCTAACATAATTTGCTCAGCGCATGTGAGAAAACATGCCTCTGAATCTTAAAAGAAGAGAATTAGTCGCCTTACTTGACAGGATCTATCCCTGCTTTCAGTCACTTACCAACTTTATGGCCCTGTTTGTTTTGGAGAATAGCACAGTGTTTGCTTGTGACTGTGCTGATCCCATTTGTTGGCTGGTTGAATTTGAATAGTATTGTGTGTCTTTATTCAGCTGGGAACTCTTCATGAGTTGTAGCAAATATCCTGCAAATTGACATATTGCCACAAAGAATTACTGTATATAGTTTAATTAGGTTAGCTGTAGCTTTTATTTTATTTGATGGATTTTTATCCTTCCTTTCTCCTGATAGGGCACTCAAGGTGGGTTAATATTCATGATAAAAACAACAAAATAGTAACAGTAAAGAAACCCAGTGGATCAACACCTGCTATGTCCAAGACTCCTGGAATTGTCTGAGTCCCATATAGGCCATGCTAAATAAACATTTCTTAACTTCCTGCTGAGAAGTCTCTAAAGAGGGAGTATTCTTAATTCCAAGGGGGAGGTTTCGTAGATGAGGTGCCACCACTGAGAAGGCCCTGTTCCTTGCCATCATTCCTCAGCTCCATCAATGGTGATGCAGCTAAAAGAGCCCTCTCTCATGATCTTGGATGGTGGGACAGTATATGGAAGAAGGCAGGAGGGACTGGCAGAGTGGAAGAGTTGCCGCCTCTAAAGCCTGAAGGTCACCTCGGACAGCAGTTCGAGCCAACTGGAAGTAATCGTGAACTGCCAATCGTGAACTGCTGACAGAGATGAGTCTCTCCAGCTGGTGAGAGGAGTGGAGATGACGACCCTTCCAGTGAGAGTGGAGGAGTAGAGTGCCTGTCAAGCCATGCGTGGGAGTGTGAACAGACAGATGAAGGAGACCACCTGGACTATAGCATTCTTGAAAGATAGAACTTGTGATTGTAACAACCCCTGTATGGGGTTGAGGAAAGCCTGCCCCTGTAAAGCACCTTGATTAAAGTCAGAGGAGAAATCCAATGACCAGAAAGGCGGTATATAAATACTGGTATTATTATCCTTCAAGTAACCTGGTTGCTTTATTTGTAAAAGGTAGTTTTTAGGTTGGGGTCCTTCTATGGTACAAGCTCTGCATAAAATTGGGAGGATTCTATGGCATGGCAGAATTGTATATTTAGATGATAATTGGGAAAGAGAAAATTTTATTTTATTTGCAAGCCCAGCAGTACAGCTCAAGCCTACTTATCTGTGGATTTTATATCTACGAATCTGGCTCAATGTGGATTCCCCAGACCCGTGTGAAGCCAGATCTGGCCCAACCTGAATCTTCCGAAGACGACCAGAGCTGTGCTCCGGTTGCCTCTGGAGGCTCTTTTGAGGCCCCTGAAGCCCATGTGTGGCCTCCACAGACCTCAGATATGGCTCCAGCCTTGTTCGGAGCCCCAGTGGGTTGGAAAATTCCCGATTTCATTATCCATGGTTTTTGGTATCCTTGGGGGGGGGGTCCGGGAATGGATCTCTCACAGATACAGAGGCATGACTATAACCCTTAATTAATTATTTTAACCCTCTAGTCTGTACTTCCCCTCTTTTTGTCTTTGCAGCCAGGAGACATGTTGTATTTCCCAAGGGGAACCATTCATCAAGCTGACACCCCCCCTGGGGTATCTCATTCTACTCATGTGACTATCAGCACGTATCAGAACAAGTAAGCATCCAGCATAGCGTTCGTCGTATTCTTTTCTTGCTAGTGACTTTTTTTGTTTTTTTTGTCATTAAATGTGTCATCTTTTACTCAAGCTGCAGTGAGTACTAAATGCTGCATTCTGACTCTATTAAATGACAGCAGGTTGGAGCTTGTGTAGCTGTTAATTCTGTCAGCTGTACTGGCTGCTAGTTTACTTCCTGTCCCAATTTGAGGTGCTGGCTTTGACTTAGGGACTGAGACCTGCATATGCTGTCACCCTATGTTGACCTCACCCACCCCTTTGCCAGCTCTATTAATCAAATTAGGCCTCACTTCCTAATTTCACATCAGTAGATGTGATAAAATCTATCAGTAGAAGCAAAGCTTTCAAATATGGTTCATAAAGAGTCCAATTAATTGGTCAGATATTTTCAACTGACTGCCAGTTATTTGATTGTGAGGATCACCTTAGCACATTGTTTCTCAAACAGTAGATTGGGATCCACTTGGTGGGTCGGGACCTGATATCAGGTCCCAACCTGATATCAGGTGGGTCTCAGAAAACTGGTAGCAGCCATCTTGGAAACTGCAGACCTTATTCTTGCTATATTCCTATTGCAAGTGTTAACAGTTTGAATTTTCAAGTGAGGGTTTAAAAAAATTTTTTTTTTAGTTCAGTGCTTTTACATATAATATTTTGTCCTAATCTTGCTTTCTGTCAGGAACATTTCACAGTTGCAATTGCTGCAGTTCAAGAATGCCAGTTTGCATTCTGGGAGTGTCATTTTATTATGTCACAATGATAACACTTCCTGCTTGATGATGTCATTTCCGGTGATGACATCACTTCCAGTGGATCCTGACGCAAGTGCCATTCTAAAAAGTGGGTCCTGGTCTAAAATGTTTGAAAGCCATTGCCTTAACATATGAAATGGCCGTGGCCTTGTATGAAAGTAACTGATCTTCTTCTCATCAGTGAGTTCTTCTGAACTACTGGGTTCAAAGTTATAAGCCAGTACTGAAAAGTAATAAGAAACTAATAAATTTTGCAACATAAGTGGTAAGCTACTGGTTGCAAGAGTGGCATTCAGGCAGCTTTTGACTTAAATTAACAGGCAGCCCAATCTTAACAAGAGCTAGGGCAGCAGCGCCACAGGGCCTTCACTGTATCCTGCACTCACCCTGGGGAGACCGCCAGCCAGCTCCTGACAAGGGGATATTTCCCCCTTACCCTAAGTAACACCCTAGCCTGCCGAATGGGGCTACTTGGATCTCCACCAGCTATTCAGCTACAGTCCCATGTAGGATGTCCTGGCCCAGGAGGTAGGATAGGATATGGTGGAGGAGGCCTCTGCCAATTCTGCCTTCCTTCCAGGTGCTTCCAGGTTGCCCTTTACAACAGCCAGAAAGCATGTTCTCCCACTGGAACTCCCGTTTTGGTGGCAGAACACAAAAATAGGATTGAGCTATTAGAGTGATAATTCAGGATGAGCACATAACTGGTACAACATTACAGCAATTTGAACCTGTTAGGCTTCAAGACAGTCATGACAATTGCCTGTTTTTATACAATTTATGACAAGTATGATCACTCTGGACTGATTTGCTTTTGATGTATATGTCTTGGTTCGTATTCCTCATAATAGCTCTTGGAGAGATTTCATGTTGGATGTGATGCCTCAGCTGGTTATGGATACAGCAAAAGATGATGTTGCGTTTCGGAAGAGCATACCAAGGCAGTTACTGATGGTAATGATGCAAAGCTAAGAGGGGGGAAAACCAATAGTGAGTTCCTGCTCTCAGAAGAAAGGTTTTAGTCTCAATTTTAAGCTTAGAGTAACCCTCTTGACCCTCTCTAGGAATTAGAAAACTTGAATGGTGCTGTCTCTTAGCAGAATATCCTGTTTTGTCTCTTTTTAAACTGTCCTATGAATAAAACCAGTACGCCATCAAGTCTGACTATTTCCCTACATTTCTCTATGTGTCAGAATTGCTCTTTCTAGATAACTGATTCACGGCCCAATCCTATCCAACTTTCCAACACAGATGCAGCTGCAATGCAGCAACAAGGTAAGGGAACAAATGTTCCCTTAAGGAGGTCTCCATGACTTTCCCACCACCACAGAATGTAGCGCACACCCCATTGGGATGGCTACATCAGGGCTGGAAAATTGGATAGGATTTGGACCTCAATGAGGGCTGCTTTAAAATCAGTCTCGGAAGAATAATAAACATTTTGCTCTGAAATGATGGAAATTCTTATCATGGAATCCTCTAATCAAAGGGAAATGTGACCCTCAAGTGTGGACAGCATATACTTGCAAAGAATCTGCAGAGTTTTTAAGAGGTGTTTAGTAAAGAAAGCTAATTTTCTAGCCCTCAAGTTCACATGTATGTGTCTCAGCATGAGAGTGACAAATTTCAAAGGCTTAAAAATAGCTAACCTAAATTTAGTATTATTCAAATCTCATAATTTCTCAGCTCATTTTGAGAATATTATGGAAGGGTTGAGTCCAGGATTTGCAAATTGAGATTTCACCGTTCCAGAATAATTGTAATTTGTCCATCACCATGCCTGATCGCAGTCACATTCCTGGTGATATGCAAATGTGAGAGAAATGTACATTAATTAATTCAACCTTCTCTCACCCAGCATATTTCAGTGTGGCACGAATTATGCAACTTGGTCACCTTTCTCTATGTCCACAGGAAGTAAAACTCAAAGACACTCAGAGTGCAATCTGAGTTAGGCCGGCACAGTTAGGCCAGCAAAGTTTGGCCGACACAAGGACCACCATAAACCATATTTGGACTGCTCTCAGTTAGGGAGGATGGCGCATGTTTGTGTGCTGGCCAGTCAGACTTTGAGAGTGGTCCAGACATACTTTACTGTGTCCCTTGTGCCAGACAAACTTTGCTGGCCTAATTCCAGATTAGGATTGCGCCCTCATTGTCAGTTCCAGAAGTAACTACAATTCAATGCTAGTACAGCAGGCTTCATAGTAGCTTGGGAGCTAGCATCTATAATTTCTGGTCAAAAATTATCCAGTTTTAAAACATAGTTAAAAATGTTGCTCGAGTCTTCAAGCCATGGATTGAAATACATTGTGGGATTTAGTCCCAGTGTTTCACTTTCACCTATGGAAAGCATTTTCAGAGGGTTACAAATAATTTTGTATCCAAGTATTCTCCAACTTTTTTGGTAAATTAGGATCTTGTTTCCAGTTGTTAACATTAATTCTACTTGTTCTGTTCTTTTAGAAAGTGGATTTATCTGATTCATCCAAGCAGTTAAGTGACTTCCTGAGATGCCTTGCAGATCACCTGGAAAATGGCAGAGAGCTGAGATCATCTGACATGAAGAAGGATTTCATTATGAACCGGTTACCTCCTTTCTTGGAGAATAGCTTGGACTCCTTGGCTCCAGGTGACGCTTGTTTATAGTGTGCGCTTTTCATATGCGTCAATGGAGACAATGGTATTTAGTTGTTAAATGAATTTCTGGCCCACCTTTTGTTAAAACAAACTGACTTGCCAATAAAACAAAACTTATAATAAAACATTGCTATAAAAATATGGCAGCCAATAAAACAGAAACCAGCAGTTTAAGAACCTAAAAACATAATTGAAAGGGAGACAATTTTGCAAAATAAAAATTTGTGTTTTTTGAAAATAGTAAGTGAAGGAGCTTATGAATCTCCCTAGGAAGGGGATTCCATTCTTGTGGGGCTGTTGTCAAGAAGGTCCTGTACCAGGTATATGCTACATGGAATTGACTTGTTACAGATGATATATAGAGTCAATGTTACATTCTGAAGATTCTCCTTTTTTCTTGTCCTATTCATATCTGATGTGAGGACCCATGGGGATCTCTGCAGCTCCCTTGGCAGAAATCCCTGTCAGTCTTCACATGTTAGACTGCTTGTATAAGTAGACGACTTGTGCAAATAACTATTTACAGGTGCTAGCCAGCTGCAATAACATCTGCACGAGCTCTTAGTTGAGAGAGATGAGCAGCAAAGGATAATTGTCTCTTCGTCTCACGTAATTTCTCTTTCTTTTCTTTCTGTAGACAGAGCTCTACCAAAAGTAGACAGCACAATCAGATTACGGTTTAAAAACCACACAGTAATTACAGTGGAACCAGAACAAGATCCCCTGGTGAGTACGGAGGAAATGCCTGCAGAGACTGGCTTTGCAGTGATGCTGTTTGTGGTGTTACATGGTGTGTGCGTTATTTTTAGATGGCTTAGTTGCATCCCACAGCACATGATTAGAATTTGTCACGACATTACAGTGATGCTGTAACTCTGTTCTGTAAAGGGAAGATGGTAGCATTTTGGAGAATTTTAAAAATTAGACTCCGTAAATATTTTTATTGTAAAAACAGTTATAGGTCAGTAGAAGTACTAAAATAGAAACTTACTTGATTCAAAGCTTTAGTCCATCTGGCTAAGTATAGAAGCTCCATGGTTCCCTCCTGTTTCACGTGCCCACATTAACTTGAAAAAAACAAAAAAGAAATGAAGCCACATTATGCTGTCTATGTAATGTGTGGTATTGTCTATGCCAGTGGTTTTCAAACTGGGGCGTCACTACACTGTCCTGGGTCACTTTAAGGGGCAGGGGAATTTTTACGATGTGATAGCTACGATCTCATCGCTGCAGGGCATAGATCAGGGCTGGAGGGGACTTACCAGTGCCTGCCCCAGCGTCGTTTTGGGTTGGGGAGCCCTGTAGACCCTTCTGGAGGGGTCCCTCTGTTTAATAAGTAAAATAAATGATCGCAACCAGGAAGTGGGTTGTGATCAGGTTTTTTACAAAAAGTATTAAATGCAGAGGGCCCCCTGCAGAGGGGTCTGCAGGGCTCCCCAACCCAAAAAGATGCTGGGGAAGGCACTGGTAAGTCCCCCCCCCCAGCCCTGATCTATGCCCTGCAGTGACGTGATCATAGCAATCATGTCGCTGTAATTCCCCTGCCCCTGCAAGCACTTATACTGCATCTCATACCCCTGGACAGTTTGAGAACTGCTGGTCTACACTGACTGATTCTCCAGTGTTTCAAGCATCTTTTTCTGTCCTACCTGAGGATAGGTAAGTCAGGGATTGACTCGGAGTACTTTCTGCAGGCCGACATCTATGCACTGAGCTACAGCTGCTTCCCTGAACTACTATCTGTACAGAGAGTGAATAGTGAAGGTTCTGGATCTGTTTCACAATGGAGTTCTTTTTGTGCTTTTCTGTTGCTTGCTTGATAATGCATGATGACTGCTGTTTCTCGTTTCCCAGGATGATACCCTCAGACAAATGGTTTATGTTTATCACTCTTTGAAGAACAAAAGGCAAGCCCATATGATGGGGGACGAGGATATGAATGAGGAAGGAGTAACCGAGGTTTGTTCTTCATTCTGTTTGTTTGGACTTGTGGTTTGTTGTCAGCGTAGTCAATGCTGGCGTTTCTTATTCTCAGACTGCATGATGATATGTCTTTTTTCTATTTGGTTTGGCCAGCACCATGTTTAATTGTTGCCATGATGGCCTTTCTAAATTCTTCAAAAGAGGCCTGCTGGATCAGACCAAGGGCCAAGCACCTGGTTTTTAACAGTGTCTAGCCAGGGCTTGTTGACCAGAAGGTTGGCAGTTCAAGACCACGTGACAGAGTGAGCTCCCATTGCTTGTCCCAGCTCCTGCCAACCTAGCTGTTCAAAAGCACCTAAAAATGCAAGTAGATAAATAGGTACCACTTCGGTGGGAAGATAACGGCGTTCCGTGCGCTATGGCGTGTAGTCATGCTGGCCACATAGCCATGAAAACTTGTCCTCCGACAAACGAGGCTTAGAAACGGAGATGAGCAGTCGGTCACAACTAAACCATTCGATCATGAGGAAACCTTTACCTTTTTAGCCAGGGGGTGAAGGCAATGCCCGCTTGCCTCCCTCTCAACAGTTAGTATTCAGAGACAAACTATCTCTGAACCTGTAAACTCCTTACCACTTTCATTGTTGATCTATCCTTAATTTGTGTCATCACCTTCTTCAGTAGGCAGTCATGGCCTCATCTTGTGGCAGCAAGATCTGTAAAATACTTCCTTTTCTCTTGAATCAATTGTCTTGAATCAATTGCCCGTGCATTTTTTGTGACCCTGAGTTCTACTATTATACAGGTGAGGAAATAAGTCTCTGTTAACTTTCTCCAAATTGTTCGTAATTGTATTAGGGCCCAATCCTATCCAACTTTCCAGTGCCAACGCAGCTATGCCAATGGAGTGTACACTACATCCTCTGGTAAGGAATAAGTCACAGTTGCCTCCTCCAGGTAAAGGAATATTTGTTCCCCAACTCAGGGCTATGTTGCAACTGCCTCAGCACAGGAAAGTTGGATAGGATTGGGCCCTAAATCAAGATCTCTCCTTTGCCTCCACACTAATTATCTTTTAAAACAGAAAAAGTCCCCAAAATCTTGGTCTTTCTTCATTGGTGGTCACCTTTTCTCCAACATTGTGATATTCTTGTGTCTGTGTCCAAAGCAGCAAACAGTAGTCTAAATCGAGCATCTCCAAACTCTGGCCAGTGGGTCAGATCCAGTGCACTGCAATATTTACAGTATTCTTTTATTTGTTCATGGTATTTTTATCCTGCCTTTCTTCCCAAAGGCACCCAAAGCAGAATTCTTACTGTTCCGCCCTATAGCCACCTTTCTTCATACTGGTTCGTTGTAGAGCTTTGTGCTGGGGAGCTGCTTCCTTGGGAAATCAGGGTGCAGAACCTTCTGGGGTGATTGCAATGATGAAGAAAGGTGGCTGCTGCAGGGCAGAACGGTAAGGCTTTGCTTTTGCTGGGCTGTGCCTGGAATGATGATTCTGGTGGAACTTGAACCATGGTTTGAAGACTGCTTTTCTAAATGAACCCTCAAATGGGTTCCATGATTGTTTTTCAGGCAGACAGAGATACCTGGACTTCTGTCTACAGTAGCATCTCTCTGCATATGTGCAGCGTTAAGCTTGAGAGCCACAGTCCTTGCTCTGATTCCTCTCTTTCAAACCTAATACTTGTACAATTCAAACAGGACCTGTTTCAGTGGTAGTGCTGCAAATGTGAAATGGCTTCCGCAGGGAACCCCACCTGGGCACCTACAGGCGTGCCCCAGTATCCACTGAGTCAGTATGTAGAATTTCAGTTATCCATGGATAACTATTAAAAAGATAGGGGCACAGTAAACAAGTCTTTTTTTTTTTAACCTTGTTGCAGCAAAACCATTGATATTCCCCTGTGTTTAAAAAGGCGTCCCAGGTATCCATGGGGGAGGGGGTCTGGAAAGGAAACCCAGCAGCTACCAGGGCATGCCTGTAATTGGTTCGTTTTAAATGTTCAGTGAATTCCTTTTTCTTAGACATTTTTAAAAATAGGTACATGGATGGGGTGTTTGACAGAACAGGGAGGAGGGAGGGCAGAGAGCCGGTGGCCCTGGCGAAGGGGGCGGAGTGCAGATCTAGCCCTTAGGCTGAATCCTAAGCCCAGTCCATCTGGTCAGACCTGATCAGGCTGCTTGGATTTGTGCTAGCTATTCTAAGGGTGGGTGGGGCTTACCATGTGTAATGGAAAAATATCCCCTTACCCCAAGATGAGCTCTAGTGGCCCCCCAGCCTGTGTTGGCCAGGTTTTGGCTGCCAGTCTTCAGAACAAGCCCTTCTGAAAAGTCAGTTAAGATGTTCAGTAACATTATTAATGATTGCGCCATTTAAATGTACACAGGCACTTTGCGTACACCTATTCCCTGAGAATGGGCAGGAGATAGAACACTTGCTATGATTCTTATGGACTAAATTTACACAGATCATTACGTTGTGATTGTGGTGGCCTTGATTTGATTGTGACCATGCTAACAAAAGCTGTGCATTGGACTTTGGAATGTGATGAGTATTGTGAATGTTAATCTGTATCATAGTAATTAGTAGGTCAGGGCTTGCATGAATACTTTGTAAAGGGTATGTAATGCTTAGTTCAATCTGGTCTATATAATCTTTTCCTTTTTTTTTTTTTAAAGACACATGGATTACGTTTTCCCCTCTCTTATATGGATGCACTGAAACAAATTTGGAGTGGAGATAATATCTGTGTCAAGGAATTGAATCTTGCATCAGATGCAGAGAAAGAAAACTTGGTGCTGTCATTGTGGAGTGAATGTCTACTTGAAGTATCCTGACGGTGTAGCCCACCCAAAGTTAAAGCAATCTTGGATCCCATTTCAGTGGGTGAGCTAAGCACCAATATTTTCTCCATCAAAATAAAAAAGGAAACCCCATTTCTTTTACACATAATTTTTGTACATGTAGTAGCATCTGAAAGATTGGTTTTTCTGTTCTAAAATGCTGTCTGTTCTTAATTGACCCATAAACACGTGCCTCTAATAGAAACAGGCTGTGCTTGATTTTTTTTAAAATCAAGAGAACACATGACAGTGTGAAATCTCTGAAGGTGTTAGGGGCTCCGTTGAGATGTTCTATAAGCAAGCCTACTTAAAGAGGCTTGCTGTTGCTATTATGGTGTAACTGCATTAAAAATACTTCATAATAATTAATGAGGGAGAGAAGTGTATTTTGTAAACACGACAAAGGGCTCTTCTAATATTAAATGAAACTTTCCATTATGAAGTAAATCTCTTAGTGTTTAAAGCCTCCCACCTGTCAACCTGCAACAGTGTTGGAGGGCAATTATAAGACAAAATCTCCTTTCTAGCTAGGCAACGGTTGAGTGGTGTAATAGAGCACCAGGATGTGGTAATGGTAGATCCAGGTTTAAATCCCTGCTCAGCCATGCAGTTTTCTGGGTGACCACAGGCTGGTCACTATCTCTCATCCTTGCCTACCTCACAGGGGTTGTTGTGAAGACAGAAGGAGGGAAGGAACCATGTACAGGGCCCTATGCTTCTTGGAAAAAGGGCAGTGTAGATGTGAAAAAAGAATCCTTGTGCTTAGCTCTACTTGCTCCTGCTTCTTTAATGCAGTCAGGGGCTCATAAAGAAGCATCTCTAATGCCACTGCAAAAGAGGCTTGTAGATCCTTGAAAATTCTTATAGGTATAATGTCATGTTAGTCTGCTTTACCTCTCACCTTCTCTAGATATTATAATTTAGTATGATGGTAGTCAAAAAGTACAGCTCTTACTGATTGGCCTCTCTGGTACTGCAGATCAAGGTGGAAAAACCAACCATTTTCTGTTCCTAATTTTGTGTATTTGGAATACTACATCCATTCCCTGAATGCACAAACTACATCTGTCACATGATAAAGTAGGTGGTGGTGGTGGAAATCTTACTATGTAAGTTAGTGAATGTAAGCAACTGCGAATTGTGATTGGAGTATCTTGTGCAAATAAAAGACAATGTGGTTGTATTTTAAAGTGTTTTAATTCAGTGGCACAGACAATCTCTTATCTATATACAATATTTATAAGGTCACTTTTGCACAAAAATGTGATACCTGGATGTTTTCTTTAAGGGAAGCTGTCCTTTGTTACAACATTTACAAAAATATTGCATTTGGGGGAAGTATAAAATGAACCAGATAAAGAAAATCCTCCCCTTCCCTGCACCATTGTATACAATATGATCAACCTACAAGGTTCCTTTCAACTGTAGAAACACAATCTTGTGCCAATGTTATTGCTGCACTTCTGCATATAGTCAGTACAGCACTGGTTTGCCCCCCCTTTTCCAACCCCCAACCTTCCCTGATTCACCAGTTAATGACTAGAGGGGAAGTTCCTCTGATAATAACCCATTGTGCTGCCTGTATGTGTGTTGTGGGGGGGGGGGAAGGGGCAAACAGGCTGCTACTATGTACAAATCCTCAGCAGTTGAGAGCTGTGCCTGTGATGGGGCTGCTTCATACCCCAAGAGTCTTTTGTACTTAGTTACGTAACAGTTATAATGCCAGATGAAATTTACTCATTTAAGGTTGACTAGGCTTGAAAGAACACATTTTAAATAAGCTGTATTAAATGTATTTAAAAAATGTTTATCATACAGAAAAATTGTCTTTTTTTACAGTAAGTGCTTCAGAGAAAAATATTTTGAGATTCTAGTTACATTAAATAAAAGACAAATGCAAAAGTAATTTTTTTTTTTACAATTTAAAGTGACATTAGGATGCACTCCACACACCTGTGCAACACTGTGCGCCCCCCAAGCTCTAGAATGTCTTGGCATACTGAGGTTCTGATGACTTCCACTTGCAGACTGTGTAACAGCAAGCACTGCTGTTGTGATGGACAATACTATTACAAGAGCACCAGCAACTGCCTGTCATGGGGGGGGGGGGGCTCTTGCTTCCCTAGAACTCAATACATGCCTGGGATTTGCTGGGTTATGGATCAAGCCCTTAGGTAGATTAACATATTAAGAATGCCATATCATCACACAAAGAGACATTTTCCAAGTATTATGCTTACCTGATGCTAAACCTGTAGCCGTATTTTTTTTTCTCTTGACTTCTGAACATAAACTGCAGCTATAGAAAAAAAGATCAGAAATCTAGTCTTGCACCTTTTGGTTTTAGCTTGTCAATCTTCCAAAATCTTCTAAGGTTCACCTGAAACCATTCACTTTCTAAAAACACTGAACACAACTTCCCTGAGGCAGCTTGCGGCACTACGTGATCCAGTTTCCTGGGGCATATCCCCAGCTAACTAGGGAACTGCTTGTGCAAACAGATCCTGAGCACATCAGTTTTCCATTCCAGTGCAATATTTAGTGCTACATGCCAAGGGTCCTTTTGCACGGGAATTAAAGTTTCCCCTTCTCTCTCTTTGCTGCCAAATCAGCAGATCAGTCAGATTTTGAAAGTTTTTAAGAGCTCCATGCAAACCCGACTATCTCACTCACGCTGTTTTGGACTGGGATGAACAGCTATAAGAAACATTTGTGTACAGCAATGCCTCTCATGGGTGAAATTACTGGTCTTGGAAGACCACATTTGAATTTCATTTCTACTGGAGTTCTCATAACCCATTGCACCACAAGGTAGGAATGGCTTTTTGTGCATATTCTTTTTGAAAACTCACGAAAAAAAAATCTTGCAGCCATTTTTAAAACGTTGCTTAAGACAAACTTGCATAGTACAGATAATGTACATAGTACAGATGAAAACTACAGATAATTCTGATACCAAAAAGTTTTATCTAGTGAGTGTGATGTATAATGCTTATGCTTACCTGAGATAAAACACTTATGGTTTTCCAGAAGTGTGAGACATCTAGGCATAACAAAATAGTGCAATGATCTGTGATACCAGCAAGAATATAGGATGCAGTTCTCAACCCAAGTTTCTGCAAGTTGTCCTTGCTATTTTAAATACTGAGGGTAAGGGTTATTAAGTAAAGGACTATTACTAAGCAGAAAAAAAAATCTATAGTCACCACTGTAGAATCATGTATTGGTTACTGCTTAACAGGACACTGTGTTTGCTCCAACCTAAACAAGACAACATAGGATTCATTTTTCACAATCTATTTAAAGCCTTAACCTTTGATAATTTTTTGACTCTGTGCCAGATAAGATGGCAGAAGTTATATAATGTGCTCCAGTGCTGTATGACTTCAGTAGTTGCTTTGACAGTGTTTTCAGCCCACATCAGTTCATATTTTTAGATGTCTTTCCAGTAGTAAGATGGACTCACAATATTTCAAAGTCCCATCTCTGCGTGCAGTCACTGGTGTTGAGCTGATTTATAATTATATGGTTCCTGTCATAATAATATCCTCCTAAAATATAAAAAGCAAGTCATAAAGTCATTAACAGTACTTATTAACAATTCTTAAGCATATTTTTGTTTCATGCAGTATGTGCTATACATTAAACAGTCAGGAAACAAACTTTTTTTTTTTAATAAATCACATTGATGTGACCCCCTTTTAAAGTACACTGAAAACAAGCAGCTAACAAATGTATACAAGATCCAGAATTAGTCACTCCCAACGTATTTCAGGAATAGTCTCACTGCAGGCATAGCTTATAGGAACGTGGTGGCGCAGCGGGTTAATTCGCTGTTGCTGGGCTTTCCAACCAGAAGGTTGGGAGTTCAAGACTGCGCGACGGAGTGAGGTCCCGTTGCTTCTCCCAGCTCCTGCCAACCTAGCAGTTCGAAAGCACCTAAATGCAAGTAGATAAATAGGAACCACTTCGGTGGGAAGGTAACGGCATTCCATGCGCTACAGCGTATAGTCATGCCAGCCACATGACCACAGAAGCTTGTCCTTGAACAAAACGCCGGCTGTACAGGCTTTGAAACGGAGATGAGCACCGCCCCCTACAGTCGGTCATGACTAGACCATTCGGTCGTGTGGAAAACTTTACCTTTAGGCATAGCTTGAGTGTTCCTCGTTTTCCCCTTCCCCTGCATCTAGGGACCAGAGCAAACATGCAAAAACCCATATATGTTTCCTTACCAACATGATTTCCCCCACCCCCAAGAAATGAGCTATGTATCCTTTTCACTTCTTATAGTGCAATCCTAAGCATGTCAGAACCCACAGAACCCAATACGACTTACTCTTAGGAAAGGCTGTATAAGATTGCAGCATTACTCCATGAATTTAGAATCTTCTTTATGGTCTTTGAGCATATGGGGGTTAAATTACTCACATAGTTGACTGATATGCATGAGTTTTGAGTCCTCTTAGGTGGTCAGAGGTGCCCTACAACCAGTTGTTTCCAAATTGGTGGGTCACGACCTACCAGGGCAACAGAAAAAGGGTGATTCCCCTTTAAGGGGAATGGCCCAGTAATCAACAGCAGCACAATCTCCACAATGGTGCTGTTGCTGAGCAGAGAGGGAATTATTCTGCTTACCTGGGGGTCGCAATGGCTTTCTGAAGGGTCTGGGAAGCCTGTGACTCCTTTTGCAGCCCTCCCAAAGGCTTAAAAATCTTGTTAAAAAAAAACACTGACTTTCGAGTTTTGGTCCAAACCAGGAAGTGGGTCCCCCCCCCCCGCAGGCTCCCCAACCCTCCCGAGTCATAGTGTCCCCAGGTAAGCTGAAAAATTCCCTCCCTGCCCAACAGCAGCAGCAGCATGATTGTGCTGCTACTATCCTCTGCCCATGCAAACACAGGATTCCCAACTTCGGAGGTGAAGTTTGGAAACCACTGCGCTAGACTGTCTCAAGGGGAGGATTTGCGTCAGAAGAGCAAACCTTCAGGACAAACTCCTGTCCTTTTTGGCAGGCAAGCGCTGTTGGGATACATGCAGACATAGGAAGAACAATTAACAGCACTGGCGGAGGAACTAGCACTGCTCTTTCCACATAAATCCTGGACGGGAGCAAATGTGGTTGTAAATCCCACACATCAAGCTCACAATGTATTTATGGATGCAATTTCCCATGGAACAACTGCACGTTTGGTACTGGCCTAGGATACAATAACTAGAATACAATAATCTCCTTGTATGCAAAATAGCTGCAACCAATCCTAATGGGTTTCCTTTATGGTAGAATTAAGGAATGGGTGATTTGGCCTGGCAGTAGATCAGTAGATATTGCATCACTCCACAGAAGTCCTAACATTGTGATTCAGCACCATAATAGCATTTCTCTGCAAATGTTCCAATATGCTCACAACAATTTGGAACTCAAAGACTGACAGATAAAAACACTCTCTGGTTCCAGCTTACTCAAAAGGCAGCGGCTCTGGTGCTCCCCTTGCCCACCAGTGTGAAGCACAATATGATCAGATAATCCCAAAACAAATATACAACCACTGTTCCAAAAGGGAAGTCTTCATAAAATGCTGTGCGGACCTGGCCACAGTGACCCACGCCCTAGTGACATCCAGATTAGATTATTGCAATGTGCTCTACGTGGGGCTGCCTTTGAAGATGGTCCAGAAATTACAACTAGTACAGAACATGGCTGCTCGGGTGGTTGCTGGGGCACATTGGTTTGACTCTGTCGAGCCGTTGCTTCGGCGACTACACTGGCTGCCGGTTCCTTTCTGAGCCCGATTCAAAGTGCTAGTTTTGACCTTAAAGCCCTTTACTGCTCAGGTCTGGGGTATTTGAGGGACCACCTCCTTCCTTATAATCCTGCCTGGACTCTTAGGTCATCTGGGGGACCCCTTTTGACTAGGCCGCCACCAGGAGAGGTGAGAGGGATGGCAGCCAGGAATAGAACCCCCTGACTTTGGAATACCCTCCCCTTAGAATTGAGAACTGCTCCCTTGCTGGCAATATTCTGGCGGGGGCTTGAAGACCTTATTTCAACAAGCTTTTAATTGTTGACAGGCTGGCTGGTTTTTATACTCTCTTTGTATATTTTAGGATCCACAGGGCTTGTTTTAAATGCTAATTATTTTAATATTGTTTTAATGATGTTAATTATCAAATTGTGATTTTATTATATTTTAATGTACATACAGGCTGCTTGCGTGTATTGCTGCTTGCCTGTCTGTTGCATTGCCTTGTTTAAGGAAGATTAAAGCTTCCAGCGCAACTACACCCAAAAATAAAGTAATGTAATGGGTATGGGGCTGATCTGTAGATAACTGAATCGTGGATACAGGGGCCTGCCTGTATTTTAGTTTCTTATATGTTTGGAAAGACAAAGTTTTGGCAGCATTTAATCAGGAAGTTAATGACCCCTAAGTAGTTTAAGAGCTTCAAAGAGGGAATGTGGAACAATGGACACCCAGCTGCCTGGCTACTGCAGCTGCCAGAGGCTCCTCGGAAGAAGGGGCATCCCCCCCAGGGAAAGCCCCACTGCCTGCATTGGGACTCCTTGACTCAAGCAGCCCTTATTGGACTGCCTGGTTTGAGGCAGGGTGTTGGATCTGGCACTGAATCCTCACGGGCCAGCTCCTCCCCACCCCAGCCCCGTTCTTCCCCCCCCCCACCTCCCCCTGCCCTAAATGGGCTTAATGGCAGCTGGTGCTGCTGCAGCACCAGCTGTTCTGTCAACTCGCATTGGGGCCAAGCATTAACTTAGTGCTGCCCCAGTGTGAGCGGTGCGGTGTCACGGATGTGCTTTATGGCACATTCGCAACACATTTAGCCAGCAGTACCTATGTAACACCAGCAATAAGGGCCTCGAGATTGGGCGATAAGTAAGCAGGCAGAACCAGCCAAGTTAGTACCTTTCTTAATTAGATTTCATAGTACCTTTGATATCGAGAACAAGCTGGTCACTGAGGTATGAGCTGATGGTCCCATCCTTGTTGAATGTCCACTTCTGCCTTATCTTCCCATGCTCTACCCACAATGCTACTTTAGCTCCAGGTACATCTTTGCCTCCAATCACATCAAGACAGGCATCATTGACCTAGATGTTTAGGGCAATAAAACCATTACACTGAGTTTTCTTCTCTACATAGCAAAGTACGGAAGACAAGGTACAGCCTCCAACTCTTTACACATAAACTGAATAGGTAGGGAGTGAGCATGACCCGTGCTCACTGGTTCTCCCATCTGACCTCTTGGTGTTGCTGGAAAGACTGCCTGGCTGCATATGGCTCTACACATGTAGGCAAGGTGATGCAAACAGGAATCCTATTCATGCAGTTTCCAATCAAATGGAGCACCTTTGTGCATATAGCTATGCATGTATAGGGGTATCTTTTCAAATCATCAATTCTAAGTCCAAAGATTGGAGACAAGGCTAGCTGAAGACACTGCGGCAGGGTCAGTGGTGTGCTACTGCTTCCCCTCCATTTGGAAAGCATATGCATAGATGAGATCTGGAAGGTCCTATGAGAATACTATAAATACCATCATACCTTCAAGATAAATAATCGACTTGCCCTATATACTCATATATAAATCTAAAAATTTATGCCTGAAAATTGACCCTGAAAACGCATACATGTCTCAATATGGTTAATAAAGCGTCTAAAAGCAGCTGGGAGACTGGGCTGGGATATGAAGCAGAAAGTGAGGGGGTTGGAAAAAAGGAGCCATTTTACTTACCAGTAATTGTTCTCAGGCACCAACAATTAGACAGTAAGCAAAAAACTGGTAGCCATTTCCCCTTTGTTTTCCAAACAGGCAAAGAGGTGAAGGTGCTTATGGGAGTTGCAGTCGTTATGAGGGCTACTGTTATGGAAGTGCGGTACTGTATTCCTCACAAAGCCTACAACTCCCATAAGCACCTTCATCTCTCTTCTGTTTGGAGAATAGCTCCATTTCTGAATGGAAAGTGAAATGGCTCCGCTTTTGGTTGGCTTTCTGTTGCTGCTTCAACATTTTTTTACTCAAACTGCTTTGTGGAATCCTTTTCATTTGCCTATCTATGGGTGCCAAACCTGTGGAGAGGGGGCTACCTGCAACCCTCTGAACCTGACCAGAGCACAGCTCCATTTGGTTTTCTGAGGGTCGGGGAGGCTGGACGCAACTGCGTGTTCAGAAAAGCCTGAAATGGGCAAAAAGATAGGACTTCCAGTTTTCTGAGGAAACTGAAAATTGCGTTTTTATGCCCTTATAAGGCATTCTGAGGCAGAGGGTTAGTGGGCTGAAATCCACAGATTCAAATATCCGCAGATTTAATTATCCACAGGAGTTCATGGAACGGAACCCCCGTGGATAACAAGGGCCCACTGTATAAATAATACTAGAAGACTGAGATAGGGTAACATTGCAATTTTAACAGCTAGCAAAACACCTTGGATTTGATGAGTCCACAATTATAACACCAGATCTGAGTATCCTTGCCATTTAATGGAGAAAGGCACACTGATGTAGCTCTTGCATCCATTAGATTTCCAGCAACTGTCAAGTATTTGTCTTGGGATCTGTTCTTTATTCTGAAGTATGCTGCTGGCTGAAATAGAAAAGAATAATGATCTCATACTTTGTGTAAAGGCACAAATCTCTACAGCCTTCAAACATTTTAACCGGAGGACTGCATCAAATAGCTGGCACAGTGTCGAGGGCCAGAAAAATAAATAATTTGAAATTTACCTACATTAGAGATGGAACTTAGACCAAGGAAAGAATGGGCTCTACGTTCCTGGATTCCTCCCAGCTCCAACACACACCACAGAAATATAGCACAGACTTTAATGGACTCCCATCCGACCCTCACAAGCAGATTACTTAAATGAATTAGAGGAAATCTTTCAGAACCAGCACAAGGAAGGAACCACCCAGAGCATGTTCTGAGGTCCGAGGAGGCCTCTTCAACTAAGGCCTTCTGAGGGTCTAAAAATGTCAGTTCTGGGTCTTTGGGAACACCAGGAAATGATTATCTTTGGCCTTTCGGAGGCATTCTGATGTCTGGGAGGCTGTGCGTGGCCTCGCTGGCCCTTGGAACACCCTCCAGACACAACTGGGGCACAGCCAGTGATGTCATCCGGGCGTGCCAGGAACCAGAACGCCTGTATGATTGACAGCCCTCCGCCCCTATGGCGGAGGGCTGCCACGCCTCCCTGAGCCTCACAGCGCCCGAATCGCTCCATTTCAGAGCGATTCGGGACGCAAGGGAGGGTGGGCGGGCCCAGGAGTAGCTCGCCTGTCCTCCGGAGAGGCGGCGCGGCCTGGGCCCGTCCGCAGAATGATGCCACTGGGCACTGCCACTGATGCCACTGGGCACAGCTTGGAGGTTGCAGCCCATGCCAGCAAGGTCAGGAGGGCCAGAGGCTCACAGGGGACCAGAGACTTGCTGCGGGCCGGATAGAGGCTCTCTGGTGGCCACATCTGGCTCCTGGCAATTCAGCAGAAAAGCTTTGCTACCATTCAGGATCATGATTAAAATAAACCTCTGTAGTCCAGATAACTACTTCAAGATACTTTTCTACAGTACCTGCTTTACAGGCCGAAGAGAGCCAATTGCTTTCCAGCCACTAAACTGAGTCCAGTTTGAAATCTTGCAGGGATCAAGGAGAAATTGTTTCCCTGAGAAATTGTTTCCTTCATAGGCAATCCATCTGTTCAAAATGAAACACACACTATGTTAATGCCATAAGATCTACAAAATAAGATCAATTAACGATTGTTATCCTTAAAGTAATAATCAAGCTGTCCATGATAAAGGGCCAAGATGTAAGCTGCTGCTGAATGAAAACTAAACTACAAAAGTCTGGAAGGGACGAACAAAATCATTTAATTGAACTCTTATGTGAGCCAGAATCCCACATATTGTAAACATTTCTGTTCAAATAGGGTAGTCTGTTGGGAAGAAGATGACAGCCAAGGCTCACATGAATCAAAACAGAAAAAGCAAGAAGGACCACACCAGACACACAAGACATAAAGAACATCACCTTCCAGTTTAGATAGGGCTGCTCTTATTTTTAACAAATGCGCAGTCCCACCCTGGAGGGTGGGAATATTATATTAGGCACATAAAAGCCTGTCAGAAATCAGACCACTGGGCCAGTTTGCTCAGTATTTCTGTGGTCAGTATTGCTCAGGCTGTGGTCTCTCTTAGTCTTATCATGAGAGAGTAAGGATTGAACTTGGGACTGTTTGCATACAAAGCATATGATCTACCCTGCCCTATTCCCCAAGTCTTGCCAGCAGGTAATTGTATAGAAAGCCAACCTAGCCTGTAGGGGTACGGGGAGAGAAAAGAGAATGAGCAAAAAAAAAAAAAAGGTGAATAGTTTTATCTTGGAATATTCGTTTTAGATACAAGATCTCGAAAGGAAATTCCTCTGAGATTTCTGTTGCAGTTTCACACCACACACTCCAGAACTGGTTGAAACTGGCATTCCGTCTCTCCGTCTTCAGATCAGATAGAGCACCTGCGTGTCCTTGAGGTGTTCAGCTTCCCAGCTTGTTAGTGCAATCTGCTACACAGTAGCTGAACTCCCTTTAGTTAGTATAACATAAGCAGGCAAAGTTTCTCACGGGAAGAGCTGGCTAGCAAACATCCACTTTCTCATGAGATCATGATGTTCAAGGAGCACCCCATTGGGTAACATGGGGCACAAGGGTCTCCAGGTATCCACCTACCAGATATACTCTAGCTGCACCCTTTGTTCTTCTCTCTGTATCATGTGTGCGCTGCAACTGCAACTGAAAATGTAACTACATGCGCTGAAACGCCGCTTGTACGCGGCAAGCCTTCGCCGGCTTTCGCTGACCGGCAAATAGAACTTCTCACCTTCTAACTATCGCTACTTGTAACTCAATAAAAGACTTTGTTATTGAAATGTAGCGATCGCTTCTTTCCTTCGCTCCGATCGCGCTAGGCAAGCGCTGAATGGGTCCACAAGCCCCCAACTCTGCTATCAACACTTCCAAACAATCAACAGGTTATGGGTTCCATAACTTCAACAGGTTATGGAAGATTCAGCCGTAACCCTGCAGGGGTTTGCCGCGGACCCGATCCATGGAGCAGAGACTGAGTTGTGAATGTGGCTGCATCCCTACACTCGCGGACGTCCTGACAGATGTCTGATGAGGAAGGAGCTACCGGTGGAGTCAAGGAGGAGACAGAGGAAGACCTCGGAGACGGCGCGGGGGAAGAAGACGTTGGCGACCCAGGAGAACCCGAGCAATCCGGGGAAAGCGAAGAGGGCGAATCGGAAGACGACGATCTCGGACCTCTCTTACCCCCGCCAGGGGGGGTTCCCGACGGCCAAGCACCTGCCCCGCCGCCGCCGCCGCTCGTCCCAGGACAAGGTCCTTTCATCCCTCTGATACCACCTCAAGTTCCACCGTTGCAGCCCGCTGCGCCCGGAGCCGGGATGGCGCAGCAACCTCCCGCCGCCCCGACGGCGCCTTACATTGCCATTCCGCTTCTCAACGACAGCAACTATGTGCAATGGGCACACAAGATGCGGTTGCTGCTGGAAAAGGACGACCTTTGGCAGCGCACTCAAGCGCTCCCCACGAACCCTGCAGAGGAAGCAGCTGACAGGAAGGCAAAGGCGACCATCGGTCTTGCAATCTCTGAAGATCTCTTAGTTTATTGTCGCGACCTTGGACATGCTATGGACTATTGGAACACGTTAAGAGAGCTGTTTGCACGTGCATCCCTAACTTCCAGCATGGTTCTGACACGCAAACTGTGGAGGTCGCGTCTTGAACCGGGAGGAGACCTGCGAGTCCACCTAAGAGCAATGCAGCAAAACCTCAAAGATCTTGAGGCAATTGGGGAACGTGTTGAGGAAAGGCTCAAAGTTTTTGCAATCCTCAATTCCCTGGATGAGACGTGGGACATGTTTACCCTAACTTTGGAATCTATCCCTGCAGCACAACTGACTGTCACCCATGTTGTCGCACGGCTTCTTGAGGAAGCGGACAAAAGGAAAGACAACCAGAGAGAGCGTGAATTCCGAAAGGGGAAAAACAACATTCCTGGGAAAAAGCAGCAGCAGCCCAGGAATGAGTCCCAGGCGCAAGTGTGCGCCAGTGCGAGACAGTGCTATGTGTGCGGATCAACTCAAATCAACATCTCGCATACCAGTGTGCCAAGAAGAAAGGAGGCTCTAAAAAGAAGAAAAAACCCCAAGGTGAGCAGGGCACGGGGCAAGGACAGCCTCCAAAGCCCCATGCACAGCAACCCAAAGCGAGCATCGCTTTCGTGGGCTCAGCGGAAGGTAGGCGCACGCGAGGATCCTGGTTGTTGGACTCGGGAGCAAGCCACCATATTGTGCCTTCCGCTGACTTACTCACGAGTAGGTGCGAGACAGATCGTGAAACTGTCGCACTCGCACATGGAACAACAGCGCCAGTGATTTGCGCTGGAGAGGTTTTCCTGCCACAACTGCAGACTACCTTGAGAAATGTGCTGTGTGTGCCAACAATGTCGAGGAATCTGCTCAGCCTTGGCACCCTTCAAGAAGATGGATTTAAAGTGACTTTCCAAGACGACGTCTGCACACTTGAGAGGGGGAATCTTTGCGTGGCTGTCCCCCGAGTGTATCGGCTTTTCGTGCTTGGAGCGAAGACGACAGGGAGTCAACAGGCAACTGTGTGCTTCAATCAACCAAAGCACCGATCCTGTGGACATTTGTGGCACCTGCGACTAGGACATTTAAATCATGACTATGTGAGGAAGACAGCTGAACTTGTGCACGGAATGGACTTAAAAGATTGCGATGCTTTTGTGGACTGTGATGTGTGCAAACTGACTAAATCGCATCGAGCATCCATCCCGAAGTTCAGCAAACGCCAGACTCAAACCCCCTTACAGCTGGTGCATATGGACTTAATTGGCCCTATGAAGAAAACAGCAGGGGGGG